>CM064498.1:9434602-9747102 GCA_032716605.1 Paralithodes platypus | reverse complement strand
CACACATATACATAGACAGTCATATCCTTACATACACACACGCAGATATTCGCACACTCATATATTATATACATAGTTATATCCCTACATACACGCAGAACCACTCCCATACACAAAATAAACAGTCATATCCATACATACACACAAACAAACACATATACATACACAGTCATATCCATTCATACACACACGCAGACAGACGTACACAAATAGTCAGGTGTATACATCACAATTGAACATTTCGTGGTCAGGTTGGCGCCTTCCCTGCCTTTAAATATCAGATTCGGGAACACTATTACACACGCCAGCAAACGTTCACAGACACACACATATGATACGTACACACAGATATATACAGTATAGAACACTTGTACATGCTCTAACTAATGGACTACACATACACAGGCTCACATGCTGGTCAGCAATCATGTGCTCAGGCATATAACTCACATGTCTCACTCACCCCACCATACACGAACACATACACACATAATATCAACACAGACATACCGGTATACAATACAGTACGGCACACACACACACACACACACACACACACACACACACACACACACACACACACACACACACACACACGCAATTCACATACATATTTTATTATTTTATGGTCAGACTGCATTGCTCCCTTCCTGCTTTCAGACTCTCTCTCTCTCTCTCTCTCTCTCTCTTCTACATACTTAACAACTTTTCTGCAACATACCTTACCTTTGTCTTACATAGCTATATTTCTAGCACCGACGAGCACGACGCCCCTCGTTGTTGGTTGTGCAACAGACTGTTCGAAGGGGCGGAACGGTCCCCTACGAAGATAGGCTCATTTGGCATCTTTTGCAGTTTGACATTGAGGACTCTCTTGAAGTTGCCCAAAGAGACGCCCTTCAGGTCTCTTCCTCAACGTGGAAGTTTGTTGAAGAGACGTGGTCATGTATGTGATAACCAAGCCTCTCGCAACGAGCCCATAGCACCCAGATGTTGTTATTGGGGGAATATCGCATTCTCAACCTCTCCTAGCACTGAACGTCATGACTATCGGGGTGTACAGACTTGATACTAAATAAACCCTCTGCGTTTTTCCATGTGTAGATATCGTTCCCTTCTACGCTTTAGCGAGTACAGCTTCAGTGTGGATAGACTCTCTCAAAAGTGAAGATATGAGCCGCAGCGGTCGAGTAGAGAGCACGCTCACGTGTGCATCTGCTTGACCTGTGTTCGACCCCAGCCAAGGCGGACATTTAGTGGGTGTGGTATTACGTCCTAGCATGTTTCACATGCTCGCACCCATTCGGGGGACACCTTGACGACGTATACAGACTAATAACACACAAAACAAAGCCACTCCAACAGCTTCCTCTCTCTCTCCAACACTCCCTCTCCCCTCTCTACACTCTTCAGAACAGAGGAAAGTAGAAAGTAGCTACGAGGTGCCGTTGTAAAGGCTTATCCCTCAATACCTTCACCTGACCTGACCTGTTACCAAGTTTATATGCGTATATAGTTATATGCTGTACACTGTAGTTATTAGGTAGGTTCGTTCCGTACATGATATATTTCGGCCTATGCCGTGCGTGTGTTCGTGTGTCCTTATTAATTGGGGTTCTGCTATTTCCACTAAAATTATGTTCTAACTACCTCGCTTGGATCGTAAGGACTGTAAGGTCAGTGTATCATTGTAAATCTCTCTCTATATACTGTATATCTATTCCACGTCGTCCTACCACTAGCACCTGTACCTTTCATATATTCCACACACCTGTTTGTATTACTGAAAACACCTGTAGCATAAATGGGGTGATTAGTTACTCAAGAGCATTAATTATACCGTTATCTTTCATAATTTATACATGCGTTTATCATCATTATCGCTATCATTGACATTTTTCTTACTGGTTATTTGAATGGTGATCTACGGTACCATTTGTCTTTTAGGAAATTGGTTGATCCGTTATGTTTTGCCATGTTGAAAATAATGAATGATATAGTAATGATCGTGTTTTGTTGTTGATAATAATATTGTTGTTTTTAACGAATCAGGTTTTTAATACGGCATTATACTGTAGATTGGCAAACATAGTGTGTTATTTATATATTTATTTGTTTTTGTCTAGATTTTGTATGTGTGTATTATTTATTTTGTGTGTGTGTGTGTGTGTGTGTGTGTGTGTGTGTGTGTGTGTGTGTGTGTATGTGGTAGTAGAACCAGGGCGAGATCATTTAGGATACACTACATGAATACATTATTATACATTTAGCTACAACAAAGTAATGCAATATACTGTATTCCAGCAGCTATATAGTGCCCCAAGCTTTGTTAAGTATGCCAGACGCAGTGCTGCAATGGGGGTCTAGTATTACTATTGTGGGCTCTCTCTCTCTCTCTCTCTCTCTCTCTTTATAATTATATAGTGTAATGTGTGCCTGTGCCTGGAGAGAGAGAGAGAGAGAGAGAGAGAGAGAGAGAGAGAGAGAGAGAGAGAGAGAGAAGAGTACAAAGGAGTACAAAGGAAATCAAGCAACAACAGGTCTAGTGACCCTTCTAGGTTGCTTGTCCTCCAAAACACTGAGGATCAAGTGTCCAAACAGTGGTTTAGAGTGGGTAAGGGAACATTGGAAAGGGAACTACTGCCCTGCCACTAACGTGGCAGGACTAGGAAGTTAGTAGGGGACATATGGGTTAGTAACTGAGGGGAGGATAAAGTTATTCATTTACAAACGCAGTCAGTCGCGGGTTTGATGCGAGATATTTGTCTAGGCGGAATTTAAATGAATCAACGGTGCTGCAGTCTATAACGTCTCGGGGAAGCCCATTCCACAAGTTGACAACTCGATTGAAGAAGAAATTCTTAGATTCGTGCGAGTTAAAAGATTTACCAATAATTTTGCAACCGTTTCCCCGCGTGTAATTAGATTGGTCGATAGTGAAGTACTTACTACAGTTCATATTGTCGATGCCTTTGATGATTTTGAACACTTGAATTAAGTCGCCTCTTAATCTGCGCTGGGTTAAAGGAAATAGATTTAATTCTCTAAGACGCTCTTCGTATGGTTTGTTCTTTAGGCTAGGTATATCATTTTGGTAACTCTACGTTGAACTCGTTCTAGCTTGTTTATATCTTTTTGGTAATAAGGGCACCAGGATTGAACGCAGTATTCCAGAAGAGGGCGGACTAAGGAATTGTAAAGGGTTAGGATAACTTCTTTGGATTTATGCTCAAATGACCTGCCTATAAAGCCAATTATTCTGTTTGCCTTCTTAACAACTTCTGAACATTGTTGACTCGGTTTTAGGTTACTCGATATTGTTACTCCCAGATCAGTTTCTCTGTTTACATTCTTAAGCTGAGTGCCATTCATCGAATAGTTTGCTTTCTCATTTAGGTATCCGACATTTAGTACTTTACATTTATCCGCATTGAAACTCATTTGCCAAATTTGGGCCCAACATGACAATTTATCTAGATTGTGTTGCATATCGTCAACTTGTTCTTTTGAGAGTACGCTATTTGCAATTTTTGTATCGTCAGCAAATTTTGAGATTGTGCAGGTGAGACCCTCATCTATGTCGTTGATGTAAATTAGAAAGAGAATTGGTCCTAGTACCGATCCCTGGGGTACCCCGCTACTTACATTGGTCCATTTAGATGCCTTACCGTTTATGACTACCCTTTGCTTTCTGTTGCTGAGCCAATTTTCTATCCATTTCAACACACCGTCTTGTATTCCATGCGCTTTTAGTTTTAGCAGTAAACGTTTGTGGGGAACTTTGTCAAAGGCCTTTTGAAAATCAAGGTATATAATATCTACAGCTTTACTCTCATCGTAGAGGTTGAGGATATCGTGGAAGAAGTCTAAGAGGTTTGTTAAACAGGAACGTTTTTTACGAAAGCCGTGTTGAGTATCTTTAAGTATGTTATTTTCCTCTAAGTGATTTACGAGTCTGTCTCGTATGACCGTTTCTAGCATTTTACATACAACTGAGGTTAAGCTAATTGGACGATAGTTACTGGGTAGGGATTTGCTGCCTTTTTTGAATATCGGTGTTACGTTGGCTAGCTTCCACTGATCAGGCATAGTTCCAGACTGCAAGGATTTATTGAATAGTAATGTCAGTGGTTTGGAGAGCTCATTCTTAGCTTCCTTTAGAACTCTAGGGGAGATTGTATCAGGTCCTGGCGTTTTATTTACCTTGAGTTTATCTAAACAATTCAATACTTCTCTCTCTGTAACGGTGATATTGCTTAGAACATCTGAATTATCAATCTGAATCGGCGATGGTGTAGGGATATCACTGAGGTCTTCTGTTGTAAAAACTGATGCAAAGAAGGTATTGAGGGCATTACTCATTTGTACTTCGTCTTTGGTGTATTCTCCTTTTTCATCGACTAACGGTCCAACAGTTGAAGTAACTACTTTTTTCTTTCTGATATAACTATAGAATTCTTTCGGGTTTGTTTTACTTTGATTCGCAATATGTAACTCTAAGGTCTTTTTACTTTGCTTAATTAACTTTTTGGCTTTGCGTCGTAGCTCTACAAATTTCACCCGTTCTTCGTCATTTTGTGAGGATTTTAATCTATCATTAGCAAATTTTTTAGCAAGCAGGCAGTTTGAAATATCTTTATTCCACCATTTGGGCTTATTATTATGGCCTGGACGCCGTATTTTCGATGGTATGCAGTCTTGCACTGCTTTTAGGTAAATGGTTTCGAATAACTTCCAAGATGTATTTATGTCGTTATTGTTAATTAAAAAGCTCCAGTCAGTTTCTTTAAACATAGCTCTAAGTTTATGGAAGTTTGCTTTCTTGAAATTAGGGACTTTTTCGATGCTACTATTTGGTTCGTTACTAGTAAACTTTAAAGTGAAAGTTATCGTACGATGGTCGCTGTTACTGAATTCATCACCAACATTAAAATTCTCTATCAATTCTTCTTTTGTTGCAAGTACAATGTCAAGAACGTTATTACCACGGGTCGGCATTCGAACAAATTGATAAAGCGAACTTTCTTGCAAGTTCGTATACAAGTCATGTCCGGAGTGTGAAGTAAGAGTATCGCCCCACTTGGTCACAGGTAAATTAAAGTCGCCAAAAATTACGGTATCTTGTGAGTTACTTACATCTGCAATTTGTTCGTAAATTTCTCGGTCAGTTTGCACTGATTGAGCTGGAGGTCTGTATATTAACGCAAGTATTATTTTTGTACCTTTATTATTCTTTATTAGCACAAAAGATGTGTCGACGTTCACAATTTGAGGTTTTGACACGAGGGTCGGGTTAAGACTTTCTTTGATATAAAATAAAACGCCACCTCCATTTTTATTTATTCGGCTGTTCTCAAACAGAGAGAGAGAGAGAGAGAGAGAGAGAGAGGGAGGGGGGGGGGGGGTTTCAGATATACACAACCCCAAACCACTTGCTTCCAAATCCTTATAGCTTGCCTATTTACACACACACACACACAGGCACCTCACGGTCGCCAAAGGTTGCATGTGACCTCGTAGTTAAGGTAGAATAAGCATTGTACTGTACCTAGGTTAACTACAAAAACTGTAGATTTTCAGCCTCACGGCTGCAAGTGAACAATAAACCGACAATTATCTTTGTATTACAAGCACTCACGCACGCTCAAACACACACACACACACACAGGATGTACACAGCTTATATATAGATATATAAACAAAAAAACATATCACAAACATACAACCCTACTACTGTTACACACAAACACACACACTGACAAACTAACCCTGACACACACCAACATACAACCCCACTAAACACACAAACATACATATAACCCAACTAAACACACACACACACACACAAACAAGATAACCCTAACACACACACAAATACAACCCAACTTAACACACACACATACAAAACAAACTAACACACAAACAAAGAACCCAGCTTCACTCACACACACACACACAAACACACCACAAACTTACAACCCCACTACGCACACACACACACAAAACAAACTAACTCTAACACACAAACATAGAACCCAGCTTCACTCACACACACACCACAAACATACACCCCCCCCCCCCCACACACACAAAACAAACTAACTCTAACACACAAACAAAGAACCCAGCTTCACTCACACACACACCACAAACATACACCCCCCCCCCACACACACACAAAACAAACTAACCCTATAGCACAAACAAACTTACAACCCCACTAAGGATCTCATCAATTAGGATTGTTGACGTCAAACAGATAAGCTTGAGAACCTGAGACAGCGAATAGATCACTTGATATTTTTTTATTTAACCCTTTCAAGTTACAATTACGCATTTCTAATAGGTTTCCTGACTATTATTATACGATTTTATTCAGATTAAGAAGGGTATGCGGCAGTCAGAGGATTAATTGAGTCTTTACCCTATTAATTCCCACCGATCCTTCCAATGTTGTGTAAAATCGTCTAATGATACCCCGCATAAACTGTCAAAACGCGGCATATTCCTCAAGGGGTTAATCTAGTCATTGTTTTCTCTGCAGCCAATTATTTTACCACTTGAAGTTATATAGAGGCTTTTCTGTTCTGAGTTACTTGGTGCCATTTTGTGTACGCTTATCGGTAAGCAGAATGCCTAATGTCGGAATGCTTGAAGCTAACATATAATTTAATAAAGAGAAGTTTCCTTTCAAATAGTATGCTCTCTCTCTCTCTCTCGATAATCTATAAAGCAAGTACAGTATATCAGCTGGTAATATGAATTCTGCAATACCACAGGCTCAGCGCACCCCATGCTGAGTGTACTTCGCTAACGCTTGCAGTATATTATCAACATTTATAATTTTCAGCCAATGTGTCTCCGATACTGCACTTGACAAAGACCCCCCCCCCCGCGCTCAGAGCATCATCGGTTAGTTTATTCTACCGAAAATTAAATAATTTTATACAGCTTTGGAAGGTTCTGTGAGCCTTAAAATGTTGCATCTCACTCACTATTCTAACTCTATTACAATAATTAGTGTTCCTCAGAGCTCTCTCAGTGTATACCACCCCCTCTTCGTAGAGCACACGTAGCACCAGTCTTGCAACACAATCTCACCCCTGTGCAACTCGCCAACCTAAAAGTGAAACGTTATTCTCAATCTTTCTTCTATTCAACAGCTGATTTCTGGAACTCTCTCCCAGAATCAGTCTTTCCCTCTTCCTACGACTTAAATTGCTTCAAACTCCGTCCAGGCATTTTGGCTCAAACGTCCCCGATTTAGGCCCTGTCACTTTCAACTTTGGGGGAGGCACTCGTCACAGGCGATTCTGCCTTTTATCTCCCTCACTCATAAAAAATAATACTTCCCCTAGTATTGACATTCTCGGTGTAACATTAACTACTAACTTGAGCTGGACACATTATGTTAGAAGCATTGCTAAGAATGCCTCTAAAAAACTGGGACTCCTGTACAGAGTTCGAGAATTCTTCACTGACGAGCAGTTGGCCGTAATATATAAAAGTCATGTGCGCTCTCAGATGGATTACTGTTCACCTCTGTGGGGTGGAAGTGGAGTGGTTGAATTGAGGCAGTTGGACAAAATTCAAAATAAAGCTATTAGATTAATCAATAACCCTGCAATCACACAGGACCTTCCTACATTAGCCATACGAAGAAACGTTGCATCCCTTGCATTATTCTACAGATATTTTCACAGCAATTGTTCCGAGGAACTTGCTTCAATTGTGCCGCCTCTCCACATCTTTCCCCGTAGAACTAGGGCAGCTGAGAGCGCCCATGAATTTACACTTTCTCCTCCACAATGCAGAACTTCTGCTTATCAGAATTCATTTATCCCCAGAGCTACTACTCTTTGGAATTCACTTCCCTCGAATTGCTTTCCACAAACTTACAATCAACAAATGTTTAAATCCAGTTGTTACAAACATTTTATGAATGGAGGATGCCTTTAGGCACATGGACCTTTTTGTTTTATCTGTGTTTTTCCTTCCTCCGTTCATTGTCTCTTAAATAAAAAATAAAAAAAAAAAAATAGAAAAAAAAAATTAATGTAACCATTTAATAAAACTCAATATTGAGAGAGAGAGAGAGAAAGAGAGAGAGAGAGAAAGAGAGTGAGTGTGTAGCTGTATGCTAAAGTACTGTATGAAGCAATGTCCTGAAGTAAGAAGCGTGTGACCTTGAGTATTAAAGGGACTATCACACAAACACACATACATACAGCATACACACTCAAACACACCAAATGGGACTATATTACAATCTCTCTCTCACACACACACACAGCATACACACACGCACAGATGGTACTCGTGGAGATCGATTAATACTGCTCCCACTACCGCACTGACCTAGAGTAGTGGTCTATTTTTGGTCTATTTTTTGTACCGGCATGTATTAACTTCCCGTGTGTAATTGTGTCGTACTGTGTTTACTCACTCACACACACTCTCTCTCTCTCTCTTTGTCTCTCTCTCTCTCTTCCTTTCTTTCTTTATTTCTCTCTCTCCCTCAGGCACACAGACTACGAGGTCAGCTCATTGAAGTTTTTAAGATACTTAATGGGTTTGACAATATGAATTACAGCAAAATGTTTAGCCTCAATATGAGTACAACACGCAACCATGGCTGGAAATTAGAAATTAAAAGGTTCAGCACTAGTATTTGCGAGAACAAAATTAACATGCAGTATAAGATCTGTTCTACCTGGAACAAACTTCCTTCCGAAGTTGTAAACAGTTCTTCAGTAGAGCAGTTCAAGAAGAGAGTATATAGCATTTTGCACACTCTATAATGAGTGTAGTGCACTAAACAGTCTCTCTTCTTCCACTTCAAGTATCTCCCCAGAATGGACCGTAATGAGATACTAACCATTCCTTGTAACTCCTCTCTCTCTCTTAAGGGGAGGAAGACCGTTTTTCTGGACCCCCTTCTCCCTAATGTTTAGCCCCACTAGTTTTGAGATTATAAGAAGTTCGGCCCATTAGTTTGGCGATTTTAACACCTTTCGCCCCATTTCGTTGTCAATTTTAAGACCTGTCGTGCCATTTAGGTGTCTATTTTTTCCTGGCGAGCGAAAGCAAGCCTGCAATTTTAGGAGGAACCGGCCTTTGGCCGGAAACAAATTCTACCGAAAAATGTACACATTTATCTTAAAGGGGGGTCTAGGGGGTGTTTTTCTAAGCTTGATGGAGGTCTAGGGAGGAAACTAAAAATATATGAATAAATGATTTAATAGACCAAACAAACGGCCAGTCTCCCCTTAACCTTGAACCTGGGACCCATACAGAACAATAATACTTCCCCCACTGACCTTGAATATTAAAGGGACTAGAGTACAATCACGCGAGGCTGTCACGTAGGTACCGGTATGTACTTGCACCTGAACCCCTCATCGATTTTCCGATCACTTGACAGTATTGGCTTTATAGGTTACAGTTTCTCGTAGTTTTATGTTCTTATTGGTAAACCTTATGTAGCACCTGCACGAGTTAACTATACAATATATTGATTGATATTTATATACAGTTATTTGTCCTCTACTGATAGGATACAATAGCTCGCGCTCGCTCTCTCTCTCTCTCTCTCTTTCTCTCTCTCTCTCTGTATATATATATATATATATATATATATATATATATTACGAAACCAGCATGATGCTATTACCAAATTTGATTAATATGTATTGCAAAGAAAATAACACAAGTAACGCTACGTGATGGATACACAGTTCAGGTATCTATGCTATTAAACCAGTCCTTATACTCTATAGTAACTATATATATATATACTGTATATATCTCAGGATTCTATAATAATATTATACGTGTTTATACATGGATAAACTGTGGTAAAATTGGATATACTAAACAGATGGTGGTGCAGATTGAGAAAGTGTTGTAACCTAATAGACATGGTAAACAAAAACTAGTCCATTCGTACCGGCTATTATTTTACACACACACACACACACACACACACTCCAGGTAGCAGCAAACTTCCTTCCGAAATCATGCATACCTCATTCATACAAGCTTAACAACTACTGCCATTATTTATATGTAATCACGAGCACACGTCAATAGAAATTCCTGTCATTGAAGTATTGCTTCCCAGAAGAAATTCTTTACACTTCATCCAAAAATAGACCATCTGCATATTCACATATTATTATATAATTATATAACGAATATTTGTCTTTTCTTGAGATTCAATGTTCAAAATAATAGTTATCTTTTAACCCCTTCTGTACCGGTGACGTATTTTGCACTATATTCTGTCAACTATTAGGCGATTTCATTCAGCTTAGGAAGGACGTCTACCCATTAAAAGGCTACAAACTATCTCACTTAACCCTTTTTTACTAACACAGATCCTTCTCAAGCTGCACAAAATCGTCTAAATATAGCTATAAGAAAATTAAGAAGACGCTGCGACACAGAAGGGGTTAATTGATCAAACGCATGTAAAGTCTATTCATAATAATTAGGCCAATATCTTACATCCTAACCTCTATGACTAAAAAACTACAAAAGTAATCAAGCTAATATTCCTACCATTTGGGAAGCGTCAACCAGGGAGTCGATGTGGAAATGTACAGCACATTTGCTCCAGCTAATATTGAGTTACAGAGGTTAGAAGTCATGGTTTCTGGCCTACCTATAATGAACAGGGTATATAGAAAACTGATGCCAAGCTAAATATTTTAAGTAGGCCTAAGATGGTAAAGCTACACATTGCTCTGTTACATCCAAGTTGCATGTCAATGTCTAAAATATACTATTATAGTAGAAACTCAAGTTTTACATATTAAATCATACATTACCGGAACTCTACAAATATATTACATACCAATTAAAGTTAAATATAGCTGAACAAATAAGTACATGCACTGGAGTTTATTTCGTAGAATCGAGCATGAATTTCATATCAACAGGCTTATTCTACCATATATTTTTTTCCCCAAATAAGTGTCCGGTACGGCACCGATCATTGATAGCACGAATATACGGTAGATATCTCTCACTGAATTTCCACAAGCTCTATGCAGATTATTGTTCAAACCTATTGAGCATCGACAAACCCCACAGCACATGAGATCACTACAATCAATATCAATGGTTCACTGAAGACCTTTAATGACAGTTTTGTGGCAAATCAAGAGAGAGGTGCATAATAGTGAGAAGGTTGGTTTTTCTGGACCTCCTTCTCCCTCATGTTTAGCCCCATTAGTTTATACATTTTTAGACGTTCGGTCCATTAGTTTGGCGATTTTAAGACCTTTCGCCCCATTGCTGTGTTAATATTAAGACTTTTCGTGTGATTCAGGTGTCGATTTTGTTCCTGGTGAGCTATAGGCTACCGAGCCTGAAATTAAGGAGGCGGGCCATTATAAAGATATATATATATATAGAAAGGGGATATTGAGGATGTTTTTCTAAGTTTGATTAAGGTCTAGGAAGTAAACTAAAAACACACAATACCGGTATTAAATATGAAATAATCGACCAAATAATAAACCCTTCCCCCTTAACGCGACATTTCTGGCATTTCTACTATTACTGGCTATTAGAAACACGTGAGGACTGTCAGAGAAAAGCATAGGCCACTTAAAATGACACACTTTAAATGCAAGGTTGTCTGCGAACTATGAATTTTGAATGTATAGCAACGTATCTCTTCCATCGAACTCCCACAAACTCTATATAAGCCCACACTAAACAATATCGGTCAACCCTAAAGTTCCAAACCTCGCAAAACAATGGTTACAGGAGAGGTATTACCCAAGCACGGGATGAGAGAGAACTGGTCGCCCTCACACCACTTTCCACTACCAGTACCACCCGGTATAGAGAGAAAGCCAGCACAGGTAAATTCAAACCTACTTTCGGTTTTATGTACCGGTAGCACACACACACACACACACACACACACACACACACACACACACACACACACGTATCAGTGTATTCGTGACTTTATGTCATATATCCGGTACCTGCTATTAACATTATAATTATAACGAAGTGGAAACAATCATACTATCAGTTAAAGGCACACGATTTATAACTAACGGCGAGGTTCTTGGTAACAGATCAAATAATTATAGCTATAATACACAATAAATAAACAAATATATACATACAAATTTTAAATATATATATATATATATATATATATATATATATATATATATATATATATATATATATATATATATATATATATATATATATATATACTGTATATAATACAGTATATGCACACACGGTGTCGGTATAGGCCTATATACAGTACCGGTACCGGTATATATAATATATACGGTACGGTACTATAACTGGCCCCTCAGGAATGTGATCCACTCAGGAGGGAGGGTCCCAGGGTCCCCCCCCCCCCCCCCCCCCCCTCCCTACTCCCCGCCTCCTAGTTCGATCAATACAATCAATGTCATGCACTTACAACAAATGACACAGTAGTACGGCTTGACTGTGACAAAGGAGGTGACATAACCTTTACTAAATGGTCACGAGTCTTTCCGGAGTTGAATATTAATCGTTTCCATAATTATACAGGGTAGGCTAATATAAAACCGTCCTTGACTGCCTAATCTCTCTCTCTCTCTCTCTCTCTCTCTCTCTCTCTCTCTCTCTCTCTCTCTTTAAAAAGCAACTAACAGCATGTTAAAGTAAACCCCCTTTACATTAAAAAAACGAGGTGGGCCCCCTTAAGATATGAGCCCCAATGAATGGATCTATCCCCGTATGTGCTTCCAGACATTAGAGCTGCCAAATGTATGTATTGTCTCTCCCGTATGCATATATAAATGTATGTATTGTCTCTCCCGTATGCATATATAAATGTATGTATTGTCTCTCCCGTATGCATATATAAATGTATGTATTGTCTCTCCCGTATGCATATATAAATGTATGTATTGTCTCTCCCGTATGCATATATAAATGTTTATAGCCGTGACAAATCATGACTGGTAACGTATTATGAGAATCTTTTACAACAATGATATAACTCTAGGGAACCAGTCATGCACTATTTTTTTTTTTTTTTTTTTTAAGATCGATAGTAATTGGCTTGTTCCCATCATAATTACTCGGTTTTTACAAGGTTTTCATACCCAGATATATTGCTATTTACTAAAACTTGGACATGATATGATGAAAATACATGATAGTTTCTGATTTACCCATTAGTAATCGAGAAATCAGCTGTTAAGGAAGTAACATTTCCGACAAGTTAAGACAAAACTAAAACTTGGCAAGTATATGATGCAAATACGACTAGTAGTTTCTTATTATTCCATTAGTTATCGACAAATCAGTTGCTAAGGAAGTAACATTTCTGCCAAGTTAAGAATAAAATGAGTATAGCCTAGACTTATCGTCATTCAATTTAATGAGCACAAATTTCAGCAAACTACTGGCTTTCACTGTGTATATGCAAGCCTTTCAGGGACGAGGACGCATTTTCATTATATGGTGGATACTTTTTAGACGATTGTATGCAGCTTAGCAAAGGTCAATATGAATGAAAGGGTTAAAGCCTATCTCATTTAGCCCTCAAACACCAACAACGTCTTTCCAAGCCAAATAGTATCGTCTAACAAAGGCCTGAATGACACAAAGAAACACGTCCTCTGAATATTGAAAATGTTAAGTCAAGAACAGTAAAACATTGAACTTACCTCCTTCCGGATGAATCCAGGGCATGTCGATTGGTTGAAGAAGTTGGAGAAGGAAGAGAAGAAGAAGAAGAGGAAGAGAAGAAGAAGAGGAAGAGAAGAAGAAGAGGAAGAGAGGAAGAAGAAGACAAAGGGAGGAGGAAGAACAAGAGGAAGTAGACAAACGAGAAAGGAACGGAAGGTATGAGAGAAATATAGGTAATTAATGGAGTACTAATGCCGAACTAGAATATATGGTGAAAACTAAAGACCCTATAGAATACTACCTAGTACTAGGCCTACTCTAGTTCAATAGGGCCTCTATGTAGCACTAAGCTTTACAGTGGAAACAAAATGGCGCTGGCCAATATCTCTCGTTCTATAAGGTCTAGTGAGCGAGCACAAGCAGACAAAAACTAATAATAATAATAATAATAATAATAATAATGGAAGATGAATAATAAAAGAGATAAGAGACTAGGTTAAAACGAAGATATCAAGCTAATATTCAGTATAATGACAAACGTAGATGGATTACTAAGACTAGGCAAATTGAGAAAGAGGAGGCCAACTAGACGGGAAGAACAATAACTAAATCAAACATTGATACAAAACAAAAACATGACAAAATAAACACACACACAAATCAAAAATAGTCTGGATCTGAACAGGTTGGGTTAATTAATAAATGATAGATAAATGAAAGAAGATCTATACGATCATAGAACAGATATGCAACTACTTAAGATAAGATCATATAACTAAATGCAGACAAAATCGAATGGTGTGGAACTAATTGGGTTCATGTTATTCGTTCAAGATACATATTTAAGGTTGAAATACGATCAAAGGCAAATGTGAATGTGGTCTATATAAAACGTTAACAACGTTTGTATGTGGTGATGGCGTCATAATGTTTGGAATGTTATGTCAGAAATGTGTGTGAGAGAGAGAGAGAGAGAGAGAGAGAGAGAGAGAGAGAGAGAGAGAGAGAGAGAGAGAGAGAGAGAGAGAGAGAGAGAGAGAGAGAGAGATGGGCCACAGAAAACAGAAAAAGCGTAGGGGGAACTGGAGAAAATCAGCAGATATCCACAAGAGAGATAGCACTGGCGATGTTCTTTATTTACACACACATCATAACAGACACTAGTTCACGTATTTGTTCATGAGTTCACTTTGTTTATTGCTGCACGAGAGAGGATCGGGTGCTTTAACAGTGAAGCAATAGACACAATAATCCAAACCAAAATAGCTCCACACTGCGTTACATCGTTTTCTATCACCAACAAGCGGTTAAGGGGGGTGACCTGCTTTTTGTTCTCTCTTTCTCTGGCTTGTATCCATTCGGCCCCATTCAGCCTACTGTTTTAAGACGTTTATCCCTATCCAGGTGTCGATTAATTACTGGCGAGCGATAGCGAGTCAGCATTGTATGGAGAAATCCGGCTTCGCCGGAACATTTTTCTATCGAAAAATGTACACTGTACAAATTTAGCCTGCTGACAAAAACATTATACAAAATATGATGGCTCGCTACCGCTCGCCAGGAAAAAAATCGACACCTGGATGGGGATAAACGTCTTAAAACAGTAGGCTGAATGGGGTCAAATGAATACAACCCAGAAAGAGAAGGAGAGAGAGAAAACAAAACTAGGTGGGCCCCTTTAAGTAGCGTATCAAACGTAGCACTCAGTATTTTTCAAAGACGTTCAACATGTTACACGATACTTTCCAGTCTTACACATACCGTAGCTACAAAATATTAGATGAAGAAAACGTCAGTGTTATTCAGATTTTTCCTGTTAAATAGTTCAGATATATTAAACAAAGATTAGCACATCCTTTAAATTAACCCCTTTAAACATTGTATTTTGGTGATCATTACACGATTTTATGCAATTTAGGAAGGATAACTAGGAATCAACGGGGTAAATACTATCCCAATTAACTTTTCATCTCCCACAAGTTCACCCTAACCTGAATAAAATCGTCTAATGACAGCCAGAATAAGATGTCAAAACGCGTCATGATCATCAAGGGGTTAATGTTCCGCAATATATCTGCGCCTTTGTTTACTTCACGTTTCGGAGTATTTAATCAATAAGTAACACCCCGTTATTAACCTTAATCATCAATTACAAACCCCAATGTACTTGCATAAACTAATGAAAGCATATAGTCCTCCCGGGATTCGAACTCGGGACACCACACCCAGAACATAAGCATCTAAACCATTACACCACCAACACAGTAACAACGTCTGTAGCTATAAGTTCGTTCATAATTTGGGTCTCATAACGAGTAGAAATATAAGTTTCACAAGCGTATGCAGATATATGGTACAGTACGGTAATATATGACCAAAAAAAATTCTCAAATTTCAAGTCTGTATCACATGAGAAACACTGGTGATATATCGTCTTTTAATGCTGAAGTGGAGTCTGTAATTTGATGCTATTCATTTTCATGGTGACGGAATTTTGATCCCAGTATCCCATTATACTAACTTTGGGGTAATTAAGAATATGACCTACAGTCTATAAATATTAAAGCTATCTCGGGACTGATTTGAATCTTCACATTAATTATTTACCTGTTAGTTTACGTTTCGTAGGTAAAAAAAATATACAAATCTGTGAACGCGACAGTGGAATGAGTTTAGAATTATGTTATACTGAATGCTACATGGAAGCGACCAGACCCAGCCATAATTCCCAGGAAATAAAGCTGTTAACATGGCACAAACTTCAGCTGTAGGCTATTATTCACAATAAAGGAGGAAGTGGGTTGTGACTATCGCTCGTGAGTGTACAGTAGGTTACACAAGACAGTAGTAACCTGTAGGAATCGATTCATACTTCTCAGTCAAACGTGAAGGTAAAGGTGAAGGACTTAAGCATTTAATCAATACTCTCCTATCACTCCCCCCCCCCTCCCCCAAGCCTCCAGATAAAAAGGCTGATCAATATAGACCCATGTGCAATTTTCTTACTCTAATTATGGCCCATGACTGTACCCAGGACTAGTAATATACCAATATATAGTACCATTGGTCTTGACTTTACCAGCTACTTGTGCAGACTATCGTATAATTAATAACCTGTACAAGTAGCTGGTACCGTTACATTATAGTTTGTTCATTATAAGTAGCCCACACATATTGACTACAAGCCTCTATAACTCAAAACCGACTATACAGTAATCGAGCTAGTATTTCTACCATTTAGGAGGGGCCAGCCAGGGATGAGGTATGGAAATGTATAGCCCATTCGCTCCAGTCCTTTTCTTTTGCCGAAGTTAGGAATCTCGATTTCTGGCCTACCTATAAGGAATGGACTACCGGTATAGAATATGATAACCTTGTGCAGGGTGTCAAACTAAAGTCCATTATTTCTAGGCTTGATTATTGTATTTATGGTTTACAGTTCTCATTATGTCTGTGAAAGTGATAATATGACCAAAACAATGCTAGCTTATGTTAATTTTCTAGTATATATTTTCTTTTCATAATCATTCAAGTCTTCAAACAAAATTGCTCCGGTTTGACACCCTGAAATTACTGTCCTGGTGAACGTGGACCTTGATTGGGGGAAACACTGGTTTGGGGCATGTACCTACACACAGTTTAAAAATATAACATCACCGTGTCAAAATCGTTGATTAAATGTTGTACAATTAATCACTGCAGGCGATTGTGCTACTCTTACTAAGATTGAAAGATATAGATAATAAATGGATGGATTGACTAATTGTTAGATGGACGGATAAATTGAACATAATTACGAGTACAGAATACAACTTATTAGCTGAATTATATTAAAGTTTATACTGTACATTATTCCCTCAGGTGGATGGTACGGTACTCATACATGCAAATTCGAAATAATTTGGTCCATGGTCACGATTTTCATGATTAGTCTAATGACAACGTAGTATATGTCACACTGTGTTGGACTCTGTTTTCCAATATTTCATCATTTACGTGAACACAAAAACAGATCTTGACTAACATTTGAGCGCACAATTTTCGATATAGTAAATATTATTTTAAAAGTAAATTCCTATCGGTTATAATTGATATTGGTTCAGGGGTAATTTATCGAGAGGACTTCCCTAGTGGTTAAGGCCCCATTAATTGCTCTTTCCATTCACATATGCATAGCCTACGTGAGTTGCAGTTGGGATGTGTGTACATGCTTAGATTGATATGCAGGATTCGAAGTTGCATAATAAATCGTAGGCAGTGTCCACCATTCTTTAACTGTCTACGTGGTGCGATGCATAAGGTGTTGTTTTTCGGTGTGAGCATCCTGGATTCGAATCCACGGACTGCCACATGTGTTTGTAAATTTCATTAATCGATTTTAGGAGTATAGTTGGTTGTTGGAAGGAACATAATAATAAATAAATAATAAATAATAACAAACGAGCCGTAATACGTGGCCAATATCAACATCATTTGTAAATAATTACCCTTATTACTCTACGTAGTCTACATAGTTATATTTATGGCATATACACTATACAGAGAGCGCATTACAAAACTGTTCATATCATTCGAAGAAATACAATACACAGAACAAATTACTATATCCAAAGAATGCTAAGCAATCCACCCAGATACTGTTTCCTTGTAAACAATACACATCAATATATATTTTATTTTTGTTTTGTTTGCTGAACCACTTTCCATTCGTGGCGTGAGTGCTTTTATCCTGAAATATCTTGCACGTATATTTCTCAGACACGATATATGTATTATTCAGTTCAGTAGGTCAAGGTGTAATTACTGTTGTATACCCTTTGTTATATTAATTAGTGTGTACTATAGTATAGTTTGTTCCAGCTGATGGTAAAGTGAATCCCTTACCAAATGATATCTAGAGACTTAATGGACATATATATATGAAACAAATAGAGACTTAATGGACATATACTGTATATATGAAACAAATACGTATGTCTGTGTGGTAGCCTATATGAATACCGGCACCAAGTTTTCATAAATAACAACATATTTCGCTACAAAATCTTCATAATAGCTAAGTAATCCACGTGAAGACATGACAATTTACCATCAGCTGAAAATAAACAGACTGTAATGGGGGGGGGGGGGTAGTATTATATGGTCTAAGTTAAAAATACTAAACAATAAGAGCGAGTGCAGGATGATCCAAACAATGGGCATGTTAATTTTCCTATATTCCTTCCTTATCACATTCAATCCTGTCTTAAACCCAAATTGTCCTAAAGGAGAGGTTTGGTTTTCTGGACCTCCTTTTCCCTTATCTTTAGCCCTATTATTTTGTTATATTTTAAGACATTCGATTCCTTAGTTTGGATATTTTAAGACCTTTTGTGTCATTCAGGTGTCTATATGTTTGTCCTGGGTAGCGATAGAGAGCCTGTAATATGGGAGGCAACGGCCTTTGGCCGGGACATGCTTCTACCGAAAAATGTACACATTTATTTCGAAGGGGGTCTTGGGGGTATATTTTTAAACTTGATGGAGGAAACTAAATAATATTACTAAATACAAAAATGAACACAAATACAAATCTTCCCTTAATACACTGTCATTGGGGGAGAGAGTGAAATTTAGTTTCATAAAGGACTCGCTAGGTGTCAAACAGAAGCAATTTTGTTTGAAGACTTGAATGAATATGAGGAATAGGCCTACAAGAACATTAACATGAAATAACAATGTTTGGGCCATTTTTTGAACTATGAACCATAATTTGATATGTACCGTACATAAATAATAATAATTTTATATGTACCGTACATAAATAATAATAATTTTATATGTACCGTACATAAATAATAATAATTTGATATGTACCGTACATAAATAATAATAATTTGATATGTACCGTACATAAATAATAATAATTTTATATGTACCGCACATAAATAATAATAATTTGATATGTACCGTACATAAATAATAATAAAGACTAAAACTAATGGACTCTGCTTTGGTTTGACACTCGGTACAGGAGTACAAAGAAAAACGAGCAACAACAATTAATATCAATCCTTACGAGGCTGCTTGTAACTTATCTACCTAGCCTTTGTGGGGGTACGTACCGTAAACAAACTGGAATAACACAGTATGGAGGAAGCTATTCGTTGGTGAATGTAATTAATCGGGGGTTAACCCTTATTAGGCCGAGAGAGGTCATTTTCACTACCCCTGTTTCAATCCATAAGTTTGGAAATTTTAAGAAGTTTCATTCCATCAGTTTGGTGATAATATGACGCTTCACCCCATTCAGGTGTCGATTTTTGGGCGAGCGATAAAGAATTTGTAACCATGAAGAAATCGGCCTTTGGTCGGCACAAATTTCTATCGAAATATGTACAAATTTAGCTTGAAGGGGATCGGGATTCGGGGAAGGCATTTTTTTTTTTTTCTAAGTTCGAAGGAAGTCTAGGGAGGCGTTTTTTGTTAGCCTAGGGGACTCTCTAAGTTACATTGCTCGAAAATAGCAAAAACAAGCAAAATCCTTAATAATAATTAAAAAAAAAATCATAATCTCCAAGACGACGGATCAGATAGTGTTAAGAGCGAGATACGCATCTAGTCGATTTTTGAAGGTTTGGACGGTGTAACACTCGATGACATTACTGGGGAGTCTTGAAAAATAAATGCTTGGCCTCATGCGAGCGAATAGGCTTTCCAATGATTTTATAATAATTTCCTCTAGTATAATTTGAATCGCCAATTGTGAAGTATCTGTAGGCATCCATATTGTCAAGAACTTCAATATTTGTAAATACGGTACTTGGGTTAGATAGGCCTACCCCCCTCAACCTGCGTATTTATAAACTAAGCAGATTTAACTCTTGTAGAAGTTCTTCGTATGAACTATTGTCTAAGAATAATTAATGTCACTCTCCGCTGTATTCTCTCCAGTTTGTCTATGTACTTTTGATAAGACGGACACCAAAATTGTACACAGTACGGTAGTGTGTAGCGTAATGTGCATTGTGAAGATTGGCATTTGCTATAACAATGATCTTGTTCATATAGTTTAGCTACGGTACATGTATTTTAGTTTTTCTTTTTTTGCTAACACTACGTTGATATAACTTAAATCACCTTCCCATATGATTTACTCTTTGCAGTCTTTACCACTGCACACATAAAAACACCTCGAGACTCCTGCACATGACCACCACACACGGAACACAGCACGGTATAGTAACATAAGGTTATGTTACTATACCGTGGAACACAGCGGCACCTTCCCCGGGTGAGAGGTGGGTGGGAAGGGGGGGGGGGGGGGGATAACAGGGGGCAGGTGTAATACGGGCCTCTTTTTCTCCCTCATGTATAGCGTTATCAGTTTTGACATTTGAAAACGTTCACCTCATTAGTTTGGCGATTTATAACATTTTGACCCATTTCTGTGCCAATATTCACACCTTTCGCGCGATTTAGGTGTCGATGTTTTCCTGGCGAGCGATAGCAAGCCTGTCATTTTAGAGAAACCGGCCTCTGGCAGGCACATTTTTTCTACCAAATTTTTTACAAATCTTGTCGAAGGGTGGGTCTTGGGGGTGTATTTGTTTATACTTGATAGAAATCTAGGGGGAAACTAAAATCAATAAGAAAAAAAAAATATATATATACAGTATACAGTATATATATATATATATATATTTATATATATATATATATATATATATATATATATTTATATATATACTGTATATAAATAAACAAATAAAATAACTCCCCTTACTCCCACTGCCATCGCTTTGCTATTTGATTTACTCTGTTCAGTCTTTTTAGTTGCAGGGAACGGCGAGCCCATCCTCGCAAGGGAGCGAGCTGTCGCTTCAAACAGTCTACTGCACCAGATCACCACCCATAACGAGGGGCGTCGCGCTCCTTGGTGCCGCTAGAAGAGTGGCGAACACATCAAAAGGTATCAAAAGGTAAGGTAAGCAAAGCCACTGCACAAATAAAAACACCTCGAGAGTCCTGCACACCATCACCATCACACACGCGTTCTGCCACCCTTTGAGTGGAAGCACGGAACACAGCGGCTTCCCCGGGTGAGCGGTGGGGGGCAAGTTACAGGGGGGCAGGTGAAATACGGGTGAGCTCAAAGTCGGGGAGGGCGAACCAGAAGCCAATGTTGTTTGTATGGCCGCCATCTTGCATACCTCACAATAAGCCTTTTTGTGTTTTTGTTGCGAAAAAAATACCAGCATCTAAAATATTTCTTTCACACCGACAATATATAATTTGTGTTGGGTAGCCTATGCCGGATAACACCAAATTATTATTTTTTTTCAGCGGAAGAAGCCACTCTCGTAGTCAAGGAGTTAATGTAGAGATCAAGAGATCACAAGAATAGGAAATACGATGTTTTTCCTTCATCAAATCATGGGTAAACTTAGACATATTTAGCTTAAAAAGATCCTCCCGCATTAAAATATTGAACAAAAGTACGGTACGGTAGCTTATCTAGGTTAGGGTAATCTTTTCAAACCGTTGTAGTTCAATTTTCAACCCTATGAAGTTACAAAAATACCAGCAACAAAGTTATTCCTTTTCAATCGACGATATAGTAGTATTGGGTAGCATAGGCCAGATAACACCAGATGACTTTTTTATTGGAAATAATATATCTCGTAGTCAAGGAGTTAATGCAGAGATCACATGAATTAGGAAGACTTAGCTTAATAAAAATAAAATACAATAAAATAAATATATAAATATATACCGTATATATATATAATTTAAAAATATAAACACAGGAGGGTTAGCATAGCAAAAAAGGAGGCTACGGTAAAGAGCTCGGCGCAATTCCCCTCACAAACGGCTCTGCTCTGACTGACCTATATCCCACACGAAAGAGTAAATTAATGAAACAAAAATCAACCCTCTGAGAAGCTAACCAAGAACAGTCAAAACGAAAACTTGAAAACATAAAAAAAATCCTCCCGCTATCATAAAAAAAAGAAAAGAAAGAAAAAGAAAATATGATAACACAAAAACTAGACAACTAAATGATCTTAAAAAGTGTGTCAGGTGTTTGTTGGGACGAGTCGGCGTTGCCATGGAAACCGCTTGTGTTTGTTACTTCCGTGCCGTGCGAAGTAGATCAACAAGTTGTGTGGCAGCCATCTTACCTTCTACATTATGCAACAACAAGAGTTAACGCGAAGTGTAGATAATATCGAGATGGGTTGAAAGCACACGCGAAACGGTAAGGAAGTGTTATATATTTCTTTTATGTAGTTTTCAATGTATTTTACTCTTAATTTGCGTATCCACAATTTGGGTCACCTACACATAATATTCATTCAGGTTATATTGTTCACTACAGCTAACAATTTCAAAGCTTCATAATAACTCGTTTCGTAAATTCGTACTCTACTATCTTACGTGCAATTAAAAATATTAATTGCACAACTTAGCAAGCAAATTATAATGGATACAAACATCATTTGAAGAGAAGCATTTAATTGACATTTCGTGTGTAGTTTCTGGCCACTAATAATGACTAAGAACATTAGCAGTGTGGCTTCTTCCTAAAATTATGCTTATTTTCAGTCTGTCCACTTCTCGCAAACAAATACAAAGTTGATCTCTTGTTCGCAAAATCACATCTGACCGGTGAGAGTAGTGTGGTGGTTTCTATGAGGCAGATTGTAATGACGTCACAAATAGACGCCGTAAACGTTTGGGTGGCTATAGCATCTGACAGTAATTATTCTAACTGGCAACGACAAGTTATACAGGGTGTCCATAAAGTCTCTTTACAATTTAAAATATTTATTACAAAAGCAAATGAACAGACAAATATGTGGAAATTATTACAAAATGAGGAGTAGATATTGAAGTTTATTTGCCTCATTTAGTACACCTCTACATGGGCACCATTAGTTGCACGAAGCACATCAAGACGGTACTCGATTTCTTGCCATGTTCGCTGTAGCATAGCCTCATCAATGGTCGCAATGGCATCAGTGATCTTTTGCTTTAGGTCAGTGATGTCCCGTATCTCTGTTCGATACACGATATCTTTAACATAACCCCATAGAAAGAAGTCCAGGGGAGTGATATCTGGTGAACGAGGTGGCCAGGGAATCGGGTTATTATTATTAATTTCGGGCCATCCCTTCCAATCCACCGGTCTGTGAATGTTTGATTTAGGAACTCACGAACACGCAGTCCCCAATGTGGTGGTGCACCATCTTGCTGATAAATGATGGTTGGTTGAAGGTCATCTAGTTGTGGTGCCACATATTCAGTCAAAAGGTCAAGGTAAACATTTGCAGTAATTGTTTTCTCGTGGAAGAAAAATGGACCAATGGACAAATGCAATGTTATTAAAAACTTTGATAACCACCGAGTACATACAACAAATCTGATTAAAATATCTCATCAATTGCCTTGGTAATAAATGTTTTAAATTGTAAAAGAGACTTTATGGACACCCTGTATTATCATATATTTATACTTCCTTGTCTTTGTATTATAATCGTTAATTTAGGTGTAACACTAAATTATTTCATCTTTTTTGTACCGGTATATAATATGACGGTATAATGCAGCATACAAGACATGTGGGAGGGAAGTGCATTACATTAGATAGTCTTTACGCCTTTGATTTCTCGAGGTCATTCCCAAGCTGATTAAAAATACAAAATACGATGATAAAAAACATACTATAAATTATAGACCGTCATCATATTGAAAGGAGATACAACTCAAGAATGTTGGGTTAAGCCCCGACGCCTTATCTCCTCCTCCAGCTCCCTTCCTCACCCTCTACTACTGTATTTCCTCTGTACCCTTCCTGGCTTATATACTGTATAGTGATTAAAATGTTGCTTGTCTCGCCTTTCCTATTGCCATATCATGTTATGTCATGCACAGTGTATGTCCAAGCTTCGTTCATTTGAATTACTGTATAATTATTGATGGATACATGAATTGTGACTGAGAAAAATAAATTTACAGGTGTTATAGAACTTAATGATGTACTTAAAACGGCTTGATATTCGTTCCCTCTTTGTTTACAGGTATATTTATTAACATGTTACAAAATAGACAAAGCAGGAGAGAGAGAGAGAGAGAGAGAGAGAGAGAGAGAGAGAGAGAGAACTTCGCATTCCCATCATAGCTATCAGGATACAAAAAAAAACAAAAAAAAAACAATAATAAACTCACGCATCCTGTTTATAGCCAACATGTTACATAATACACCCACATCATACCACTCAAGAGTCCCCTATAACCTATATAGCCAAAATGTTACAACAAATACACACGCACACACACACGAATAGCAAACCCACTTACGGCATTTCAAGTATAACCAACAGGTTACAAAACACACATTATGAAACATCCCAAGCACTTGATCCAGAAAACACCACAAAGTAACTCTCAGAAATAATGTCCTATTTATACCATTTCAATTCTAGTTAGCCTACACTATACTACTAGTACAAAGGAGTACAAGTAGGTTTATTTAAAATTATATATATATACCGGTATATATAAAAATAAATAAACAGTACGGTATTTAAAACACATGCACAGAGACATTAGCTACCAGTATTGTATATATTATTATTATTAAACTAATATTATTATTTGTATTATTATTATTGTTTATACACAGGATTATCACGAGAATAAATTAAAAGTTAGATATATGGAGGGTGGGCTACGGCGCTATGAGTGTGTCTATATATAGCGTATAGATTGAGCTTCTCACTGAATAAGCAAAGAGAATAAACAAAGAATCTATAGCCACCATTAACACAGACAATGGATAAGAATGAGTGAAGGTACAAAGGAGTACAAAGGAAATCAAGCAACTACAGGTCTAGTGACCCTTCTAGGCTGCTTGTCCTCCAAAACACTGAGGATCAAGTGTCCAAACAGTGGTTTAGAGTGGGTACAAAGGAGTACAAAGGAGTACAAAGAAAATCAAGCAACAACATATCTAGTGACCCTTCTAGGCTGCTTGTCCTCCAAAACACTGAGGATCAAGTGTCCAAACAGTGGTTTAGAGTGGGTAAGGGAACATTGGAAAGGGAACTACTGCCCTGGAACTAATGTCCGTGGCAGGACTAGGAAGTTAGTAGGGGACATATGGGTTAGTAACTGAGGGGGGGGATAAAATCAATTTACAAACGCAGTGGTGTGGTGGCAGATAGAATCACTATAGATCTCTCTCTCTCTCTCTCTCAATATATATATATATATATATATATATATATATATATATATATATATATATATACACACGCCGTACATTACGGTACGATAGAAAAATCCTATTGTATAATCTAATGAAATTAATGAAAACATGTGATCCTACCGGGATTCGAACCTGGGTTACCAGATACAGATCTTAAACACTCTAACCAGTACACCATCAAGACAGTTAAAGTTTAAGTACATGACAACGATTTTATATCCAATTATCGAATACTGGATATCAATCTAAGCATGCACTCAAACCCAACTGCACACTGAATAGCCTACCATACCGTAATGTTTAAGTGAAAGGAAAGGAAAGAACATTTTATGGGGCATAACCTAGATCTCTAAGGACCAACCTCGCTATGAAATGTTGCTGACCCTATAGGAATAATCTAATTTATTAATTTCACTCCCAACGCCAAACACCTCCCAATGAAATTAATGAAAGCATGTGATCCTACCGGGATTCGAACCTGGGTTACACATACAGATCTTAAACACTCTAACCATTACACCATCAAGACAGTTAAAGGTTAAGTACATGACTACGATTTTACATCCATTTATCGAATAATAGTTTTTAGTAGGCTAGGCTATAGGAGATTTTTTAAAGACAAATATACTGTAGCATATTTTCTACACACATACCTGTAGCTAACTCCATTAAGCATAGTTCAGCATCATTATATAGGCTATGCTTACAACCAATATCAAAAGTTATGTGTAGAAGTGTATATTGTATTTCCTCCTCGTTAATTCCCCGCCCAAACGATAGCGATAAGCACTAATACCCACCACTGATATGAAAAGCAATACACAGATAACGCCGTACACTCTAGGTCTAGGACGTATAAACACAAACTTAAGAACAATGGAAATCAGCAAAAGGACTACGGTACTGGCCCACACGAGGCAGAC
Organism: Paralithodes platypus; assembly: GCA_032716605.1. Classification (NCBI taxonomy): domain Eukaryota; kingdom Metazoa; phylum Arthropoda; class Malacostraca; order Decapoda; family Lithodidae; genus Paralithodes; species Paralithodes platypus. Next base: position 9,720,258 of record CM064498.1, on the reverse strand, counting down.
CCCTTCTTCCCTATTAGTTTTTGTTCATTCTCAACTTCCCCCACTATAACCTATATCCCTACATCTTATTGTATAGCATACCTAAGAACTTTCCCCACTAAAACCTATATCCCCCACCACACTTAATCTTATTTTATAGCTACCTAAGAACTTCCCCCACAATAACCTATAGGCCTTTCCCCTGCACTCCATCTTATTGTATAGATACCGGTAGCCTACCTAAGAACTTCTCCCACTATAACCTACTGTATATCCCCCACACTTCATCTTATCTTATAGCTCCCTAAGAACTTAATCGTGGCCTTAAATTACCGAGGCTATATCCCGAACTGAATCTAATCTCTCTTTAATTCTGCAGCTACCAAATATTTACGCTTTGGTGGTTCGTTTTGCTGTTCTAAATTTCACATTGGGCCAGGATTTGTCTTAAGAGTGTACAGTCAATGACAATAGTTCGCCCAAAATTTTGAAGATAATATGCGTGAATCCAGAGAGATGGATATTGAATCGATAATTTTACAGCGTGAAACCAAGAGTACCGTACTATACCTTGTTGATCATAGGTGAGCCATACATTATTGTTACCCGGTACCTCCACTAACCGAATTTACTTCTAAACTCAATTAATGAAATCAACAAATACATGTGGCAGTCCAGGGATTCGAACCTAGGCTAAGGATGCTCACACCGAAATTCAGTGCATTTATCCATTACGCTACGAATTTAGACTTCAACCTCTTATAACTAAAAAAACGGCTTGAGTAATCGAGTTCACATTCCTGCCATTTGTGAAGAATTAGCAAGGGAACAGTTATGGAAATATACAGCCCATTTGCTCAAGCCATTTTTTAGTTGCAGAGGTTAAAGGTCACGATTCCTGGCCAACCTATAATGAATGGAGTATAGTCACGGGCTATTGGAAATATGTTAAGGGAGCCCACATCGCTTTTTTTATCTTTTTCTCCCTCGCTCTTTGGCTTGTATCCATTCTGTTCCATTCAGCCTACTGTTTTAAGACGTTTACCCCCATCCAGGTGTCAATATTTTCCTGACGAACGGTAGCGAGCCAGCATATATATATTTTTGTTTTGACAGCAAACTAAATTTGTAAATTTTTCGATAGAAAAATGTCTCTGGCGAAGCCGAATTTCTCCATACAATGCTGGCTCACTTTCGCTCGCCAGGAAGAAATCGACACCTGGATGGGGATAAACGTCTTAAAACAGTTGGCTGAATGGGGCTGAATGGATACAAGCCAGGGAAAAAAAAAAAAAAAAAAAGGGAAAAAGAGAGCAGGGTGCCAAACTGGGACAATTTGTTTTTTTTAGACTAAATACTGTACTGCACATATGAGTAGATATATAGGACAAATCACAAAATCACAACGAAATACAGGAAAAATAACAAAATCACAACAAAATACTGGAAAAATAACAAAATCACAACAAAATACAGGAAAATTAACATGAAATTACAACGAAATACAGGAAAATCCACACACAAATGCAACACAATATGCTACAGAACAATTAATGTGAAATTACAACAAAATACAAGATAATTTACAACGAAATATTTAGGCCTACTTACAATGAAGTTACAACGAATTACAGGTCTTGGGGGTATTTTTTCTAGTCAATTTTAAGATCTTTCGTGCTATTTAGGTGTCGATTGTTTTCCCTGGAGAGCGAAAGCGAGCCTGAAACTTTAAGGAAGGACATTGAGGAATCAAAACTGGTAAGAACCCAATTAATCTTCAGACTCCCTCAGAATCATAAAGACCTTCCCAAAACTGGTAAGAACTAAATTAATCTTCAGACTCCCTCAGAATCATAAAGACCTTCCCAAGACTGTACAAAATCTGTTTATGCTATTCATAGAATATTATATAACTTACCTTCGTTGTCGTCGTCATAGGCAGGGTCGGAGAGGCAGCCCATTATTACAAGTTTGTTTACGTCCCGCTTGTGTTCTTCTATGTACGATAACAATTATATTCTGGTAGCTGATAAATATAAGGGAATTATAAGTGTCTTCTATGTATGGTCACTATTGTATTCTGGTAGCTAATTAAAATGTGGAAATTATAAGTGTCTTCTGTCTACGGTACCGTAACTAAAGTATTCTGGTAATTACGGTATATAATATAGGGGAGTTATAAGTTGGAACAATAACCAATTACAACTATGGAAAGTGTGGTGGACTCAAGATGAGTGGTCTTGCTACTAAGCTGGCCCAGATGTACTAACTCAAAAGAACGAACTAATGTACGGTACAATCAAAAGGTGGTGATAAGGGAGGATTTAACAGCACCATGACGTAATTATCTTCATATGTTGGTTGCTATTAGGCGATTTTTTGTAACATATATTCTATGGCCAAGCCTCAAACGATTAAATACCATTTCAGTAAACCCTCTCAGTAACATAGGTCCTTATTAAACTGCATAACATCGTCTAATATTAGCCAGAATCAAAGGTAAAATGCGTCATGGTGCTGAAGGGGTCAACATCTTGGGGAATAATTCGTTCGTATCGGAGATAAATTATAATCGAACTTGGTACCTTTGTTCGTAGTGACTGGATAGGGTCTAGTGCCTCTGGGCTCAGGTAATCCTAAGATCCCGAGTTCAAATCCCAATGTGTTTAGGGAAAATATTATTAGGATAGAATGTGTGTCGTAACTAGTTTCATTACAGTACCAGAACTTGTGGTACATTACACACACCACACACCAAGTAATGAAATAAATTATGAGCCGGGTCTCATAGGCTGAACAGCCTCCTACCCGGGTATCTTCTGTGAGTATTACGGCACAAACTGTATCTGAGGTGACGAGACAGTAGTGATGTGGGTTCGAGAATCTAAAATGGCACCGAGGTACGGTAGCAGTAATATATAACCTACACTAAACTCTACAATGTAATTGAAGTTAGTCAATCATTTAAGGTTCCGTCTCATCTAATAATTTGAAATGCCTACATAGGCTAATGTGTTGGTGTGAACCTGTATTTGGATAATGCAAGCAATTATTTCAAAATATATACGGTATTCAGTGTTATTGATAAAATGTATTTGTATTCAATTGGCGTACCGGTACTTGAGCCTAATCTACAACAATATCAAGCTCATTTGTAATGTTTACCCTAACCTCAATGACGCTTGAACATCGCAAATAGTAAATATCGTAACACACTATCCACCTCATTAAATTCACAAAACAAAATGCCCGTTGGCACGTAGGCTGACTAACCTCGCTAAGAACTATCAAAAAGTCCTAATCAACCTAAATGTCTTACACCTGTTAAGCGGCGTAAATTTTTAAGAGGTCTTTTCACTGGATAATCCACTAGGTTATGTGGTCCAGTGGTGGTATATGCCGTACACTTGTCGCCGGAAATAACACCTGTATCATCATAACGTCACTGGGCTGTCCATTATCTCTCTTTAGAAGCCCGCGCGCGCGTGTGTGTATTTACCTAATTGTAGTATAGGCTACAGGAGTTGAGCTTTTTAGGCTCGTATTGTCCCGCTTCCTGAGTTACAATTATCTAACTTTGCCTTAAAAATATGAATGTTTTTTGCACACACACCACTTCATCTTCCAACTGATTCCATATACTTACACTTCTGTAAGGGAAACTATGCTTTCTCACATCTCCTTTGCATCTTCCTTTCATTAGCTTATATCTATGTCCCCTAGTTATACCATTATCCTTCACAATATAATCATTCTTGTCCACCTTCTCAAGTCCTCTCACGCATTTGTACATCATAATCATATCACCTCTCTCCCTCCTATCCCTTAGAGATGGTAAATCTAATTTCTTTAATCTCTCTTCATATGGTAATTCTCTCAGTTCTGGTATCATCCTAGTTGTGTGTGTGTGTGTATGTGTGTGTGTGTGTGTGTGTAAGGTTGTAGGTTGATAGAAATTATCTTTCCATACAACACCGGTGACAGTGACTATGATATATTTTCCATTGCCGGTACAAAAGCTAAATGTGAATAGAATCACATGCATATACTGAGAGAGAGAGAGAGAGAAAGAGAGAGAGAGAGAGAGAGAGAGAGAGAGAGAGAGAGAGAGAGAGAGAGAGAGAGAGAGAGAGAGAGAGAGAGAGAGAGAGAGAGAGAGAGAGAGAGAGAGAGAGAGAGAGAGAGAGAGAGAGAGAGAGAGAGAGAGAGAGAGAAAGAAAATGAACCATATAACTACAGGTACGGTACGATACATATTAGTCACCCTCTCGCACACCTGATTATTTTATTAACAACCTTCTTAATCTCCATAGTGACAGTACGGTGACGTAATTCTCTATTGCCTTTGGTCATCACTAAACTATTATTAAACTATTAAGAATGATTAACAGTATAGAAATCATAGGAGTAGGCTACAAAAAAACATCCTTTAATCCTTTGACTTATGCAGATCCTTCCTAAGGTGAAAAAATCGTCTAATGATAGCCAGCATAAAAAGGAAAACAAAAATTGCGCCATCGTATTGAAAGGCTTAATCACTATCTTCACAATCGATCGCAAAACAATGATTAAGGAGAATGAAACAGATATATACCGATCTAAAAGCTGGGTATTAATGTGTGAAATATATGAACTATACCCACGTTCAAATAGGTAGGCCAGAAATCATGAACCCTAACCGCTATAACTAAAAAAAAAGGCTAGAACAAATGGGCTGTAAATTTCGACGCCTATTCCCTGGCTGACCCTTCCAAAATGGTAGAATTATTAGATCGATTACCGGTACTCAAGTCGTTTGAGTTATAGGAAGGGGAGATGGTTCACTTTTTGGGCGATTTTTGCATGTATTCATTATTTTTCTAGTTTCCTCCCTAGACCTCTATCAAAAAAAAAAAAAAAAAACATCCATTAGATCCCCCTAATAGATTAATTTGTACATTTTTCGGTAGAACAATTTCCCGGCCAAAGGCCGATTCTTCCAACATTACAGGTTCACTATCGTTCGCCAGGGAAAAATCGACACCTAAATAGCACGAAAGGTCTAAATATTGACGACGAAATGGGGCGAAAGGTCTTAAAATCGACTAACTAATGGGGAAAACATCTTAACATCTGAAAACTAATGGGGCTAAACATGCGGGAGAAAGTGGTCCAGAAAACCATTCCATCCCCCTTTAATGTTCAAGAGTTTTGGTCCCCTTATTTGGAGCAGGGTAGGCCTAGGCCAGTGGTCAGCAAGCTAGAAGAGCCCTCTTTTTAAAGTTTCATAAAAAATGTGTACTGTCGGAGCCGCAATACAAAAAAAATTGTCTCAATCAACCGAAATATACAATACTTCAGAAATAAGAGAATATACCCTATTTCGGAAATAAACAAATTATAGTGATATTGTTCAATATCCTGGTATTCACAAGCTTAGGAAAGACGTGTCACATTTCTAGAAATCATAACGATTGATACCTATACATCTTTTCGAAGTTGAATAAACAAATTTAATGTTGCCCTGAATGTGTTATATATGATGCCTTCATTATGAAGGCAGAATTATTATTTCTGAAGCTTCCTTCATTTTGAAGGACAAATTATTATTTCTGAAGCTACTGGAGCCACACAAGTGTCCTGAAAGAGCCACATGCGGCTCCTGAGCCGCAAGTTGCCGACCCCTGGCCTAGGCCTATAGATATTCCTGACTGAAATGAAGTGTACGGTAGCCTACGTGTAAAGTACCGGTAACCTTATTTTTTTTTCGGGCAGACTGTCAAAGGAAAGCACCGACGTGGTAACAGTAAGAACATTATTCTATAGTGTGTATTCAGTACCGGTAGCCAGTAGTAACCAGCCCTTAGTCCTTACTCCCACAAGGGATAGGGAGCCTGGATCAGCAAGAGACACAGGAAAGGAAACATAGGTGACAGGAGAAGAACACCCTATAACAGTTCGCCCACAAAAAGCAAGCACACAAACATTCAGAAGCACCAATCACTCATCAGCCCCCGAAATCAATGGCTTCACCTCAGATGTTATAGGCCTACTTCACGACAAGGTCTCTTCGCATCAACATCTGGGATAAAGACCTTCCAGGTTTGTCATGTAAAAGGGTCCAGAGACCTTCATGTAGTCTACTCTCTCAAACAAACTTCCTCCATTAATTCCAGTCATTTGATAATTATTTTGCTTCAACCATTCCCTCTTCACGCTTTGACACACATTCTGACACCATATAATTATCATCCACGCCGCCTTCTTCCTTCTACTGTGTGATTTTAATTTAATTTTCACTAATTCCCTTTAGCTATTTCCAAGTATGGCTATGGGTATTGGGTGAGGAGAGACGAGAAAACACACACACACACACACACACACACACACACACACACACACACACACACACACACACACACACACACACATAACTCTCTCTCTGGGTGTAGGCCTACGACACTCAGTAGGATGCAAGGGTATATTATTTGTTTCCTTTACTTATTACTATATCCATAGCATACAGGTATATAATTAGGCCTATAGGCTACCGATACGGTGTGTGTGTGTGTGTGTGTGTGTGTGTGTGTGTGTGTGTGTGTGTGTGTGTGTGTGTGTGTGTGTATATATATATATATATATATATATATATATATATATATATAAATTATACCGAGTATATATATACCGGGTATATATATATATATATATATATATATATATATATATATATATATATATATATATATATATATATATAAAATATATATACCGATATATATAATATATATATATATATATATATATATAATTTATATACCGTATATATATATATATATATATATATATATATATATATATATATATATATATATATATATATATATATATACATACACCGTATCGGTAGCCTATAGGCCTAATTATATACCTGTATGCTATGGATATAGTAATAAGTAAAGGAAACAAATAATATACCCGGTATATATATATAATTTATATATATTATATAAATTATATATATATATATACCGGGTATATACAGTATATAGCCCGGTATGTATTACCGAAACTACCACTAATTAGTTCTCAATATGTGAAGGCTATTATAGAATAAGGATGCTGCAAAGGTCATATTAAAATTTGTTTCAACCTCCGGAGATACATTTTACGTGCACTATATAAAACACTGTTTGAAAAAAAAAAATCCCTATAGATGACAGTGAAAATCTTATTAAGCCCCTTACTGTTAAAATAGATGCTGATTTCAATAAGTCATGGGGGGTGAGGGGGCAAAGCCCCTCCTCAACCCATTCTGTATCCAAAAGCAAAAACAATTGTATATTTACTCTGAAAATGACTTACCGGTACTGTCTTACATCAGAGTATTTTAAGATCGTTCGATAATTGGAGAAAACACATGGGGATTGTAACTAATTTCAACTATTGTATAGCCTAATGATGAAAACTACTGTACCTAAAACCAATAACAATAACCATGCACTAGAAGAGTGGCGAACACATCAAAAGGTATCAAAAGGTATGGGAAAATTAGTGGTAGTTTCAGTTATATTTTCCTATATATATATATATATATATATATATATATATATATATATATATATATATATATATATATATATATTAACTTGAAGTTTCGCTTAAAGCCTCTGCTTACTTTTTGTCTGCATATATTGATTGTTTATAATTTTCTATTGTTATTATTATTTTTTATAATTGATTGTAATTGTTAAAAGAGTACTCTTTTGTTTAAATCTATTGTGCCTTCTTCAAATTTTAAAATATTTATATTTATTATATTATACCGGTATATAATCATTGTCGATAGGATTAATTGCTTGCTTTTGCGATTTCCTTAGTTTATTTGTACAATAAATGTAGGTTATTTGTAGGGTAGTAATTGTTAGGGGTCACTTGAAGCATGCTATGCTTACAGGTACCTACCCGATAGCACTATCGTTAGTGAGTTATATTTGTATTTTGTACTATTGTTATTATCTTGTCAAGTTGCAAATTTGATTTTAATATAACATTTGACACTTAATGTAGTTTCTTTATTCATGCAGAGTTTAGTCAAATTTACCAGAACGTCCCAGACTTCCCAAATTGACTAATTCCTTGAACGTGACTACAGTGCGTTATGTGTGCGATTAGTTTGCTTGGGAACCAGATTAACTTGCTCATGTAGTGATGCCGAGGAGCGGCGAACACATCCAAAGGTATCCAAAGGTATCCAAAGGTAAGGTAAGGTATGTACACCCTATGTGGTGGATTGTGTTCTTTTATTTATAAATAATTATTTTACTTAAGCGTTGTTTCCACATTGATTTTGATTCGTTGTTTTGTCTTTTTACTGTGTTCGTATACGTTTTGGTTTGTTTAATTTTGCAAGTTTTACATTATAATATACTGTATATATATAGCCTATATAGGGCCTATATATATATCAGTAACATGTGTAGGCCTAGGCTATAGCTAGACAATAAAATGGGAAGTGAACAGCGGCTGAAGTAATAAGAGTACTGTACCGCCCTTTTTGTCAATAAAGGTTGAACTTTTGACATTTAACACCAGAATGTCAATGCACAAACCGTAGCTTGCCTAGATCTTACGCCGATAATATTCAAGACCTCTTTCGCAGCCCTAGGCCTATTAGAAATAATTTATTAGGGAAAATAGGGACCAATAGACTCGCCATATTTTTCTCATTATAGGCCTAGTCCGCATGGAGGAATTTCGGGGATGGCTGTAGTGATCGGGTGTACGGTCGTCATGTACGCTCGCAGTTACTATCTATCTATCTATCTATTGCCTGACGCCGTGATCCCCGAAGGGGTGGCCACGAACGAACCGCCCCCATGCACCTCTGTCCCCAGTCAGTCGACGCCCCTCCCCCCAACCAGCACCGCCTTCGTTCATGTACTTCCTCACTCCATCCTTCCACCTCTCAGTTACGCAGTTACGTTCCCGTCTATTTCGACGCTATATTTTTTGCTATTTGCCCCCTGTCATTACTACATGAATACTAGGTTAGGTTAGGTTAGGTTGTTTGGTTAGGCTAATGCATTTTTATATCCAAAGGCAGTCAAAATAGACGGGAACATGATGGGAAAGGTCCGACGCCACTACGCGTAGTGTAAACAAGGCTGGCGGTACGCCCGCACTTAACATTCTTGCCGAATTTCGTTATCGACACTTGAAAAAACCCGATTACACCGAAAAATAACACAAAAATAAGAAGTCCCGACCGTAAACAAAGCATTGCGCATAATGAATTCTTCGACATGACTCCTCTTCTTGTTTTGAAAGATGCGGCGAGTGCGATTCACCCAATAAATGGCGTGAGCGTTACTCACAGAAACGAAATACCTGCAACCTGTTTTTGCCCCTTTACTGCCGCCTTACAGATCTACATATATGAGGATGACAATAAATCAAGGAGGGGTGAGTGGGGGGCAATGCCCCCCCTCAACCCATTGTGTATCCAATGTACCCCACAATTTCCCTTACCTACGGTACTGTAAAAGTGAGATTCACCCAATAAATGGCGCTATTTGACGCCGTATCTTCAGATTAATGAATAATGGGTAAGTAACGTAAGTTAATGCAAATCCTCCACTCATACCATGAAAAACAACAATAAAACACTATATTCCTTGAAAAAATATAAAGAAAACTTGGTACCGGTAAATAAGGCCGCTCTAGCTGTCTTGAATGTTACCCTTACGCCGAGATAGCCTAAATCACAAATGATAACTTACCCATTTTACTTTACCAAATAGCCTAACATCTGTATTCCGTTACCGTAACAACTTTAACATAACATATAACCTACTCTGCTCAACAGACATGGTGTAGGCCTAGGCTATATTTCAATTCGGATACAAGCTAAACCTGACACTTGAAATAAAAATCCGAAGCATTTACAAAAGTGAAGTTTAGCCTAATTTAAAAGTTACTCACCATACTGGCTTGTGGATTCGTCTGACACTTTATCGGCAGCTATCCTGATGAAAGAAATCTTGGGCACTGTTATCCTCTCACCATACTATAAATCCAAAGTTCCAAACTAGGCTACAACACCCTTTCACTGACACATTGCTTTATCAAACTCAAGGCACACTTCCTCCGTTAATCCCTTCGATATACAGTAGCCTACTGAAGCTTGTAAACAAAAACATATATGTCGTACCTAAATCATGCTAAATGTATGCTATAGTTACATGAAATAATGAAATGAGTGCCCTTTAACCCTTAACTGGCGGCGCGCAACATAAGTCGAGTGAAAGAAATTTGGACTATGTGGCGGCGCGCGACATAGGTCGTGTGGCAATTTCAGCACGTAATGTTGCTGAGAGAGAGAGACAAGTGGTGGCAGGAGAGTAGCGAGCGTATGACTGCTCCAGACCACCGTGGTGGACCAACTGACATGAATCCCACCCTCCTCCACCCTCTCACACTCGCTACATAGTGAATTGTATGGGGAAAGTACCGAATTACATGGTTTTTGCACTCGTGTTGCGCGGTTGTTGCAAGGAAACTAGCGGTCATACAAGGATCGTTGTAGTGTCATTGGAAAGCTCTGTTTATGCCCTTTCAGGGATAGATACTTGTTTTACGCTCTGGGTCTTATTTAGGCATGAAAATGATCACGTAAATAGCCCTATTTTGGGTAAAAACACCCCGCTGGTGGCTACATATTATTTACCGCCTAGGCCGCTCTTTAGGTGTTAATGAACACTGCACACTTAAAATATACCACAAAGTTGATGATTTTAATTTTAACGTAAACTTTCCTTTTCCTAATACTGTAGTAGTATTGATAGCAAAATAACTTATAATTGTTTTTATTCCCAGCTAATAAGATTTTGTAAAATTTGTACCAGAGTAGAAGACTTTTGGGATAGAGCTAGGTTACTATACAGACTCTTAGTAGACAGAGGTTTTGTTGCAAGTAAATTGTTTCATAAATTTAATCTTTTGATAAATGTTTAGCTATGGTCCCGTTAAAATATCCTCAAGTAACCTATTCAAAACTGTTCAGGGGACTGGTTAGAACTTGTAGGATGTTAAATTGAATGTCTGAAACCAGTATTTACTGAGAAATAACAGTCTTAAGATGCGCTATGGGTCACCCAGGGTTCCTGCCCTCTCTTTCCCAGGTAATTTAAGTTATGTTATGTTATATTATATTATATTATATTAGGGTTAGGTTAGGTTAGGTTAGGTTAGGTTAGGTTAATCTAATCTAATATTTGTACATTATGGGCAGTGGGCGGGGCCGCGCGTATGTGGCGGCGTACAGACCCTCCCGTAAAACATAGCGCATTTAAGACTTTTATTTCTCAGTAAATAATGATTTCCGACCTTCAATTAAACATCCTACAAGTTCTAACCAGTCCCCTGAACAGTTTTTAATAGGTTACTTGAGGATATTTTAACGGGACCATAGCTAAATATTTACCAATCTTTTTAAGGTCAATTATTGTGACTGTATTTTAAAATTTGATATCAATAATTTGAATCAAGCATTATTAACTTGAAGTTTCGCTTAAAGCCTCTGCTTACTTTTTGTCTGCATATATTAATTGTTTATAATTTTCTATTGTTATTATTATTTTTTATAATTGATTGTAATTGTTAAAAGAGTACTCTTTTGTTTAAATCTATTGTGCCTTCTTCAAATTTTAAAATATTTATATTTATTATATTATATATAATCATTGTCGATAGGATTAATTGCTTGCTTTTGCGATTTCCTTAGTTTATTTGTACAATAAATGTAGGTTATTTGGAGGGTAGTAATTGTTAGGGTCACTTGAAGCATGCTATGCTTACAGGTACCTACCCGATAGCACTATCGTTAGTGAGTTATATTTGTATTTTGTACTATTGTTATTATCTTGTCAAGTTGCAAATTTGATTTTAACCCTCCAGCCCCGGCTATGTATTATATATAACATTTGACACTTAATGTAGTTTCTTTATTCATGCACAGTTTAGTAAAATTTACCAGAACGTCCCAGACTTCCCAAATTTACTAATTCCTTGAACGTGACTACAGTGCGTTGTTGTGTGCGATTAGTTTGCTTGGGAACCAGATTAACTTGCTCATGTAGTGATGTACACCCTATGTTGTGGATTGTGTTCTTTTATTTATAAAGAATTATTTTACTTAAGCGTTGGGTAAAGTTCCTGTGTAGCGGGAGGAACTGTTTTTCAGATGCCTATTTACTAAGAAACATTGGACAATATCTTTAACCTAACCTAACCTAACCTAGTAGGCTATATTAGTGGACTATTTATGAATGTAAAATATAAAAATATATTGTAACATTACCAAATTATTGAGATATATGTACAGGTCCTCCCGCTACACAGGATTATACCAAGCGTTGTTTCCACATTGATTTTGATTCGTTGTTTTGTCTTTTTACTGTGTTCGTACAGTTCGTATACATTTTGGTTTGTTTAATTTTGCAAGTTTTACATTATAATATACTGTATATATATAGCCCTTGTTATACTATAGTCCTTGGTCAGACCTCGTCTTGAGTACTGTATTCAGGCGTGGTCTCCATACACCAAGGGAGACATCAAGAAATTAGAAAAGGTACAGCGAAGAGCCACAAGAATAGTTCCAGAGCTGGCGGGGTTAACATACGAACAGAGACTAGCCCAGCTGGCCGCTGGGTCTCACTACTCTGGAGGAACGAAGGATAAGGGGAGACATGATAGAAACTTTCAAGATCCTAAAAGGTTTTGACAAGATCGGTGAGGAAGACTATCTGCAACTAGCTCCCAGAGAACAACATATGGAGACCAGAGGACACAGCATGAAATTGTTGAAGCCCCGTCACAGAACCACCAAACGGAATAAGTTTTTTAAATCGAGAATCGTGAATAAATGGAACAGTCTCACTGAAAAGGTAGTTAGCAGCACAGGTATAAATATGTTTAAAAATAGATATGACCAGTTTGAGACTGAAAGGAAAATGAGAAGAGGCACCCCTTATAAGCTTGGACTCTTTTGACTCTTTACTATCACTAAGGTAAGCAATCACTAAGGTAAGTAAGCCTATATACGGCCTATATACAGTATATCAGTAACATGTGTAGGCCTAGGCTATAGCTAGACAATAAAATGGGAAGTGAGCAGCGGCTAAAGTAATAAGAGTACTGTACCGCCCTTTTTGTCAATAAAGGTTGAACTTTTGACATTTAACACCAGAATGTCAATGCACAAACCGTAGCTTGCCTAGATCTTACGCCGATAATATTCAAGACCTCTTTCGCAGCCCTAGGCCTATTAGAAATAATTTATTAGAGAAAATAGGGACCAATAGACTCGCCATATTTTTCTCATTAGGCTATAGCCTAGGCCTAGTCCGCATGGAGGAATTTCGGGAATGGATGTAGTGATCGGGTGTACGGTCGTCATGTTGTGCGCTCGCAGTTACGTTCCCGTCTATTTCGACGCTATATTTTTTGCTATTTGCCCCCTGTCATTACTACATGAATACTAGGCTAGGTTAGGTTAGGCTAATGTATTTTTATATCCAAAGGCAGTCAAAATAGACGGGAACATGATGGGAAAGGTCCTACGCCACTACGCGTAGTGTAAACAAGGCTGGCGGTACGCCCGCACTTATCATTCTTGCCGAATTTAGTTATCGACACTTGAAAAACCCCGATTACACTGAAAAATAACACAAAAATAAGAAGTCCCGACCGTAAATAAAGCATTGCGCATAATGAATTCTTCGACATGACTCCTCTTCTTGTTTTAAAAGATGCGGCGAGTGCGATTCACCCAATAAATGGCGTGAGCGTTACTCAGAAACGAAATACCTGCAACCTGGTTTTGCCCCTTTACTGCCGCCTTACAGATCTACATAGGCTATATGAGGATGACAATAAATCAAGGAGGGGTGAGAGGGACAACGACCCCGCCCCCCCCTCAACCCATCGTGTATCCAATGTTACACCAATGTACCCCACAATTCAGGGTGTCAAACGACGCTGTTTTTTTGAGTGATAACGCAATGAACTTTTTGTATAATGATAACAGAAACTCCCCCCCCCCCCCCCCCCCAAAAAAAAAAAAGGTAGGCTAGGCTAAATTGACACAATTTTGGTCTCCATATTTTCCATCTTGATTGTTTTTTTATTGGGTTAATATACAGGAGACGCAACAATGTGTTTTTCAGGTATTTTTTTTGGTATTTTGATTTTGTTTTTGGTGTTTTAGTCGTATCTAGTGATGACATTGAATGGGAATTAAGCATTTACCCATTATCCATCAATCTAAAGACACGCCCCCCGATAGTGGGGAGGGCTATGAAGATCAGGGAAATTGAGGGGTAAAAAGCGTATAGAACACGATAATACACATTTGTAACCCAAATTTGGCTCGGGTTTGTTCAATTTCCAGACCCATAAAACCCGATTTTTTGAAAACCCGAGCCAAGTTTTGACGAAACTTGGCTCGGATTTAACAAATGTAAAAATGAAAAAAATACAGTAACCTTGGTAAATTATTGGCTCGGGTTTTGTCAATTTCCAGACCCATAAAACCCGACTTTTTGAAAACCCGAGCCAAGTTTTGACGAAACTTGGCTCGGATATAACTAATTTAAAAATGAAAATAACACAGTAACCTTATTAACATGTTGGCTCGGGTTTTGTAAATTTCCATACCCATATAACCCGACATTTAGAAAACACGAGCCAAGTTTTGACGAAACTTGGCTCGGATTTTACTAATGTTCATGTTAAAATTACACAGTAACCCTAATAAAATCTTTGTTTGGGTTTTCATAAGGTTAACATTAGCCTAACCTAACGAAGTAAAAATGGGGTTAACATTAGCCTAACCTAACAACCTTACCTAACCTAACCTAGTAAGAATGGGGTTAACATTAGCCTAACCTAACAACCTTACCTAACCTAACCTAGTAAGAATGGGGTTAACATTAGCCTAACCTAACAACCTTACCTAACCTAACCTAGTAAGAATGGGGTTAACATTAGCCTAACCTAACAACCTTACCTAACCTAACCTAGTAAGAATGGGGTTAACATTAGCCTAACCTAACAACCTTACCTAACCTAACCTAGTAAGAATGGGGTTAACATTAGCCTAACCTAACAACCTTACCTAACCTAACCTAGTAAGAATGGGGTTAACATTAGCCTAACCTAACAACCTTACCTAACCTAACCTAGTAAGAATGGGGTTAACATTAGCCTAACCTAACAACCTTACCTAACCTAACCTAGTAAGAATGGGGTTAACATTAGCCTAACCTAACAACCTTACCTAACCTAGTAAGAATGGGGTTAACATTAGCCTAACCTAACAACCTTACCTAACCTAACCTAGTAAGAATGGGGTTAACATTAGCCTAACCTAACAACCTTACCTAACCTAACCTAGTAAGAATGGGGTTAACATTAGCCTAACCTAACAACCTTACCTAACCTAACCTAGTAAGAATGGGTTAACATTAGCCTAACCTTACAACCTTACCTAACCTAACCTAGTATTATTGGTGGGGGCTGCCGCCCCCACACCTCCGCTGGTTGGGTACTGGCTGAAAAACTTATTGTTTTACAGTAGGCCTATGTATTTTATTTTATTTTTGTTCTCCCTTATAATACATTTCAGCTCTTAATGACATATATAGCAATGATGTATAGCCTATGCTCTACCGGACCTATTAGGCCTAAAAAGATCGATGGGCTAACTGTCGGTCCAAAACATCAGTATGGTAACCAACTAGCCCTTGCATGCCAGTTTAATCCTATGCGAAAAAATCTTTTACTTTGTTACTTTGCGATGACCCATTAAGATTCCCTAGCTAGCTGTGGTCCGGCTCCTTTATGTTGTCCCAACCAACCAACTAACCTTAATGAACAGAGGAGGTACTGGGCTGCCTGGCTGGCCGCTGGAGGCTCGATCACCACTCATCTTGGTCAACAGCTGGTGGATTTTTGTTTCAAATTTTTCCATGTAAAACAAGTGTATGTGCATTTCAAAACCAGCTGTCCTCGCCAGCTGTATTTGGAACACTGGTTATTGCACTTTGGACAGTTTACACTTATTGGAAGGCGAAAAGGTCTTAAGCAGCCTCAGTGTTTTTAAAGACGGTGGAAAAAGCTTTGATCGGCTCACACCCTCTACACAAGCTGGCCAGAGTCAAACTGACAGCTTATATCCTGGGCCACCTGTTTTCCAAATCATGGCATCACCTGATTGGTCGATAGACATCACGTGTCAGTGAACTCGAGTACTCTTGGCATGAATTAGGTAGGGTGATTACTTTGGCTATGACGCCACCAGTATAGTTCATTGCATTCGCCACCAGATGTCTCAGTTGTTGACTGACAGTCACGAAAAAGAAGTCTCCCAGATGAAGACGAAAAAGAAGAAGTGTAAACAAACCCTTAAAACGTAAATATCCATATAATATGTATTATGTTAGTTTCCCGGGAATGACCCCTACATCAACAATTTGGAGAAAAATCGCTTAATCACATGCTATTGAGCTTAATTTTTTACCAATATTGTAGCGCCTCCTGTATATTGACCTTTTATTGCAGGAAATACTGTTTTAGACACCTAAATTCTCAAAAAAAAAAATCTGGGGGGCATGCCCCCGGACCCCCCTAGAGCTCGCGCCTTCGCCGCGCTATAATGATAACAAAATAATAAACCATAATGATAACACAATTCATATTTTGTGGATTGACACCCTGCCACAATTTCCCTACTGTAAAAGCGCGATTCACCCAATAAATGGCGCTATTTGACGCCGTATCTTCAGATTAATGAATGGGTAGCCTAAGTAACGTAAGTACGGTAAGTTTATGCAAATCCTCCACTCAAACCATGAAAAACAACAATAAAACACTATAGGGCCTATTCCTTGAAAAAATATAAAGAAAACTTGGTAAATAGCCTAAGGCCGCTCTAGCTGTCTTGAATGTTACCCTTACGCCTAGATAGCCTAAATCACAAATGATAACTTACCCATTTTACTTTACCAAATAGCCTAACATCTGTATTCCGTTACCGTAACAACTTTAACATAACATATAACCTACTCTGCTCAACAGACATGGTGTAGGCCTAGGCTATATTTCAATTTGGATACAAGCTAGGCTAAACCTGACACTTGAAATGAAAATCCGAAGCATTTACAAAAGTGAAGTTTAGCCTAATTTAAAAGTTACTCACCATACTGGCTTGTGGATTCGTCTGACACTTTATCGGCAGCTATCATGATGAAAGAAATCTTGGGCACTGTTGTCCTCTCACCATACTATAAATCCAAAGTTCCAAACTAGGCTACAACACCCTTTCACTGACACATTGCTTTGTCAAACTCAAGGCACACTTCCTCCGTTAATCCCTTCGATATACAGTAGCCTACTGAAGCTTGTAAACAAAAACATATATGTCGTACCTAAATCATGCTAAATGTATGCTATAGTTCCATGAAATAATGAAACGAGTGCCCTTTAACAATTATATATGTTTATGTTGTTATTACGGCAAATGCTAATGGTAAAGTTTATGCATGTTTTACTAAAATTGAATAGTAGTATCGTACGCCAGCCAGTTCAGTTGGAATTCGGGAAGTTTAGCCTTAACGTCGGCACTTCCCTAAGAGGTTTTGTTATTTTTCTTGTTGTGACTTTTTGTGACGTGCTCATTTGTCTAAAAATAAATATATCTAATTTTTCATCCCTTTTTCTGAAATCTTCTTTCTTCTCTCTTCAGTCTTGTTTCTTCTCTCGTCTTCCTTCATTCTTGTTTCTTCTCTCTTCAGTCTTCTTATTTCAGTTCTTTCAATTTTTTCTCTCGTACTCTCCACATTTGATAGATTGTCTGTTTCACTCTATCGCTTATTTCTTTGTTAAATAAAAGATGTCCGATGACTTGGTTTTCATTTTCAATATAAGGCTGTTGGAACCCTGGATCTTTTATTCTGCATGCCAGTCGTACTGTCAAGGTCATCGTAACGTTGTACGATATGCTCAAATAAACCAGCATTTATGCTCTGAGTAAATAGATTATATTACTATTTTCTCTGTGTAGGCTATAAAACTGTAAACTGGATAAGTGATGAAATAAGTAGTGGCTATGATATTGTTAGGTTTGAATTGTATGAAAGGATCGGTTGAATAAACAATACACGAATTTATAAATTAATTCATATATGCTGGCTGACCCTCACCAACTCGAATAATATATCTGAAATGTCATATTAAATAACATTAAGATACTACAATGCTTAAACATATGCGGTAATTGTTTAGTGTATGGCCTCCTCCTAAAGAAAATGGATTTTTGAGCACAGACTGAACCAAATGTTCACTACTGTATTTACATTGCTGGTCATTAACCTAACCTAACCTAACCTAAGGTAACCTGGGCATCCTGGGGGCTGCTGCCCCCAGACCCCCGCTGGTCTTGGGTTGAAAAGTGATAAAAAACACATATCTCTTACCTCATTATTCAAAGTTTTGTATTTGGTTTAATATACACTTCCCAGGTCATTTGAACAGTTCTGTTGCTTCTATATACCATATAATACACCATAGAATACGTTTTTAATAACTAGAAAAAGAGGACTTCGATTAAACAATTACGAAATAAGCAAATACAAGCCTGCAATGAAGCCAATGATTATTGTAGGAATAGTTTAAATGGAATTGAGTAGATCTCGCTCTGTTTAAGCTGGCTGAAAGTTGTTCGATATTGGACTTTTGACTTTGGACATTCGGATGTAAACAAAGCGACGAATCTCAAGCGATCTTGAACGAAGCAAGCTGGTTTGCTTAGATACGTTTAGTATGATCAATACGTATATTATTTATGTTGTAGCCTATTTAATTTTTCTTGGCAAATCTATTATCACACAATTGAAATTCATATTATAAGTAATGTTAACCAGAAAATACATAATTTTATATACTGTTATGGAATAACAAGCCGTAGCACATACCGGGGACTGGACGACTCGGCCCATGGGACAACTCGGCTCGGACAGCTCGGCCCACTTTTGGACAACTCGGCCACGACGGCGAGACA
Organism: Paralithodes platypus; assembly: GCA_032716605.1. Taxonomy (NCBI): domain Eukaryota; kingdom Metazoa; phylum Arthropoda; class Malacostraca; order Decapoda; family Lithodidae; genus Paralithodes; species Paralithodes platypus. The sequence goes on along the minus strand of CM064498.1, from coordinate 9,701,177 downwards.
GCTCGGCCCATTATTTGAGACAGCTCGCAACCTAATGATTTAGGCCTATTCAAAAGTGTTGAGTGCTGAATTTTATCGGCCATTTTGAGTATCCCGAGTACGAATCCCGGGAGGACCATATACTTTCATTAGTTTATTCAAGTACATTGGGGTTTGTAATTGATGATTAATGTTAAGAACTGGGTGTTACTTAATTCTATAGGTTCAGGAACTAATGTATAGCGAGGCCGGTCCTTAATTGGCCCCATTCATTGTTCTTTCCTCTCACTAAAACATTACGCTTTCCATAATGCAGTTGGGCCTGAGTACATGATTAGATTGATATCCAAAATTCAAAAATGGATATTAATCGTGATCGCGTACTCAACCTTTAACTGTGTTGGTGGTGTAATGGTTAAAATGTTTATGTTCTGGGTGTGGTTTACTTACCAGGTTTACTTACCAGGTAGGGCCACGCACTGTCCACGGAGCAGCTGTGTTCAGTGGGGGCCCAAGACATGAATACGGGCACTCTAACTAGATGCACGATTAGTTACTGGGAGTCCGGCAGAGATAGTTAGTTTATATTGTGCCCTCGTTGGAGACTAGCTTTTTAGTTGTGTTAGTTTGTTTGAGATGTATGTTTAGGTGTTTTAGATGTGTGTTTTGAGTGTTTTTAGTGAAATTCGTGGAGGGAGTCGTGTATTTCTGCTTGGAGGCGTTGCTTGAAGAGTCTGAGATTTGGTGCAGTAACGGTGTCCTCTGAAAGTGAGTTCCACCTCTTGACGACTCTGTGGGAGAAAAATCTTCTTCTGGCTTCAGAGGAGCAGTGCTGTACTTGGATTGTGTAACTGTGGTCTCTGGTGCCAGTCCTAGGGGCCATGGTGAAGAGGTCGGTGGGGTTGATGGGTGAGAGGCCATGGAAGATCTTGTAGCAGTAGATTTGGTCGTACCTGATCAGTCTGCCCCTGACTGAGTGGAGTTTGAGTCTTTGTAGGCACTCGTCGTATGGGTAGTCGCTAAGGCCGGAGATCTGCTTCGTCCATCTTCTCTGGACAGACTCTGTGAGTCTGCTGTCGGTCAGGTAGTCTTGGTTCCAGAGTGGGGGCGCAAAGTCGAGGATAGGTCTTAGGTCGACTTTTAGGAGGGATAACATGAATTGGGGGGAGCGGTTTACAGTACTCTTGAGCAGATTTTGGGCGACTCCTCCCGCTTTGTTTACCGCCTGGCGGATATGGTGGTGGAATTTGAGGGTTGTTGGGACGAAAACCCCAAGGTCCTTTTTTTTTTTTTTTTTTTTATTAAGAGACAATGAATGGAGGAAGGAAAAACACAGATAAAACAAAAAGGTCCATGTGCCTAAAGGCATCCTCCATTCATAAAATGTTTGTAACAACTGGATTTAAACATTTGTAGATTGTAAGTTTGTGGAAAGCAATTCGAGGGAAGTGAATTGCAAAGAGTAGTAGCTCTGGGGATAAATGAATTCTGATAAGCAGAAGTTCTGCATTGTGGAGGAGAAAGTGTATATTCATGGGCGCTCTCAGCTGCCCTAGTTCTACGGGGAAAGATGTGGAGAGGCGGCACAATTGAAGCAAGTTCCTCGGAACAATTGCTGTGAAAATATCTGTAGAATAATGCAAGGGATGCAACGTTTCTTTGTATGGATAATGTAGGAAGGTCCTGTGTGATTGCAGGGTTATTGATTAATCTAATAGCTTATTTTGAATTTTGTCCAACTGCCTCAATGCAACCACTCCACTTCCACTCCACAGAGGTGAACAGTAATCCATCTGAGAACGCACATGACTTTTATATATTACGGCCAACTGCTCGTCGGTGAAGAATTCTCGAACTCTGTATAGGAGTCCCAGTTTTTTAGAGGCATTCTTAGCAATGCTTCTAACATAATGTGTCCAGCTCAAGTTAGTAGTTAATGTTACACCGAGAATGTCAATACTAGGGGAAGTGGGAATATTTACATCATTAAAAAATATATGGGAGTCAGTGAGATTCTGTCGGTTAGAAAATTGAATGTACTTGGTTTTCTGTGCATTAAAGGAAACTAGATTCTTTTGTCCCCATTCATTAATTCTAGAAAGGTCCTGGTTCAGAGAAATTACAGTGTTTATTTTTGAATTTATAAGATCGGGTTGGGTGAACGAATTGGTAAATGTGAAGGAACTGTGGAGTGTTGAGTCATCTGCGTAGGAATGTATTGGATTATGAGTGGTAGATATGAGATCATTGATATGAATGAGGAACAGAGTTGGGGCCAAAACTGATCCCTGGGGAACACCAGCATTTATTGAGTGAAATTGAGAATAAAGGCCATCTACCATTACACGTATTTTTCTGTTATGAAGATAAGAAGAAATTAGTGGAACTAATGATGCAAGGCCGTAGTGTGACATCTTCGACAATAAGGATTGATGCCAGACTCTATCAAATGCCTTTGATATATCCAGTGCTATTGTATGTGTTTCACCATGTTGGTCTGTAGCTTTGTTGATTTGATGCGTAAGAAGGCAAAGAATGTCTGCAGTTGATCGACATCGTCTAAAACCATATTGCCTATCACTGATTAATTTATTATTCTCAAGATGCTTAATTATGTGATTATTTAATATAATTTCAAAGACTTTACCAAGAGTGGAAGTTATAGCTATTGGTCTGTAGTTTGATGGATCTGAAGAGGCACCTTTTTTAGGAACTGGATGGATGTTTGCTTCTTTCCAGGGTACTGGGAAGCATGAGGTATGAGTACACAGATGGAAAAGTTTTGCCAATACAGGAGCGAGCACCAAGGAGCAATTCTTAAGTACTATTGGAGGAATTTCATCTGGACCAGGAGCCTTATCTACTGAGAGATTCTGCAAAATAGTTTTGACATGTCTGGTGTGGATCTTAAGTGAGGGAATTTCAGGCGAATTAAAATTAAGTACAGGGACATCTTGATTTATTTCATCTAAGGTTGAGTTGGTGGAGAATATATCCACAAGAAGGTTAGCTTTACCTCGTCGGTCACTTACAAGATTGCCAGTCGGAGATTTTAATGGTGGAATGGATGAAGCAGTAGTGAAGTTGGATTTGAATGAGTTAAGAGTAGACCAAAATATTTTGTTATAATTTGGATTATTTAGAAGTTTATTTGCCTGCTTGTGGAGAAAGTTTGATTTAGTTAGGTTTAATACAGTTTTGGCATGATTTCTGATGTTTCTAAAGTAATTAAAGGCTTCATGTGTTTTTGATCTTGTGTATGCATTGTAGGCTATTGCTTTTTGTTCAGTTACTCTAGCACAATTATGATCAAACCATTTAGGTGAATTAGATCTTTTACTGTACGATGAGGAATAAAAGTTTCCATTCCAATTTTTACAAAATCTTGTATGTGGCTCAAGGTGGAGTGCATGATTAGAAAAGAAAGAGGTCCAGGGAATATCAATAAAGAAACCTTGAAGACCCTCCCAGTCTGCCCTATCGTAATGCCATTTAGTCACCAAAACAGGTTCAGAGTGGGAAGGTGTGGTAGGTGATAGACAGGTGGCCTGTATCAGACAGTGATCAGAAGATCCAAGCGGGGACCTCACTGTAACATCATAATTTTCTGAATTGGTTGTTAAAAATAAGTCCAGTAGGTGGGAATTATGATTAGGATTATCTGGTACACGGGTGGGATGGTTGACTAGTTGAGTGAGATTAAATGAGTCTGCAAATAGCTCACATTCAAGACCAGCATCATCAGTCCTGGCTGAATGAGTGAGCCATTCAACATTATGGACATTAAAATCACCCAACACAGTGATTTCAGAAGAAGCATTTAAGTTGAGGACACTGAGTTGTGAGGACAGAGAATCAAAAAGACTTTGCTCTGGAGGAGTATTTGGGGAACGGTAGATGCAACATATGTATTTAAATTTACAAGCAGATTATGATTAGGATTATCTGGTACACGGGTGGTTTCTGCAGGTTTGATGGCTGGATGGGCAGGTTTTGGAGGAAGTAGATGGGTTGTGTAGGATTCGTTTTGTGGCGGGAGAAGCGCATGTGAGCACATTTTTCCGTGGCAAACCTTAGACCCCACGAGGAGGCAATTTCATGCAGCCGGTCAATGTTTTCTTGAAGGGTTGCCATACCACTGTGGGCTTGGTATGAGGATAATGGGCAGCTGAGGTATATTTGCAGCTTAGTAGTGATCCTATGTGGTTTATGAAGATGAGGAACAGCAGTGGGCCTAGGACGGAGCCTTGGGGGACCCCGCTGAGTACTGGTTTTGCTGAGCTTGTTTTTCCGTTGATCGCACCTTCATTTTTCGGTCGAGCAGGAAGCTCTTAATCCAGCTAAGGAGGTTCCCCGATATTCCTATGTCTCTCAGTTTGTTTAGCAGGGTTTGGTGGTGGACTTTCTCAAACGCTTTTTGGAAATCGAACAGGATGAGGTCTACTGTTTCACCTTTGTCATATTGTGTGGTGATGTAGTTGTATGTCAGTAGTAGTTGGTCGACCACGGATCTGGAAGGCCTGAAGCCAAACTGGTTGTTGTCGAACAGGAGATGGTCATCCAGAAAGCTGTAGAGAGATTTAGTGATCAGTCGTTCCATGGTCTTGCATACAACTGAGGTTAGGCTTATGGGGCGGTAGTTTAGCGAGTTTGATTTGCTTCCTTTCTTGAAGATAGGCGAGACGTGGGACTCCTTCCAGGTTGGTGGGACTGTCCCGGTGGCTAGGGAGAGGGTGAAGAGTGCAGTGAGGGGAACGGCAAGTTCTGCAGCGCATTTCTTCAGGAGGCGGAGATGGATGAGGTCAGGCCCCATGGCGCTGTCGGGTTTTAGGGACTTTAGGAGGTTCAGTACTTCGGAGTGCCTGATGGGGACTGTCGGGAGGGGGGCGGCTCCTATCTGGTGGGGAATGGGTTCTCTGGCTGGATTATTTTGTACACCCCGGAGAAGGCTTCGGCAAAGGATTCCGCCATTGCTTCTGGTGAGTCGGTGAGGGTGTCGTTGATCATTAGTGGGCCTATCCGGGTTCTGCTTACTTTTTTATTCCGGATATATGAGTGAAATAGTTTCGGTTTGAGGCTGCGATTTCTGGCTAGGTTGTTTTCATAGTCGGATTGTAGTGAGATTGTTGTTGCTCTCAGTCGGTCGTTGGAGGAGTTGAAGGTGAAGAGGGATTGCTGCGCTTGATGGGACTGTCCGCCATGGATTCTCCTCATTTATTTGTACTGCTTCCATTGGTTGGATCGGAGTCTTGTGAGGTGTTTGGGAATTTTTCTGAGCCAGGGGGGGGCCGTAACATTTGGGTTCCTTTAGCGGGACATGTCGGGTGACTAGGTCCTGGAGGGTGGAGGTAAGGAAGAAGTTGAGGTTGTCTAAGTCACGTGCTTGGTGTTCATAGTCCCAGGCAATCTGTCTCAGGCAGTTTCGGATCTGGTTGTAGTTTCCTTTGGCCCAGTCTCTTATCATAGTTATATTGTGGGGGGTGTTGGGAGGGTCCCAGTCTTGAAACAAGTAGTTGAGGGTTATGACAACGTGGCCACAGTGGGGGAGTGGGGGGTTGGTGGTGATGTTCAGTAGTCTGTCTGCCTCTGTAGTTAGGACTAGGTCAAGTATGTTACCGGAGGGGATGAATGTGGGCTCTCGGACCCACTGGGTAAGGCCTAGTACCTGAAAGAGGTTGAGGAAGTGGGTGTCACGTGCTGATGCACCCAGGGAAGGTTCGGGTTCTGACCAGCGGATGGTTGGGAGGTTGAAGTCGCCCACGATTATTACTTCCTTGCCTGTGCTGAAGTCGGCTATGTAGTTTATCAGCTCGAGGTCTTCATTTACCGTGTTAGATGGGGGGCGGTAGGTAAGTAGTACGTACAGGTTGGTATTTATGGAGGTATATTGCTATGGTATTAATGAAGTTTGGGTTGGTGGGGCATGATATTTTAATACTGTCTTTGGTATAGATGCATACTCCATGTTTGGGAATCCCTGAGGGTGAGTCGTTCCTAGTTAGAGTGAAGCCATTTATAGATAGGGGGGCATCGACGATAGTGGGGGTTAGCCATGTCTCTGAAATACAGAAGATGTCGGGGTTTGAGTCGTGGCATAGTTTGTTTATGAGGGGGATTTTGTTGGGGAGACTGTTTACATTTGTTAGGGAGATTTTTAGTTTTGAGTAGGAAGCTGGTGGGGGGTGTTGGGTGGGGGAAGGGGGGCGGGTGGGGGCTCGTTTTGTTATTGGTTTTGGCTTGTTTGTGCAGTTGGCTGGGGGTGGCTGGCTGCGACATTTGTCTGGGCTTGTGCTGCTGGTTGTGTTGCGGGAGTAGGTGAGGCAGGGTCAGTTGGAGGGGGGGTGGGCTGGTTTTGGCTTGGGGTTGTTGTACTTGTTGCGTTTGTGTTGGGGGGCCCTGGGGACGGGTTTGTAGCACCATTTTGGGCGTTTCTCCTCTCTTTAAGAGTTTGGCGCTGTTTGAAGGTAAGGTCTCTGGTGATGTATACCTGGTGGAAATCTGTAGAGGTCTTGAGGTGTCTGGCAGTAGAGAGTAATTCCTTTCTCCCAGCCTCGTCGAGGATGTCGCCTCTAACGAGGTTTGCATTGATGGGGACAATGTTGGTCAGGGATATGTGTTGGGCCTTGTTTGTCCCGAGGAGATGGGTTGCTACCTTGCTTAGGCTGGTGGTTACGCTAATTGGGTCGCTTCCTAGTCCACGAACAATGACTGACTTGACTCTTTTTTCTCGTTCTCTGATTTCAATAGCCTCTTCGTGCAGGATTTGTTTGATTTCGGGTTGGTTTGGGTAGGTTTGGTGGATTGTTTGTGGGTTTGGGTAAGTTTGGGGAACTGTTTGTGGTTGGGGGTGTTGAGGCTGAGGAGGGGTGTTTTTCAGTTTTGCTACCTCCTCTGTCAAGCTAGCCACTGCTAGGCTCAACCCTTCTACCACTTCAAGGAAATGGGCTGTGGTAGGACCTTGGTCGGGCTTGGGGTTGTGTTCGGGAGCCCTATCCCCTTTGCTTCTGCATTCTGCGCAGATGTAGGTTGCGCCTTTCTTGGTGTATTCGGCTATCACGTTAATTGCGTAAATGGCGAGACCACTGCATCTGGTATTCCCATGGGTCCAGACTAGGCATCTGTCGCATTCTATTGCGTCTTCATCACTGATATTCTTGGTGCACGAACCGCATGGGTGGTCGCTTTTACCGTTTGTGGGGGACATGTCTCTGTCTTTTCTACTGTTTGTGGGGGACATATCTCTGCCGGTAATCTTACTCCTAACTGAACATGTGCTAGAGCGAGTGCCCGTCTTACCTGTCACGGGGTTCCCTCGCTGAGATGTTGTGTTCTTTGGCCTGCCCATTGCTGCTGTGGTCAGTGGTGTACTACCTGGTTTGAGGAAGTTGGAATAGTAGGGGTGCGGCGGGCGGGAGCAGCAACGACTTCCCTCTCGCTGGCGGCTGGCGAGTTCTCACTTTTATGTCTTGTATCACTACAGTCCTATGTCCTAGGCAAGTCTTCTATGGTGGGTGCTTTGGTGGGTCTCTTATGTGGACTATTTTGTATACTGAGTGCTGATTGCACTAGAGCGGGTTGTTTAATTGACGAAATATGTGGAGCTGACTCTCGAATTGGTGTCCCGAATTGGAATCCCGGGAGGACCATTATGCTTTCATTAGTTTATCAAGTACATTGGGGTTGTAATTGCTGATTAATGTTAAGAACGGGGTGTTACTTATCCGAGTGTACCTTGGTTAGATCTACAGTGTACCCTGTTCCAAGTAAGTAGGCCAAAACATCTTTTTAATTGAATTATAGTTACATTTAGGCGATTTTATAAAGCTTAGGAAGGACATATGTTCACTAAATGGATTAATTGAGGTAGTCTGTACTACTTTGTACTCTTTTTTTTTTTGTCTCTCTCTGGGTTGTAGGCTATTCATTAGGCCCCATTCAGCCTACTGTTTTAAGACGTTTACCCTCATTCAGGTGTTGATTTTTTCCTGGAGAGCGGCAGCGAGCCAGCATTTTTTTTTGTTATAATGTTTTTATCAGCATGCTAAATTTGTATATTTTTCGATAGAAAAATGTCTCCGGCGAAGCCGGATTTCTCCATACAATGCTGGCTCGCTAGGCATAAATCGACACCTAGATGGGGATAAGCGTCTTAAAACAGTAGGCTGAATGGGGCCAAATGGATACAAGCCAGAGAAAGAGAGAAAAGGAGAGAAAAAAGGCAGGTAACCCCCCCCCCCTGCTATATTCGCTGTAGTAATTACATATCTAAGGCCATGAGTGTTAATATGGTTAATTATAGGCCTATATAAATGTAATCGTAGCATCCCGTATTTTGTATATATTTCTGTAATTGACCACTTGCGAGTTTCAGGCTATAAGGAAGTTGGAGCCGTAAACATCGATACTAAGGAGAAATACAGTAATAATATATGTTTCTGGTGGATAAAAAATATGATTGATTTGGTTTTATGTATTTATATATGCACTACAGCCGTATTTTAGTTGTTAATTCTGCTAAATATCGATGTCTGTGGCTCCAACTTCCTTATAGCCTGAAACTCAAGTGGTCAAATTACTTTATTTGCGATATTTATGAACGAATTGTAATACCAGGGTTGACATTTTTTCGAAAGTCCTTTTGGTTGCGTTCAGTGATATATCTTTTATTGAGGTTATATTTTAGTTACGTAATTGGTATCCTACATACTGTATATACCATCTGTACCTGTTGCTTTAATTTTGTAATAAGGGCTACTGTATTTTAATCGACGTATAAACTGAGATATTAGAAATTAAGTTGATTTGCAAGATTAAGTGTCTGCGAAATTATGGTACGTAAGGTAAAAAATTAATGGCACGCTAGTAAGTATTAATTAACACCTAACGAGCGGCCTAGGCCTAGGCGGTAAATAATATGTAGCCACCAGCGGGGTGTTTTTACCCAAAATAGGGCTGTTTACGTGATCATTTTCATGCCTAAATAAGACCCAGAGCGTAAAACAAGTATCTATCCCTGAAAGGGCATAAACAGAGCTTTCCAATGACACCCCAACGATCCTTGTATGACCGCTAGTTTTCTTGCAACAATCGCGCAACACGAGTGCAAAAACCATGTAATTCGGTTCTTTCCCCACACAATTCACTATGTAGCGAGTGTGAGAGGGTGGAGGAGGGTGGGATTCATGTCAGTTGGTCCACCGCGGTGGTCTGGAGCAGTCATACGCTCGCTACTCTCCTGCCACCACTTGTCTCTCTCTCTCAGCAACATTACGTGCTGAAATTGCCACACGACTTATGTTGTGAGCCGCCACATAGTCCAAATTTCTTTCACTCGACATATGATGCGCGCCGCCAAAGAAGGGTTAACATATAAATAGCTCTATTAAAAACCTATATTAGGGCTCTAGGGAGATGTTTAATGTATTCTATGACTTTCTAGGTAATTATGGAACATCTGACAGACATTATTACGCGGCCGAGACTGTGTGAGACAATAAAATAATCCACGACAAGTATTTTGAGCCCTACTGTATAAGAGCGTGCATCTACATTTACCAGGATGCCAAACTGGAGCACATTGGTACTGTATATGAGAAGGAATACACACAATTTTATCCTAAATCGCATTGTTTTGGTCATTATATCACTTCCAACCAAAGTGAAGAACATGGATTTGTCTTAATATGTTCATTAATCATGAATAAATAGGATGGGACTAGTATTTCAGGATTCGTATTCAATTGTCTTTGGTTTGCCAACCTGGGTATGGAGAGGTAAACCAGGATATCAAACTTAATCATATTGGTATATACACATAATACAAGTTAGTTTACATCAAATTTCGTTGTTTTAGGTATATTGTCGCTTCCAAGTGAACTGTGGAGGGTAAGTTTACCTTTATATGTTTAATTATAATTAATAAATCGGATGGGACTCGTATTTTAGGATTAGTAATAACTAGTCATGGTTTGTCAGCCTGGGCGTGGGGGGCTCATACAGGAAATTTAACAGGAACTTTATTTCACCCTCTTTCGCCTTCCTTAGCTTTTACAGAATAATCGAGTTAGTTGAACAAATTCCCACAGATCCTACCTAAGTTACATGAAATTGTCTAATGATAAGCAACACTGCTAAGGCGTCAAATCAAAGGGTTAAGTGGGAGGAGCGAATTTCCAAAAGTCAACCAACTGTGCTAGACTGCCTGGCGTGAATTTTGTGCGCGCGCCGAGAGGATGGGGGGCATTATCAGGATGACAAACTGTAGCAAAATTATATCCGGGAAGGAATACAAGAAAATATTCATGGAATTACATTGTTTAGGTAATTTTGTTCACTTCTAAGGTCATAATTAAAACTATGAGCATAATGTTAACGGTATTATAAATATTGATACGAAGGGAATTTATTTTAGAATCCGTAATTAATTGGGTTTTAAGTTTGTCAGCCTGAGTATGGGGTAATTTCCCGGGAACTTTAATGACAGACATACGTACGGTAGCGCTAATAAGTCATGGCCCCGCTTTCATTACGTTTGGCTTGCTCTGTGCTTTAAAAATGTCTGTCAGATGTTGAATAGGGTGGGTAAGTGTAGGAACATGTGTGTATATTTCACTCGATATGAAGAAATGAAGCTTAAGTTGATTTGCAAGATTAAGTGTCTGCGAAAATATGATACGTAAGGTAAAAAAATGAATGGCACCCCAGCAAGCATTAATTAACATATAAATAGCTCTATTAAACACCTATAATAGGGCTCTAGGGAGTTGTTTAATATATGCTAGGACTTTCTAGGTGATACCAATTATTGTTCAACACTTACTTGGTGCCGAGACATCCCTTATTAGAACGAGTGTACTTACCTACACACACACACGCGCAAATTGATCATCTCACACACACACATACACGCATGCACACACACACACACATCATTCCATTCCAAAGACCCTGCAGGCCTACTTTTATCACAATTAGTTTTCTATATGTTATCATTCCACTTTCATTCTCTCTTTCTTTCTCCTACTTTACTGTCCAATTGACCACTTGCGAGTTTCAGGAAGTTGGAGTTTGGGCATCGATATTTAACAGCATGACCAGCTAAAATACGGATGTAGTACATTTATTAGTACATAAACCCCAATTTACTATACTTTATATCCATCGGAAACCTACTTTATTATAGCACTTCTGTTTATAATCGATGTTTAAGGCTCCAACTTCCTTATAGCCTGAAGCTCGCAAGTGGTCAAATAATGTTTATACTATAAACTGTCCCTGAGTCTAGCAGTATTAAGGCCGGACCACCTAATAGGGACCGCAGGGTATGTGTGGTTTGAGCATCTGTTTAACCCCTTATTTACCGCGACGTCTTTCTAATATTATTCTAGCTATATTTAGATGAGTTAGTGCAGCTTAAGAAGGATCTGTGGTACTAAAAAGGGTTAAGAGAGATAGTTCGTAGCCTGTTAGTTGCTGGAGGCCCTTTTGAAATTGAAACTGAATAAACTCGTTTTATAGTAGCCAGAATAAAGTTAAAAGGACATCCCGGTACTGAACGGGTTAACTCTGTGTAACTCTCATATATTGCACAACTTTTTGTTAATTTAACCCCTTCTGTATCGGCGACGGCTTTTACATTTATTCTAGCTACATTTAGACGATTTTGTGCCGTTTAAGGGGAGATTTCCACTTGAGGGATTTTTTTCTGGACTCCTTTCTCCCTCATGTTTAGCCCCATTACTTTTGAGATTTTAAGACATTCGCCCTAGTAGTTTTGACATTTTAAGACATTTTGCCCCATTTCTGTCAATTTTAAGACCTTCCGTGCCATTTTTTTCCTGGCGAGCGATAGCGAGCCTGTAATTTAAGAGCAACCTGCCTCCGGCCGGGACATTTTTCTGCCGAAAAATTTACAAATTTATCTTGAAAGGGGGTCTAGGGGGTGTAATTTTAAGCTTGATGAAAACGTAGGGAACAAACTAAATACCTCCCTTTAAGAAGGATCTGTGGTGGTAAAAAGGGTTGAGTGAGACATAGTTCGAAGCCTGTTGATTACTGGAAGCCCCTTTTTAAGTTGAATAGAATCATCTAATAGTAGCCAGAATAAAATTTAAAAAGACGTCCCCGGTACAGAAGGGTATAAAGTTAAGTTCAAAATGTTAATACTTTTAAAATTACGCAAATAAAAAGCGTCCTTCTCTGCTATTAACCTCCCCCTACCTACCACCTCACATGTAAACTCGTATCCCTTGACCATACAACCCAGCACATCCTGCCACCCAATGGCAGCCCTCTGTGGGACCCCAAGCACCATCCATATGACCATATCTCATCTTACGTTGTTGAAATTCCGATTTATTTATTATTTTTTATATATTTAGGCCTAGGTTCATAACTTTTTTTATTCATATAACTAGATCCCATCCACCAACCCCTTAACTCCCCCACACAACCTTGCATGTTATGCCACCCAAGAGCAGCCCTCTCTGGAAACAGCTACCCCATAAGCTCAACGAGTGGCTGGGTGTGTGTGTGTAAGTGTAAGTGTGTGTGTCTGTACGTATGTATGTGTGTTCTTGGGCATGACGTCACTGAGGAGGGCGGGGCAGATGTGCCACGGGGATGTTCAAAAACTCTTGGTAATATTAATCACTATCTCGGGCCTTTATTTATGCCTACCAGCTATCTAATAATTCATTTAGACACATACAGGGAAGTATTGGACATCTCTTTGCTATATATACAACTAAAATTTGGTTTAAAAGACGATATTTTGAGTCAGTTGGTACAACGAAGTACGTAATCAGCTTTTTGACTGGCTACAGCTGACGATTTTTACCTGGTAATTAATTTAACGTTAACTAGAAATACTCGATTTCTTCCATATCTGAAAGCATAGACGAATATTGTAGATCATCCTTAACAAACCTGTCTATATCAATAAACCCACAAAATACAATATAATCACATATGCAGAAAAAGAACTACCAATATTTCGATTTTTTCGTCATGCCGATAAAGTTGCCAAGGTCTAATTCTCGTAACCAAAGCGATAACCAAGCAAATATAACAGAAACATAGTCTGTGTATCCTAGCCTAGTCTAACTTACTCTAAACTATACTGGGTTTAATCTAACATAGCCAGGCAATGCTATCAAGAACCATATAAGGAGATATGTTCGATAATATTAATATAAGATCTGGCTACTCACCCTCTCTCTACCAAAACTCAGAAATTTTTACTAACAGATGGGGTAGGCATTCACTTCTGATGTATTTACTGGAATTTGCCGTTTCCTCATAAACTAGACTACTCGTGATTTCGTAAGCATTTATTTTGGAACTATATCACCATTCCTTAAGTTTTGAAGGTAATTACTATATCTAGATTCCTTTTTTTTTTTTTATTCAACTATCTTCATTATTCTGTATAAGCTAAGGAAGTAGAAATATGCAACAATTAATTCGTTCAATTGCAATCGCCCACAAAAGAACTAGCCAATATAGTCTTTCATTCTACGTCACGGAAAGTTACCAAATGCTAAATGTTAGAACCTATAGATATATCTAATTAAGAGTTTATTACCCTTTTCGATAGCAAGATACTCAGTATGTTATCTAGTGAGCTAAACTTCCAACTAATGAATTTGGAAAAGTAAAAGACATGGTTTAAAATATTTTGTGATGGGGCATCGAGTGTTAATTACGACGTGGCAACTATGGCGCGGGTTGAGAGGGAGAAAGAGAGAGAGAGAGAGGAGGGGGGGGGGGGGGCAGAAAGAGTAAAAAGGGCCCATTTCGTATATTTATTCATCGTACAACAGCCTGCCATTCCATTAGGTTGCTTTTAATAACTAACTTGCTATCATTATACATACAATAGGCTACAGTAATTTAGACTAGGGTAGGAGATCGCGGAGGGTATACTTATTGATAACAAAAATGCATATAGCCTAATCGGCTTTGGTACTTGGTGACTCAACTAGGCTGAATATTAACGTGCTTTAATTTTAGCTACCAGCACTTTTTTGTTCTATTCTGTTCATAATAATAATTGTATTAATATAGTGTACTGTGTTACTGTATGAATAAAGTGCAAGGGTAATAATTTCTTGAGGCTTTATACATATAGGAATCGGTTACTTGTCTATTTTAATCATGTGTTGCAGTAGTAATGTTAGTGTATCTCTAAATATAGTGTCAGTTAATTTACCTATAGGAGCGATCCACATCCCCTACACACACACACACAAACATACATAGACATACAGATACACAGGCATACATACACACACATACATAGGCAAACAGTAACGGTGAAACAGTATTATCAGACTTTCTTCTATTCAACTGCTGAGCTCTGGAACTCTCTCCCAGAATCAGTTTTTCCCTCTTCCTATGACTTAAATTGTTTCAAACTCCGTGTGTCCAGGCATTTTGGCTCGAACGTCCCTTGATTTTGTCTCTGTCACTCTTTCAACTCTGGGGGAGGCACTCGGTACAGGCAGTTCTGCCTTTTGTCTCCCTCACTCACATAGAAAAAAGAACCAGACACAGGCATACACACACACATTCAGCTACATACATAGGCATACAGGCATACATACAGAGAGAGAGAGAGAGACATATACGTACACAGTGGCGCCAAGCTGTCTGCATTGACACTTTCCCACAAAGCTCTGCTTACTTTGATAACAAATCTTATTATTAATGTCCTCTAACATTGTCTATAATTCATTAGCTGGTGTACATCCTGCCACCCAAGGGCAGCCCTCTATGGGTCCCCAAGCATCATCCATATCTCTCATCTTACGTGGTTGAAATTCCTATATATTTATTGGGTCCGTAACATATTATATAACTAGGCTATAACTTGATCCTATCAACCAACCCTCAACTCCCCTGTACAACCTTGCATGTTATTCCGCCCGAGAGCAACCCTCTCTGGAAACAGTAACCCCATAAGCTCAGCGAGTTCCCTAGTGTACGTACGTATGTGTGTGTGTTGGTTTGTATGTGCGTATGTGTGTGTGTTCTTGGGCATGACGTCACTGTGGGGGCGGGGCTAAAGTGCTGCGGAGATGTTCAAAAACTCATGGTATTATTAATCACTATCTCGTGACTTTATTAACGCCTGCCAGATATATAACTCATTTAGATACATACAGGGAAGTATTGGACAACAACTTTACTATATATACATGTAAAATGGTGTTTAAATGACGATATTTTGAGTTAGTTGGTACGAGGAAGTATGTCTTCGGCTTTTTGACTGGCTACAGCTGGCGATTTTTACCAGGAATTAAATTTAACATTAAATATAAATACTCGCTTTCTTCTATATCTGACAGCATAGACGAATATTGTAAAGCATCCTTAACAAACTTGTCTACATCAATAAACCCACAACATACAATTTAAGTACATATGCAGAAAAAAACTACCAATATTGCGACATTTACGTCTTACAGGGGGCAGTTGCCAAGGTCTAATTCGTGTAATAAATAGGAATCCAAACATATATAACATAATACATATGTTTGTGTATCCTAGCCTAGTCTAACTTACTTTAAACTATACCTTGTTTAATATAATATAGCTAGTTATCGATAATAAAGCCCTTATTAGGAGAAATGTTAGATAATGGGTTGCATAATATGGTAACTCACCCCTCCCTTGCTACCTACCTACCCCCATATCCAAACATTTTTGTTAATAGATGGCGCGAGAGTTCACTTTTCTTTATTTAACCCCTTCTGTACCGGTGACGTATTTTGTATTTGGTTTCAGCTACATGTATACGATTATATGAACAGCTTAGGAAGGATATATGGTAGCTAAAAGGATTAATTGAGATAGTCTGTAGCCTTTTCATGAGTAGACATCCTTCCCAAGCTTAATAATATCGTCTAATAGGTGCCAGAATATAATGAAAAGGACGTCACCGGTACTGAAAGGGTTAAACTAATGCTAGGGTTTTCGTGATTTTGTTGGCATTAAATTTAGAGCTGAATCAGAATAATACTCAATTTCTGAAGCAACTTACTATGTCTGCAATAACGGGAGATCTTTATGCAACTAAATGTATTATTTTTTATAAGTTTAGACAAGATAAAGGCCTATAAATTATTCGTGTTCATTTGCATTCGCCCTCTAAAGAACTTACCAATATCCGCATTCATAATTATTAAGTCACGAAAAGTTGCCAAATACTAAATTGTAGGCTATTACCCATAGATATATCCAAGTGCTTAATCTAGGCTACTCACGAATGCATTACACTAACATATTCCTAAACAAAATGCTTAGGTTAGGATATAGTTTTCTAAACTGGAAACTACTTGATTCAGAAATAAAAAGTATGAATAGTTTATAAGAATAATTCAGACAAGATTAAATACAATATTGTAGCCTATGTATATATATATAAAAACAAAACTCATAACAAAATTTCTTAGTAAGCCAATTAATATGAAATAGCTAAGTAGTAGATACCATTGGGCGGTTGGTTTATATTAAATATGCTAACTCTTCATATATTTAATATTGATGTCCTCTATCATTGTCTCTATAATTCATTAGCTAGCACATCCTGCCACCCAATGGCAGCCCTCTGTGGGACCCCAAGCGCCATCCATATGACCATATCTCATCTTACGTAACGTTGTTGAAATTCCGATTTATTATTAATTTGTATATATTTAGGCCTAGGTTCATAAAACATTTTATTCATATAACTAGATCCTATCCACCAACCCCTTAACTCCCCCACACAACCTTGCATGTTATGCCACCCAAGAGCAGCCCTCTCTGGAAACAGCTACCCCATAAGCTCAACGAGTTCCTGGGTGTGTGTGTAAGTGTAAGTGTGTGTGTGTGTGTGTGTGTACGTATGTATGTGTGTTCTTGGGCATGACGTCACTGAGGAGGGCGGGGCAGATGTGCCACGGGGATGTTCAAAAACTCTTGGTAATATTAATCACTATCTCGGGCCTTTATTTATGCCTACCAGCTATCTAATAATTCATTTAGACACATACAGGGAAGTATTGGACATCTCTTTGCTATATATACAACTAAAATTTGGTTTAAAAGACGATATTTTGAGTCAGTTGGTACAGCGAAGTACGTAATCAGCTTTTTGACTGGCTACAGCTGACGATTTTTACCTGGTAATTAATTTAACGTTAGCTAGAAATACTTGATTTCTTCCATATCTGAAAGCATAGACGAATATTGTAGATCATCCTTAACAAACCTGTCTATATCAATAAACCCACAAAATACAATTTAATCACATATGCAGAAAAAAAAACTACCAATATTTCGATTTTTTCGTCATGCCGATAAAGTTGCCAAGGTCTAATTCTCGTAACCAAAGCGATAACCAAGCAAATATAACAGAAACATAGTCTGTGTATCCTAGCCTAGTCTAACTTACTCTAAACTATACTGGGTTTAATCTAACATAGCCAGACAATGCTATCAAGAACCATATAAGGAGATATGTTCGATAATATTAATATAAGATCTGGCTACTCACCCTTCCTCTACCAAAACTCAGACATTTTTGCTAACAGATGGGGTAGGGATTCACTTCTGATGTATTTACTGGAATTTGCCTCTTCATAAACTAGACTACTCGTGATTTCGTAAGCATTTATTTTGGAACTATATCACCGTTCCTTAAGTTTTGAAGGTAATTACTATATCTAGATTCCTGGGGGTCTTTATTCAACTATCTTCATTATTCTGTATAAGCTAAGGAAGTAGAAATATGCAATAATTAATTCGTGTTCAATTGCAATCGCCCACAAAAGAACTAGCCAATATAGTCTTTCATTCTACGTCACGGAAAGTTACCAAATACTAAATGTTAGAACCTATAGATATATCTAATTAAGAGTTTATTACCCTTTTCGATAACAAGATACCGTACTCAGTATGTTATCTAGTGAGCTAAACTTCCAACTAATGAATTTGGCAAAGTAAAAGACGTATGGTTTAAGATATTTTGTGATGGGGCATCGAGTGTTAATTACGACGTGGCAACTATGGCGCGGGTTGAGAGGGAGAAAGAGAGAGAGAGAGAGAGAGAGAGAGAGAGTTAAAAGGGGCCCATTTCGTATATTTATTCATCGTACAACAGCCTGCCATTCCATTAGGTTGCTTTTAATAACTAACTTGCTATCATTATACATACAATAGGCTACAGTAATTTAGACTAGGGTAGGAGATCGCGGAGGGTATACTTATTGATAACAAAAATGTATATAGGCTAATCGGCTTTGGTACTTGGTGACTCAACTAGGCTGAATATTAACGTGCTTTAATTTTAGCTACCAGCACTTTTTTGTTCTATTCTGTTCATAATAATAATTGTATTAATATAGTGTACTGTGTTACTGTATGAATAAAGTGCAAGGGTAATAATTTCTTGAGGCTTTATACATATAGGAATCGGTTACTTGTCTATTTTAATCATGTGTTGCAGTAGTAATGTTAGTGTATCTCTAAATATAGTGTCAGTTAATTTACCTATAGGAGCGATCCACATCCCCTACACACACACACACAAACATACATAGACATACAGATATACAGGCATACATACATACACACATACATAGGCAAACAGTAACGGTGAAACAGTATTATCAGACTTTCTTCTATTCAACTGCTGAGCTCTGGAACTCTCTCCCAGAATCAGTTTTTCCCTCTTCCTATGACTTAAATTGTTTCAAACTCCGTGTGTCCAGGCATTTTGGCTCGAACGTCCCTTGATTTTGTCTCTGTCACTCTTTCAACTCTGGGGGAGGCACTCGGTACAGGCAGTTCTGCCTTTTGTCTCCCTCACTCACATAGAAAAAAGAACCAGACACAGGCATACACACACACATTCAGCTACATACAAAGGCATACAGGCATACATACAGAGAGAGAGAGAGAGACATATACGTACACAGTGGCGCCAAGCTGTCTGCATTGACACTTTCCCACAAAGCTCTGCTTACTTTGATAACAAATCGTCTATATAGCCAGAATAAAATGAAAAAATAAGTCAAAACCGATTTCGGGGTAAGCCAATAGGTTATAGCTAAGTAGTTGATACCATTGGGCGGTAGGTGTGTACTATTAAATATGCTAACTCTTTATATATTTATTATTAATGTCCTCTAACATTGTCTATAATTCATTAGCTGGTGTACATCCTGCCACCCAAGGGCAGCCCTCTATGGGTCCCCAAGCATCATCCATATCTCTCATCTTACGTGGTTGAAATTCCTATATATTTATTGGGTCCGTAACATATTATATAACTAGGCTATAACTTGATCCTATCAACCAACCCTCAACTCCCCTGTACAACCTTGCATGTTATTCCGCCCGAGAGCAACCCTCTCTGGAAACAGTAACCCCATAAGCTCAGCGAGTTCCCGAGTGTACGTACGTATGTGTGTGTGTTGGTTTGTATGTGCGTATGTGTGTGTGTTCTTGGGCATGACGTCACTGTGGGGGCGGGGCTAAAGTGCTGCGGAGATGTTCAAAAACTCATGGTATTATTAATCACTATCTCGTGACTTTATTAACGCCTGCCAGATATATAATAACTCATTTAGATACATACAGGGAAGTATTGGACAACAACTTTACTATATATACATGTAAAATGGTGTTTAAATGACGATATTTTGAGTTAGTTGGTACGAGGAAGTATGTCTTCGGCTTTTTGACTGGCTACAGCTGGCGATTTTTACCAGGAATTAAATTTAACATTAAATATAAATACTCGCTTTCTTCTATATCTGACAGCATAGACGAATATTGTAAAGCATCCTTAACAAACTTGTCTACATCAATAAACCCACAACATACAATTTAAGTACATATGCAGAAAAAAAACTACCAATATTGCGACATTTACGTCTTACAGGGGGCAGTTGCCAAGGTCTAATTAGTGTAATAAATAGGAATCCAAACATATATAACATAATACATATGTTTGTGTATCCTAGCCTAGTCTAACTTACTTTAAACTATACCTTGTTTAATATAATATAGCTAGTTATCGATAATAAAGCCCTTATTAGGAGAAATGTTAGATAATGGGTTGCATAATATGGTAACTCACCCCTCCCTTGCTACCTACCTACCCCCATATCCAAACATTTTTGTTAATAGATGGCGCGAGAGTTCACTTTTCTTTATTTAACCCCTTCTGTACCGGTGACGTATTTTGTATTTGGTTTCAGCTACATGTATACGATTATATGAACAGCTTAGGAAGGATATATGGTAGCTAAAAGGATTAATTGAGATAGTCTGTAGCCTTTTCAGGGGTAGACATCCTTCCCAAGCTTAATAATATCGTCTAATAGGTGCCAGAATATAATGAAAAGGACGTCACCGGTACTGAAAGGGTTAAACTAATGCTAGGGTTTTCGTGATTTCGCTGGCATTAAATTTAGAGCTGAATCAGAATAATACTCAATTTCTGAAGCAAATTACTATGTCTGCAATAACGGGAGATCTTTATGCAACTAAATGTATTATTTTGTATAAGTTTAGACAAGATAAAGGCCTATAAATTATTCGTGTTCATTTGCATTCGCCCTCTAAAGAACTTACCAATATCCGCATTCATATTAAGTCACGAAAAGTTGCCAAATACTAAATTGTAGGCTATTACCCATAGATATATCCAAGTGCTTAATCTAGGCTACTCACGAATGCATTACACTAACATATTCCTAAACAAAATGCTTAGGTTAGGATATAGTTTTCTAAACTGGAAACTACTTGATTCAGAAATAAAAAGTATGAATAATTTATAAGAATAATTCAGACAAGATTAAATACAATATTGTAGCCTATGTGTATACATAAAAAAACTCATACCAAAATTTCTTAGTAAGCCAATTAATATGAAATAGGTAAGTAGTAGATACCATTGGGCGGTTGGTTTATATTAAATATGCTAACTCTTCATATATTTAATATTGATGTCCTCTATCATTGTCTCTATAATTCATTAGCTAGCACATCCTGCCACCCAATGGCAGCCCTCTGTGGGACCCCAAGCACCATCCATATGACCATATCTCATCTTACGTTGTTGAAATTCCGATTTATTATTAATTTGTATATATTTAGGCCTAGGTTCATAAAACATTTTATTCATATAACTAGATCCTATCCACCAACCCCTTAACTCCCCCACACAACCTTGCATGTTATGCCACCCAAGAGCAGCCCTCTCTGGAAACAGCTACCCCATAAGCTCAACGAGTTCCTGGGTGTGTGTGTGTGTGTGTGTAAGTGTGTGTGTGTGTACGTATGTATGTGTGTTCTTGGGCATGACGTCACTGAGGAGGGCGGGGCAGATGTGCCACGGGGATGTTCAAAAACTCTTGGTAATATTAATCACTCTCTCGGGCCTTTATTTATGCCTACCAGCTATCTAATAATTCATTTAGACACATACAGGGAAGTATTGGACATCTCTTTGCTATATATACAACTAAAATTTGGTTTAAAAGACGATATTTTGAGTCAGTTGGTACAGCAAAGTACGTAATCAGCTTTTTGACTGGCTACAGCTGACGATTTTTACCTGGTAATTAATTTAACGTTAGCTAGAAATACTTGATTTCTTCCATATCTGAAAGCATAGACGAATATTGTAGATCATCCTTAACAAACCTGTCTATATCAATAAACCCACAAAATACAATTTAATCACATATGCAGAAAAAGAACTACCAATATTTCGATTTTTTCGTCATGCCGATAAAGTTGCCAAGGTCTAATTCTCGTAACCAAAGCGATAACCAAGCAAATATAACAGAAACATAGTCTGTGTATCCTAGCCTAGTCTAACTTACTCTAAACTATACTGGGTTTAATCTAACATAGCCAGGCAATGCTATCAAGAACCATATAAGGAGATATGTTCGATAATATTAATATAAGATCTGGCTACTCACCCTCCCTCTACCAAAACTCAGACATTTTTGCTAACAGATGGGGTAGGCATTCACTTCTGATGTATTTACTGGAATTTGCCTCTTCATAAACTAGACTACTCGTGATTTCGTAAGCATTTATTTTGGAACTATATCACCGTTCCTTAAGTTTTGAAGGTAATTACTATATCTAGATTCCTGGGGGTCTTTATTCAACTATCTTCATTATTCTGTATAAGCTAAGGAAGTAGAAATATGCAATAATTAATTCGTGTTCAATTGTAATCGCCCACAAAAGAACTAGCCAATATAGTCTTTCATTCTACGTCACGGAAAGTTACCAAATACTAAATGTTAGAACCTATAGATATATCTAATTAAGAGTTTATTACCCTTTTCGATAACAAGATACCGTACTCAGTATGTTATCTAGTGAGCTAAACTTCCAACTAATGAATTTGGCAAAGTAAAAGACGTATGGTTTAAGATATTTTGTGATGGGGGCATCGAGTGTTAATTACGACGTGGCAACTATGGCGCGGGTTGAGAGGGAGAAAGAGAGAGAGAGAGGAAGGGGGTGGGGGCAGAGAGAGAGAGAGAGAGTTAAAAGGGGCCCATTTCGTATATTTATTCATCGTACAACAGCCTGCCATTCCATTAGGTTGCTTTTAATAACTAACTTGCTATCATTATACATACAATAGGCTACAGTAATTTAGACTAGGGTAGGAGATCGCGGAGGGTAGACTTATTGATAACAAAAATGCATATAGCCTAATCGGCTTTGGTACTTGGTGACTCAACTAGGCTGAATATTAACGTGCTTTAATTTTAGCTACCAGCACTTTTTTGTTCTATTCTGTTCATAATAATAATTGTATTAATATAGTGTACTGTGTTACTGTATGAATAAAGTGCAAGGGTAATAATTTCTTGAGGCTTTATACATATAGGAATCGGTTACTTGTCTATTTTAATCATGTGTTGCAGTAGTAATGTTAGTGTATCTCTAAATATAGTGTCAGTTAATTTACCTATAGGAGCGATCCACATCCCCTACACACACACACAAACATACATAGACATACAGATACACAGGCATACATACATACACACATACATAGGCAAACAGTAACGGTGAAACAGTATTATCAGACTTTCTTCTATTTATCGAGAGGACTTCCCTAAGTGGTTAAGGCCCCATTAATTGCTCTTTCCATTCACATATGCATAGCCTACGTGAGTTGCAGTTGGGATGTGTGTACATGCTTAGATTGATATGCAGGATTCGAAGTTGCATAATAAATCGTAGGCAGTGTCCACCAACCTTTAACTGTCATCGTGGTGCGATGTATAAGGTGTTGATTTTCGGTGTGAGAATCCTGGGTTCGAATCCACGGACTGCCACATGTGTTTGTAAATTTCATTAATCGATTTTAGGAGTATGGTTGGTTGTTGGAAGGAACATAATAATTCAACTGCTAAGCTCTGGAACTCTCTCCCAGAATCAGTTTTTCCCTCTTCCTATGACTTAAATTGTTTCAAACTCCGTGTGTCCAGGCATTTTGGCTCGAACGTCCCTTGATTTTGTCTCTGTCACTCTTTCAACTCTGGGGGAGGCACTCGGTACAGGCAGTTCTGCCTTTTGTCTCCCTCACTCACATAGGAAAAAAACCAGACACATACACACACATTCAGCTATACATAGGCATACAGGCATACATACAGAGAGAGAGAGAGACATATACGTACACAGTGGCGCCAAGCTGTCTGCATTGACACTTTCCCACAAAGCTCTGCTTACTTTGATAACAAATCGTCTATATAGCCAGAATAAAATGAAAAAATAAGTCAAAACCGATTTCGGGGTAAGCCAATAGGTTATAGCTAAGTAGTTATAACCATTGGGCGGTAGGTGTGTACTATTAAATATGCTAACTCTTTATATATTTAATATTGATGTCCTCTAACATTGTCTCTATATTTCATTAGCTGGTGTACATCCTGCCACCCAAGGGCAGAGCCCTCTGTGGGTCCCCAAGCACCATCCATATCTCTCATCTTACGTGGTTGAAATTCCTATATATTTATTGGGTCCGTAACATATTATTATATAACTAGGCTATAACTTGATCCTATCAACCAACCCTCAACTCCCCTGTACAACCTTGCATGTTATTCCGCCCGAGAGCAACCCTCTCTGGAAACAGTAACCTCATAAGCTCAGCGAGTTCCCGAGTGTACGTACGTATGTGTGTGTGTTGGTTTGTATGTGCGTATGTGTGTGTGTTCTTGGGCATGACGTCACTGAGGGGGCGGGGCTAAAGTGCTGCGGAGATGTTCAAAAACTCGTGGTATTATTAATCACTATCTCTCACTATCTCGTGACTTTATTAACGCCTGCCAGATGTATAATAAATCATTTAGATACAAACAGGGAAGTATTGGACAACAACTGTACTATATATACATGTAAAATGGTGTTTAAAAGACGATATTTTGAGTTAGTTGGTACGAGGAAGTATGTCTTCGGCTTTTTGACTGGCTACAGCTTGCGATTTTTACCAGAAATTAAATTTAACATTAAATATAAATACTCGCTTTCTTCTATATCTGACAGCATAGACGAATATTGTAAAGCATCCTTAACAAAATTGTCTACATCAATAAACCCACAACATACAATTTAAGTACATATGCAGAAAAAAAACTACCAATATTGCGACATTTACGTCTTACAGGGGGCAGTTGTCAAGGTCTAATTCGTGTAATAAATAGGAATCCAAACATATAAAACATAATACATATGTTTGTGTATCCTAGCCTAGTCTAACTTACTTTAAACTATACCTTGTTTAATATAATATAGCTAGTTATCGATAATAAAGCCTTTATTAGGAGAAATGTTAGATAATGGGTTGCATAATATGGTAACTCACCCCTCCCTTGCTACCTACCTACCCCCATATCCAAATTTTTTTGTTAATAGATGGCGCGAGAGTTCACTTTTCTTTATTTAACCCCTTCTGTACCGGTGACGTATTTTGTATTTGGTTTCAGCTACATGTATACGATTATATGAACAGCTTAGGAAGGATATATGGTAGCTAAAAGGATTAATTGAGATAGTCTGTAGCCCTTTCATGGGCAGACATCTTCCCAAGCTTAATAATATCGTCTAATAGGTGCCAGAATATAATGAAAAGGACGTCACCGGTACTGAAAAGGTTAAACTAATGCTAGGGTTTTCGTGATTTCGCTGGCATTAAATTTAGAGCTGAATCAGAATAATACTCAATTTCTGAAGCAAATTACTATGTCTGCAATAACGGGAGATCTTTATGCAACTAAATGTATTATTATTTATAAGTTTAGACAAGATAAAGGCCTATAAATTATTCGTGTTCATTTGCATTCGCCCTCTAAAGAACTTACCAATATCCGCATTCATAATTATTAAGTCACGAAAAGTTGCCAAATACTAAATTGTAGGCTATTACCCATAGATATATCCAAGTGCTTAATCTAGGCTACTCACGAATGCATTACACTAACATATTCCTAAACAAAATGCTTAGTTTAGGATATAGTTTTCTAAACTGGAAACTACTTGATTCAGAAATAAAAAGTATGAATAATTTATAAGAATAATTCAGACAAGATTAAATACAATATTGTAGCCTATATATATAAAAAAAAAAATCATAACATTTCTTGGTAAGCCAATTAATATGAAATAGCTAAGTAGTAGATACCATTGGGCGGTTGGTTTATATTAAATATGCTAACTCTTCATATATTTAATATTGATGTCCTCTAACATTGTCTATAATTCATTAGCTATAGTCAGTTTATTTTCAGCTGATGGTAAATTGAATCCCTTAGCAACTAATTTCTCGATAACTAACGGAAAAATCGGAAACCTCTATGTCACTGCTTCATAATAGAGCCATGTTTTCATAATTAACATCAAATTTCGCTATAAAACCTGCATAATAGCGGAGCAATCAAGCTGAAGAGACCCCAATTTAGCATCAGCTGGACAAAAATAGAGTATAGCACATCCTGCCACCCAAGGGCAGCCCTCTGTGGGTCCCGAAGCACCATCCATATCTCCCATTTTACGTGGTTGAAATTCTGATTTATTTACTCATTGTTGTTTAATTGGGTTCATACATTATTATAGTCCTATAACTTGATAATTTCCAGCAACCCCTTAACTCCCCTTCCATACCGGCGATGTATTTTTAATTTGATTTCAGCCACATTTAGACAATATTATGAAGTGTAGGAAGGATTATGAGGTAGCTAAAATTATTATGTCAGATAGTTTTTAGACTCTTAATTGGTAGACGTCCTTCCTAAGCTGAATAACATTGTCTAAATGTAGCTGAAATAAAATACAAAATACAACCTCGCATGTTATTCCGTCCGAAAGCAGCCCTCTCTGGAAACAGCAACCGGCCCATAAGCTCAGCGAGTTCCCGAGTGTGCGTACGGTACGTATGTGTGTGTGTGTTGGTTTGTATGTGCGTATGTGTGTGCGAGTTCTTGGGCATGACGTCACTGAGGGGGCGGGGAAAATGTGCCACGGGGATGTTCAAAACTCGTGGTAATATTTATCACTATCTCGGGACTTAAGTAATGCCTGCCAACAATTTAATACCTCACTTAGATACATACAGGTAAGTACTGGACAACTCTTTGTTTCATACATTATCTAAAATGTTGTTTAAAAGATGATATTTTGAGTCAGTTGGTACGAGAAAGAATGTCATCGGCTTTTTGACTGGCTACAGCTGGTGTTTGTTGCTGGTAATTTATTTTAGCATTAAATAGAAACGGGCGCTTTCTGCAAAATTTAAAAGCATGGACGAATATTGTAGAACATGCCTAATAAGCCTGCATATATCAATTAACCGACAGAATAAGGCTTAATCAATAATGCAGAACAAAAACTACCAATATTGCGACTAAGGGAGCGGGAGGGGGGAGGGGAGAGAAGTTCTGGTTCGTAGGAGGGCGCGCGTCGGTGTTAGTCCGCGAAGGGGATAAACGTGGTGCATTCCTTTACATTGGGATGCTGTTATCTCTACCATATCGTAATAAGGTTAGTGAAGCATCTATGGTATATACTTGCCTGCAATGTTTGGTATTTTAGCCATTATAAGGCTAATAATTCTATGCAAGGTATCGGGTATTTTAGGACAGCGTTGAAGTGGGGGTATTTATTAACACAATCCTAAATACATGTAGCCTAGCCTATACGCGGCATCCGAATTTGGTAATACTAATATATAAGGGTACGATTTTACTTTAGGGGCACGCATTTGACAGGTACCACCAAGGATTTAATACAGAATTGTTTTCGGTTTCCACGCATCCCACACAAACAACGGTGACACTTTAATATTAATAATATAATATTAGACGAAATACAAAGATAACTGTGGAAAAGTTGCGTTCGCGGGAGTAACGTCGATCGTTTGTTGACATAGGCTAGTGCTCGAGGTTATAATAGGCTAGGCTACTTTCCCGAAATACCGCATCTAACTAATTTCCCAATATTGGCGGCTCAATTAAAATATAGGCCGCGGTATACACTGTATGTGTGAAGGGGGGGCTTTGCCCCCCTTCACACTCCCTAAACTTATTGTCATCATCATATATATTGCCAGTAGGGGGCAAAAACAACCGCAAGCGTAACTAACGTCAAGCGTCGTGTCAACAAACCGACGACCTGAAGAGGTTGTAAACTCCTGATTTTCGGCCCAAACGCGCTTCTTTATTCTCGAAAACCACATTAAAAACGTCATAAGGCCTACATCGTTTTATTACTAGTATCAGACCAGAATAGGGTGTAGGTTGTTCAACCTAAATTAAATCTCTTAGCCTAATAGGCTAAGCAAGGTTGTAGGCTATATACTGTAGGCTATATACACTGTAGGCTATATACTGTAGACCTTGAGGCTAAGTACGTGGTGGTACCTGTCAAATGCTTGCCCTTAGGGCAATTCTACCTATATAAGCATAAGGACGCGTAAAAGCAGTGTAATTACTACTATTTACATTCCCTCCCCCACCAATTCAACAAAGTAGCCTATAGGGACCCCCCCTCCCTCCCCCACCAATTCAACAAAGTAGCCTATAGGGACTCCCCCCCCCCCCCCCCTCCCAACCCCGACTGGGATGCGCAGTAGATTGTAGATGCTAACCCAACTGACGATAAATTGAAGACTTGCGAGTTTCGTTCTATAAGGAGTTGGAGCTGTAGACAACGACATTTAACATAATTTAAAGCTAAAATACGGTCGTAGTACATTTATCAATACATAAAACACAATTCAACATAGGCTACCATTTATCCATCAGAAACGTACAGTATTATTGCATTTCTGTTAAATATCGATGTTCACGGCTCCATCTTCCTTATAGCCTGAAACTCGCACGAGGTTAATTGTAATATTATCGCCTTATTGATTCTGCTATTAATTAACCCCTTTAGTACCGGTGACGTCATGGTTGATTGTATTTGAGCTACATTTAAACGATTAGGCCTATATGAAGCTTAGGAAAATACATCGTAGCGAAAATAATTAATTGAGATAGTCTGCAGTCTTTTAATAATGGGTAGACGTCCTTCCTAAGCTGAATAAAGTCGTCCAATAGTAGGCCAAGGCCCCAAATATTTAAAGGACGTCACAGGTAGGCCTACTAAAGAGGTTGAAGTTACTAATGAGTAGGCTATGCGATTTAGGCTACCGTACCAATTTTCCCTACCTAGCCTATAATGTACGGTCGCGCTAATAAATCATGTCCCAGCAGCTGTCATTACGTTTGGCTTGCTCTATACTGTATTAATGTCTGTTGGATAGGGTGGGTAAGTGTAGGAACATGTTTATATATTTCACTCGATATGAAGAAATGACGCGTAGATATTGCTGATACCAATTATTGATCAAAACATACTTGGTGCCGAGACATCGCTTATTAGCGTGATTGTGCAGGGTATAAATTAGGCATAAAAAGATCGACGAGCTAACCGTTGGTGCCAGATTCAGAGTTATCTAGTTTTACACCTGGTCGAAGTCATCGATATATTATTTAGGCGTAGGCCTATAGCCAATATTAGTTATAGGCTATCATGTACTTCATTGGCATATAAGTCCACACCGTCGGCAATTTAAATATAGGCCTAAATCGCTTAAAAAAATACCCAAATCTCGCATCTCTCACCCGATCACCATTTTTGTTGCGTTGGACTAGGTCAGGGAAGGAAGTTGGAGAAGGAGATAAGAGCGAGAGTGACGGAAGTAGGAAGATGGGAATGGAAAAGAAAAGAACATTGGTAAGATATAGAAGCAATGGGAGACCGAAAAAAATGTTACGACGCAGTTAGACCAGGCTGTGTTGGTGGTGCTTATGTTCTGGGTGAGGTGTCCCGAGTTGGAATCCCGGGAGAACCATATGCTTTCATTAGTTTATTCAAGTACATTGGGGTTTATAATTGATGATTAATGTTAAGAACGGGGTGTTACTTACTCAAGACTAGGGCGGGGGGCATTGGAGACGAATAAAAGAACATGGAGGTGGAATGGGGGAGTGAAAGAGTGCCTGAAATGCTAGGTGGGAGGGGTGAGAGACGCTTGCCAGTGGTATGAGGAGAGAGATAGATTGGAAGAGCTTAACCCCTTCTGTGCCGGCGACGTCTTATTCATTATATTCTGGCAACTGATAGCCGATTTTATTCAGTTTAGGAAGGATCTCTAGCCATCATAAGGCTTCGAACTATCTCAATCAACCCTTTGAACTACCACAGATCCTTCCTAACCTGCATAGGATCATCGAAGTATAGCTACACTAAAATATAACAGACGTCGCTGGTACAGTAAAGAGTTAAAAAGTTAGTAGGGGAAAGGGAATGGGGCAAGCAGAAAGAAGAGCAGGAAGAGGGTGGGATCAAGTTTTATTAAGGGTGTCAAACCGGAGCAATTTTGTTTGAAGACTTTATGAATATGAAGGAATAGCAGAAAATCAACAACAAATACCATTGTTTTGGCCATTTTATCACACCCAGAAACATAATTTGAACTATGAACCATAATGTTAGCCTTACATAATTATAATATACAATAATACAGACTAATAATAATGGACTCTGCTTTCGTTTGACACACAATAGTAGAAATGTCAGTTCACATTCATACCTCAAATGGTCACACCTATTTCCTGGTCGACTCTTCCCAAATAGTATAAATGTCCGTTCATTGACCAAGTACAGTTGCTCACACAAATTACTTTCCATTCAGTGATCTTATGTAGGCCTATGAAGCAACCCTAGTATTTTTGACATGCCCGATACCGGTACAGGTAAAGTTTGCTATATAACCGTTAACCTGACAAGCGCGATATAGACCTAGGTGCTAGGGTAGTTATTTGTGCATTTCTAGACCTGGATTCTGACAGAATTCGTTATATTTACAATATAAACCATTATTTGTTTTCGGTATGCTTTTATTTTACATATATGATGTATATATGAACCTTCAAGAGTGCTAAAATAAGTGGGAAAAGCATTTGGGTGGTGAAAAACGAAGATATTGGCCACCCGGTCATAATCTCAGGCGAGAGAGAGCCACAGTCAGCCCTCCCCTCTCGCTGTCTGGGAGTCAACTGAGACGAGCGGGCGGTGTGCCGGTGTCTGGGTGTTGCATAACGATCTTTTATGCAACCCACTTGTGCTACATTATCGCGGGAGAGAAAAATAACCGATAAATGATGATAATAAGTGGATAAATAGGTGATAATTGAGGAGGGGGGGAGGGGGGAATAAGGTGGGGAAGGAGGGGAGGGGGAGGGGTGAGAAACACATGGATGAGTACTAGAGGGGAATTATCTCACCTAGACAAAATCCTTTGTTTTGATAGGCCCTTTTTTTTGGGGGAAGGCTTTTTTTATGGTCCTGCTTCCGTGAGGCCTATCACGTTCCCTATAGGAAGCCTTCCGTGAGGCCTATCGCGCTTGCCGGGTTAAGGGGAGATGGGTCGTTTGCCTGGTCCCCCTTCTCCCTCGTGTTTAGCCCCATTAGTTTTTAGATTTTAAGACGTTTGGCGATTGTAAGAACTCTCGCCCCATTTCTTTGTCAATATTAAAACCTTTCGTGCTATTTAGGTGTCGAGTTATGTCCTGGCGAATGGCGAACGATAGTGAGCCTGTAATTTTGGAAGAACCGGCCTTCGGCCGGGAAATTTTTCTACCGAAAAATATACAAATTAATCTAGCAGGGTGATTTAATGGATTTGTTTTTATTTGATAGAGGTCTAGGGAGGAAAACAAAAAGACGTGAAATCATCGACTTCAATAATCCCTTCCCCCATAATTGCTCACTTACGAGTTTCATGCTATAAGGAAGTTGGAGCTGTACTCACTGTAGAGGTCGATAGGAATTAGAATTGCCAGCGTGAATATTGGTCGTAGTACAGTCATCCAAATAAGTCATGTCGCGGCACTATTAATAATTGGTATCAACGCTATCTAAGCATTAATTCATCGTTTCGAGTGAGATATACAGACGTGATAGGCCTACACCCTATTCAACATCTGACAGACATTAATACAGCATGCAGCGAGCAAAACGTAATGACAGCGAAGACACGACTTATTTGGCCAACCGTACATTCCTGAAGACATAAAACCAAATCCATCATAAACATGTACCGGTATGTATGTATGTATGTATGTATGTATATATGTATGTATGTATGTATGTTTATATGACGTCAAGTTGTCAAATGAAAATCGAGTCCATTATTTTTTAGTCTTTATTATTGTATGTTTGTTTCTATGTGAGTGAGGGAGGCAAAAGGCAGAACTGCCTGTAGCGAGTGGCTCCCCTAGAGTTGAAAGAGTGACAGGGCCAAAATCAAGGGATGTTCGAGCCAAAATGCCTGGACACACGGAGTTTGAGGCAATTTAAGTCATAGGAAGAGGGAAAGACTGATTCTGGGAGAGAGTTCCAGAGATCAGCTGTTGCATAGAAGAAAGTCTGAGAGTAACGTTTCACTCTTGGGTTGGAGAGTTGCACAGAGTAGGGGTGGGATTGTGTTGCAAGATGGGTACTACGTAGAGGAGGTGGTATACACTGGGAAAGCTCTGGGAAATACACTGTTTATTATAGTAGCGAGAAAGATGCAACATTGCGGCAGAGAGAGAGATTGCAGATAGTTGGTGAGTGGACGGGAGTTATTGATAATAATAATACTAATAATAATAATAATAATATTTATTCAGTTAGCAATTTACAGAGTTGGTACCACATAGTATGTTACAAATATGACATGTACCAGCTTTGCATAATTCCAACTAAGGATAGCCCAATAAGGCCGTTATGCGTATTTCCATTGGGGTCCTTGTGGGATTAGGTTAGCTGGGGAAAAGGGGAGGATAAAAGAAATAGATACTTTAGAGAAAGTATTTCTAGGGGGTTATTTTAAGATACCTTACATCTTATGGTAAATATCAGTAATCCGTAATCAGTAATCATTTCAGTTTGGTTTGCCTATGTCTTATGTCGTATTTAGTAGTAGACATAAGCTTGGTGCTCCCTTCTCGC
The DNA here is from genome assembly GCA_032716605.1 of Paralithodes platypus. NCBI lineage: Eukaryota > Metazoa > Arthropoda > Malacostraca > Decapoda > Lithodidae > Paralithodes > Paralithodes platypus. Next base: position 9,668,621 of record CM064498.1, on the reverse strand, counting down.
AGCTGTCCGGTTCAGGTGTTCCTTCAGGCTACGTCTGAAGGAATACAGTGTTCTCTTTTCACGGACTGACTGGGGTAGGTCGTTCCAGTCTTTGATGGCAGTGAAGAAGAATGTTTGCTTACCCTGTCCTTGGATTCTCGGGACCTTAAAATTAAACATCCTGTTTCTTGTATTATGTCCACTCCTCTCATTTGCTTTAGCAAAATCACTCTTAAGATACTCTGGAGCTCTGTCATAGAAAATGTTGAAGGCATTAGTGAGCCTGATTTGTTTGGCCCTGTCAGAGACATTGAGCATACCTAGTGACTGAAGTTGTTCCTGGCCAACATGTGATCTGGGTCCTAGGTTCAGCATGAACCTAACCATTTTATTTTGAGTGACCTGAAGTTTGTGCTGTGCTGATTTAGATGATGCAGAGTACCAGGATGACACAGAATAGTCAAAATGACATAGAACAAGCGCTTGGCAGAGGGTCTTTTTGGTCGCCGCGGGCAAGCATCCCACCTGTCTATACAGGTATTTTATACGTGCTCTACACTTATCAGGATAGATTCCAAAATTGTTTCACCTGACAAACTCGCGTCCAGTTTTAGTCCGAGATATTTAACTCGTGACACTGTTGTTATAGGAATATCATTACAGTTGACCGAGAAGCCCACAATGTCTTTCAGTTTGCGTTTTGTTCCCCATAAAATGGCTTCCGTCTTGCCCAGGTGAAGAGATAGTCTATTGCCCACTAGCCATTCACTACTGTACATGATTCTAGTTCTTTGGAAAGTGAAGCGGCAATACTTATTGGGTCTTTTCTTGAAACCAGAAGCGCTGTCGTCTGCATACAGTAATAATTTACATGAGACGCTCAGTTCCATGTCGTTCCATGTCCAAGCATATACTGTATATACTGTATATCACAAAAACCTATGGCCGTGTATCCTAGCATAGTCTAACTTAATTCAAACTACACCTAGGTTAATTTAATATAGCTAGTTATCGATAATAAAGTCCTTATTAAGAGAAATATTAGGTAATGTTAATTTATGACATGGCAACTCACCAGATTCAATGCAGTCTTGCCAATTTAGCTAAGTTTCCGTTAATTTTTTAGCAGTATTAATTTCAATCTAGCAGCAAATAATTACATCTAACTACATCATTCCCAGTTTCAGGAAGACTGGGTTGCTGTCCTTGAAGATGAGAAGACTGAGAAGCGACCTAATCGAAGTCCATAAGATAATGCATGGATTGGAGGGACTGAGTTTGGAGGACTTCTTCATACTGAACAGAGGACGTACCAAGGGGCATCACTTCAAGATATTTAAGCAGAGATCCAGACTCAATATCAGGAAGTACTTCTTCTCTCAAAGAGTGGCGGATGAGTGGAACAACTTGCCGGAGGAGGCAGTTTGGGCTACAACAACGAATGGTTTTAAGGAAAAAATTGGAAAATTGTTTAGGCATATAGGGGGGCAATACAAGAGCCAGCGAAGGCTTCCTGCCCGTCCTAAACCGTCCCCAGGCGGGGATGGTAAGTCTATATTCTTGATATTTCAGACAATTAAGAGCCATATTCTAGAGATTGAGGCATTATTCTAACGAGTTTCAGCATTTATTTATTAATTTAGCGATCTTCTAGGGACATTTGAGAGGGTAGTTACGTAGTACTTAAATTTGTAACCCTGATTACGATTTCAGTGTTTACATGACTGTCGTGGAGTGAGGTGTGGATCGGTGTTGTCCGTGAAGGGGATGGCTGTAAACATCGTATTTCTTCATATATTCCTCTACCATATCCAACAGAGGTTAGTTAAGGAGCTGAGGTGTATAATTTCCTACAGTATATGGAATTTTAGACATTTATAAGGATATTAGGATACATTTTAAGCTAGGTACCGGGTCTGAATTAGCTAGGCTACGTATCATTTACTCATTAGTATTTTCAATTGTATTCTAGCTAGGCTATATTTAGACCATTTTGTGCAGTTTAAGAAGGCTCTGTAGTAGGGTTACATGGGTTAAGTGAGATAGTTCGGAGCCTGTTACTTGCCTGAAACCGTTTTTAAACTGAATAAATCGTCTAGGCCTATTCTATAGGCTAGCTAAATTATAATTTAAAAGACGTCGCCGGTACAGACAGGGTTGATAGCATTGAAATAGGGGTAATTAGACCTATAACTAAATCCTCAATAAATGTGGTGTAAGAGACATTCCGAATAGCCTATGTTTGGTAGGTTTTAATGAGATGGACGCGGTAAACCATTGTATTGTAGCGGCTGCCTAACCTGCCTAAACCTGGGGGTCGCCGCCCCCCAGAGTCCCAGACTAGACCCCCGCTGAGCTAGCCATTGGCGTAGGCTAGAGGAATCGGTAATGATAATATTCAAGGACACTAGTGCGACGTTATGAGAAACAATTTATTAGGGAAAATAGGCACCAATAGATTCGCCATATTTGGTCAATATACAGGAGGCGCTACAATATAGGTAGCAAAATTCTAATGGTAGTTTTGGGTTCCTATCATCATATGCTTCATTTCTATATACTTTTTATCCCCGGGGGAAAACAAAAACAAAAATCTTGGGTTTTTTATATTTTGCTTGTTTTTTTTTTTTTTTTTTTTTTTTTTTTTTTTTATTAACCTAACCAAAAAACCTAACCTAACCTAACCTAAATGTATTTGGGGGCTATTAGGTTAGGTTAGGTTAGGTTTTTTGGTTAGGTTAATGACCAAAACAAAAAATCCCAAGAAAATAAATGAAAAATCCAAAGATTTTTTTTTATTTTTTTCCCGGGGATAAAAAGTGGTCAATATACAGGAGGCGCTACAATATAGGTAGCAAAATTTGGTTATAAATGTAATTAAAATAGGCCTATGACTGCGTTTGGACAAACTGGATTTTAGGTCACGTATGGGATATAATGTTCAAAATGTATACTATAGCTTTGTCATAGAGTATTAGTCACCACAGTATATGTCTTTACCGCTGCATATTAAATTATTTTTCCTTAGACTTTGGGGGTTAACCCTTCTTTAGCGGCCTATGCGGTTTATTTATATGTACCGCCCAGCGGGGTGTTTTTAGCCAAAATAGGGCTGTATACGTGATCATTTTCATGCCTAAATAAGACCCAGAACGTAAAACAAGTATCTATCCCTGAAAGGGCATAAACAGAGCTTTCGAATGACACCATAACGATCCTTTTATGATGGCTAGTTTTCTTGCAATAACCGTGCAACGCGAGTGCAAAAAGCAGGTAATTAGCCACTTTCCCGATACAATTCCGTATATAGCGAGTGAGAGAGGGAGGAGGGAGCTGAGATTCGTGTCAGTAGGTTCGCCGCGGTGGTCTGGAGCAGTCATACGCTCGCTAGTCTCCTGCCACCACTTGTCTCTCTCTCTCAGCAACATTACGTGCTGAAATTGCCACTCGACCTATGTCGAGCGCCGCCACATAGTCCAGCTTTATTAAATACGACTTATGTGGTGAGCCGCTTTTTAAGGATAAGGGTGATGGCGGCCATCTTGGATCAGCAGAGAACTAATATTTTTCATTTTTTTACCGTAGTTTTAGTATTTTGTCATTCTATATCAATACTAACCCTGCGGGGGTCTGGGGGCGGCAGCCCCCAGGTTAGGTTGTTAGGTTAGGGTAATGACAAAATATGGTTTTAGGGGGCATGTTTTGATATTGCAAAATAATGGGTAAATATGAATTTCCAGAAGGAAAAACACCTTAAAACACACTAATCAATGAAGGAACTGATGAGAAAAAGGATTATAATACAAAAAACACATACGTGACCTAAAATCCAATTTGACCCTGCGTTTTTTGTTATTAATATTATCGGATATTAGGCTATAAATGTGATTAAAATTATTCTCCCACAGTCACTGGATTATATAGGCTATAAGTACAGTATAAGGATTCCATAGACCTACACTCTCCATAATCTTTATTTTTATTAATTTCACCACAACACCAAACACCCCCAATGAAATTAATGGTAAATCTACAGTTATACTACCCCTCCCCCACTACCCCCCACCACCGCCCCCCTTTAAAACACGCCTTTTAGCGTGTCTTTGGATGGTTCAGCAGACACGGAAACTGAAAAAAAACGTATTTTGATACAAATTTATCACCAACCAGATAAAAGTTTTTTCAGGTAATTTGTTGTTTTTTTATTTGATATTCAGTGTTGTTTAATACAGAGGACCGTCGCATTTTAGTTTTTTGTTTTAACATTAGCCTAACTTAACCTAACCTAACCTAACCGAAAACTATCCTGTCTCGCCGACGGTCTAAACCCAGCTCACGTTCCCTGTTTATAAGTGCGCGACGGTCTAAACCCAGCTCACGTTCCCTGTTTATGGGTTCGCGAAGGTTTGTAATACTTCAATGTATCTATTTCAAGTCAAATATACATTTCCGCGCATCATCAAACCATACTAAGTCTACTACTAATAATATTAACCCATTAGTACCAACAGAATAGCGACAAAATAGGGGTAGTATAACTGTAGATTTATCATGGTTTTATATACTAAGGACCGTCTCGTTCTAGTTTTTACCCATTAGCCATCATTCTTAACCCCTTCTGTACCCAGGACGTCTTTTTAATTGTAGTCTAGCTGTATTTAGACGATTTTGTGCAGTTTTAGGACCTGTGGTAGCACTAAGGATTAAATGAGATAGTCTAGGCTATAGGCTAGCATTTTAGTGGTTAGAAATCCTTCTTAAATTAACAAAATCGTCTAACTGTAGCCAGGATAAGTTAAAAAAGCAAGGCAACGGCATTTTGTTTAGCCTACACTCAGTTTCTTTCCAACTGACGAGAAATTGCAAAGTTCCCATTAAGGTGAAATGGGTGTATTGGTTTGTTTATTGGTTTATCTTATTTTTAGTTTTTAGTTTTAGTTTCCTCCCTAGATCTCCATCCACCTGTAAAAAATACCCCCTTGACCCCTGTTCAAGATATAGGCCTATTTGTACATTTTTTCGTTGGCAATTTTTCCCGGCCAAAGGTCGGTTACTCTTAAAATTACAGGTTAGCTATTGCTCGCCAGGAAAAATCGACACCTGGGCCTGAATGGCACGAAATGTCTTAATATTGACAATGAAATGGGGCGTAAAGTCTTAAAATCGCCGAACGTCTTAAACTCTAAAAACCAATGGGGCTAAACGCGAGGAAGAAGGGATCCAGACAAACCAGCCCATCCCCCCTTGTTTTGTAGTGAACTATGGTGCTAATATATATATAGCCTATTTGGCTTTCATATGATGCAGAGACATAGCAGTTTTATAGTTTGCCATTAAGTATCGAGCAATTAGTAACTAAGGGATTCATTTTACCGTCAGCAGGACAGAAACAGAGTATAGTGGGCCCTAGGGACGGATCGTTATCGCTCAACAGGAACAAATCGACACCTAAAGCTGCACGAAAAGTCTCATTATTGACAACAAATTAGAGGCGAAAGGTCTCAAAATCGCCAAACTAACGGAACGAACGTCATAAAACTTCGAAACTAATAGGCTAAACATGAGAAAGGGGTCCAGAAAAATCGAGTACTACCTCCTTAATTATAACCGGAACCTAATTCGTACGCACTGTTCCTATTAGTACCGTACGCGGAATTATCTGAAAACTACCGTGCCAATAATATTTGTTGTTGGGTTAAGGGGGGGTCACCGGCTTTGTTCTCATTCTCTCCTTTTTTTCTCTTTCCCTGGCTTGTATCCATTCGGCCCCATTCAGCCAAATGTTTTAAGACGTTTATCCCCATCCAGGTATTGACACCTGGATGGGGGTAAACGTCCTAAAACAGTAGGCTGAATGGGGCCGAATGGATACAAGCCTAAGAGAGAGGGAGAGAAAGAGAAACAAGCGAGGCGGGCTCCCTTAATACATTTAGTATTAAAATAGAAGGTAAAAGCACATTTTAGGTACGGTACCGGTACATCAAACTTGACTCATGGTTTTGGATGATATATTCTCTCTCTCTCTCGCTCTCGCTCTCGCTCGCTCTCGCTCTCGCTCTCGCTCTCGCTCGCTCTCGCTCTCTCTCTCTCTCTCTCTCTCTCTCTCTCTCTCTCTCTCTCTCTCTCTCTCTCTCTCTCTCTCTTCTCTCTCTCCTCTCTCTCCTCTCCTCTCTCTCCTCTCTCTCTCTCTCTCTCTCATCCCATTAACTATCATGGTGCTTAAGGGGAGACTGACCGTTTGTTTGGTCTATTAACCCTCTCACGTTCTTGACGCAATTTTGAGCCTATTAGGGATACTTTAAAGCCTTTGTTACCATCAGGGGTATTTATAAACCTTTAGTTTAGTTACTTCAACCTCTGCAGTTGTCTTTGAGTTAGCTGTGGGCAAAAAACTAATTTTGGAGAGGTAATTATAAGAGTGAGAGAACTCTATTTATTATTGCTAATCTGGCAACCTCTGCGTCATATGGTCTGGCACGAAAGGTCTTAAAATTGACAACGAAATGGGGCGAAAGGTGTTAAAATCGTCAAACTAATGGGCCGAACGTCTTATAACCTCAAAACTAGTGGGGCTAAACATTAGGGAGAAGGGGGTCCAGAAAAACGGTCTGCCTCCCCTTAAGTCTATCTATTAAACTCTATTATCTCTGAGGGGAGAGAGAGAGAGGAGTACAAAGGAAATCAAGCAACAACAGGTCTAGTGACCCTTCTAGGCTGCTTGTCCTCCAAAACACTGAGGATCAAGTGTCCAAACAGTGGTTTAGAGTGGGTAAGGGAACATTGGAAAGGGAACTACTGCCCTGGAACTAATATCCGTGGCAGGAGGGGGAGAGAGAGAGAGAGACAGAACATTTGTATTATTTATAGTTGAATGAATGCAGGAAAATTAAATATGAAGTTTCATTAATTGTATATTATATCACTTTCAAATGACCCGGTGCAGCAGAAATTCCCCCCCCCTCCCCCAAGATGTTCCCTCTGGGTAAAGTATCCTAGGTTCAATTTACCCCCTGGGAAAAGTAGCTTGTCCCCCCCCCCCCCTTCTTTAGACCTTAGATATCCTCCTCCCCCCCCCCCCCCCCCCCACACACACACACTCTTTTAGGCCATTATTAGTTTACATAATTACCGGTACATTTTGTTTCTCTCTCCCTCACTTACTCACTCTCTCTCTCTCCTCTCACTCACTCACTCTCTCTCTCTCCTCTCACTCACTCACTCACTCTCTGTGCTTTGATATCCTTACTTTCCACTTTGTAGCAAATTCTATGTTAGCATTAAGTCCGTCGGAATGCCTAGATGGGACCGCAAGGTATGTGTATGTGTGCAACTCTCTCTCACTCTCGCTCGCTCATATAGGCACACACACACACACACACACACACACACACACACACACACACACACACACACACACACACACACACACACACACACACACACACACACACACACAGCTTTGGTAAAACAAACAATTGTAAATAAATCGTATTGAAAGTAGGCCTTATCTGAATACAATGCCATTATGACTGCTGGAGAAAGTGTTATTTATTATGTTAGCAATGGCTGGGATTGGACTCTTTTTATACCTGTCAGGGTTCCCGGACATCTCAACCACTAGACCATTTCAACCATTAGCTCTCAACCAGTGCCAAAATATAGTACTAACCTAATCTAACCTAACCGTATTGGTTGATTTGGTACTGGTTGAGAGCTACTGGTTGAAATGGTCTACTGGTTGAGTTGACCGGTCTCCACCGGTTTTATAGGCTGTATTTGGTTGTATCGACGAGCTGAACGACTGGGTCTAGGGGCCTCTGGCGGCAGTAGGTTACTGTGTTTAGGGTGATGAAGGTATATGGTTGCAAACTGCTTGAGTGTGTTAAAGAGGTGAGTAGTGAGTGAAGGCAGGTTAGGTAGAGTACTTTATTTTGGCACTGGTTTGGTTGGCACTAGTTGAGAGCTACTGGTTGAGATGTCCGGGAACAGGTTTAGGGTTGTGAGAGGTTCCTCATAGCTTGGAGTATGAGGGACCAAGGAGTATCCTACCCCTACTCCTTGCAACTCTCCAACCCAAGAGTGAAACGCAATTCTGAGACTTTCTTCTATTCAACGGCTGAGCTCTGGAACTCTCTCCCAGAATCAGTCTTTCCCTCTTCCTATGACTTAAATTGCTTCAAACTCTGTGTGTCCAGGCATTTTAGCTCAAACATCCCTTGATTTCGGCCCTATCACTTTTAAATCTGGGAGAGGCACTCGCTGCAGGCAGTTATGCCTTTTGTCTCCCTCATTCACATAGAAAAAAACAATCCTGCAAGCCCACCTTTGCACCCTTACAAGTTGTCGTTGTTGAGTTAAGCAGGTATCACTCGAGCGCTTTTTCCCTCAACATTTATCCTTAACACTGGTGTGGCAGCTTATGAGGTCAACATTTAAAGTGTTTCAGTCACCTAAACTGCTCTATCGTCAGTCTAGTTTCCGATACCAGAGCAAAATATACCAGAAATGTTACCAGAAAAAGGTTGATTATCGAATGTTGACTATATACAAGCTCTCGTGTGATACCGGCTTAAGGGAGGATGACCAGGCGAGGTAAACATAGGAGAGTTTGGGGAGCATGAAGTTGCAGTGCTGACAGTTGTGGTGACATGGTCTTAAGGGAGCTCAGACGGTATTGTGCAGCATAATTTACTGGTTCGGCTCAATGGTTTTAAGGAGGGGGTTTAGTTTGCTCTCTAAACCTCTATCAAACTTTAAAAAACACCAACAAGACCCCCCTTCGATATAAATTTCTACATTTTTCGGTAGAAAAATGTGTCGGCCGAAGGCCGATTCCTCTTCAAATACAGGCTCGCTATCGCTCGCCAGGATTTTTTTTTGACACCTTCAGTACAGTAAATGGCACGAAAGGTCTTAATATTGGCAAAAGGTCTGAAAATCGCCAAACTAATGAGTCGAATGTCTTGAAATCTCATAACTATTAGGGCTAAACATGAGGGAGGAGGAAGACTCTAAAAACCAACTGCCTCCCCTTAACAGTTTAACTTATCGTCCACTGTGACCCCCAGAAGTTTATAGGTGGGTGTGTGTGTGTGCGCAAGCGACAATAGTCAACTCTGCGTAAGCAGAGTGGTATCGCCCCCCGTATAGTGGTACATGCCGGCCGAAATGTCTGTCTGTCCGTCCGTCCGTCCGTCCGAGAACTCCTTTGACCGTTGACCGTTTGACGGATTTTCACCAAACTTCACACGAACCTTCGGTGCGTGAATGCGACGGTAATTACATTTTTTGTTTTTTTTAAGTTTGTGCAATAGTTATGATTTTATGTCCAAAATATGTTTTTGTCCCCCCCTCCCCCCCCCAGCAATGATGGCGTTCTGGGGCCGAAAACATCTTGCCCCGCATCTGTTAGGTTAAGTTTGGTTAAGTTGACAATAGAAGTGATGGTAGTAATAGTGGGGATGATGGTAATAGTAGTGATGATGGTGATACTAGTAGTGATGATTGTTGTAGTTATAGTAATGATTGTTGTAGTTATAGTAATGATGATGACAGTAGTGATGATGATGGTGATAGTACTAATAGTAGTGATGATGGTCATAATAGTAGTGAAGATGGTGACAAGTAATGATGATATTTGTAGTGATAATGATGACAGTAGTGATGATGGTAGTAACGATGGTGACAGTAGTAGTGATTATGGTGAGTAGTAGTGATTATGGTGAAAATTGTAGTGATGATGCCAGTAGTAGTGATGATGAGAGTAGTAGTGATGATGGTAAGAGTAGTATTGATGCCTATAATAGTAATAGTGCTGATGATAGTAATGGTGATAGTGACAGTCATGTACCTTTGATAAATCTACTGCTCAGGGATATCATTTCCGACTCTGGTAGTGAAGCTATACCATGTAGGCCTATATAGATTATAGTTTATTTGCTATAAGTAGGCGATAAATTATTACCTCTAATCCTCTGTAACTCAAAAAGGGCTAGAGCAAATTGGCTCTAAATTTTCACATCTATTCCTTGATTGACTCTTCCCAAATGGTAGAAATATTAGCTCGTTTACTCTAGTCGTTTTTGAGTTACAGAGGTTAGAGGTCATGATTTATCGCCTACCTACAGCGAATAGACTATAGTTATGATCGTGAAATTTACTGTATTAAACTGGCAAAAACGCTGCTAATCAGTCGACTCGTAAATTCCTATTGTCACCAACCCACCAACTAACTTACAAATAAACACAATTAATGAAATCAATGACACTAATGAATACATGTGGTACTCCAAGGATTCCAACCCAGGATACTCACACCCAAATTCACCACACTAACCATTATGAATACATGTGGTACTCCAAGGATTCCAACCCAGGATACTCACACCCAAATTCACCACACTAACCATTATGAATACATGTGGTACTCCAAGGATTCGAACCTAGGATACTCACACCCAAATGTCCGTGCACTAACCATTACGCTATCAAGACAAATTAATGAATACATGTGGTACTCCAAGGATTCGAACCCAGGATACTCACACCCAAATGTCCGTGCACTAACCATTACGCTATCAAGACAAATTAATGAATACATGTGGTACTCCAAGGATTCGAACCCAGGATACTCACACCGAAATTCCGCACACTAACCATTACGCTATCAAGACAAACTAATGAATACATGTGGTACTCGACGGATTCCAACCCAGGATACTCACACCCAAATGTCCGTGCACTAACCATTACGCTACCAAGACAACCAATGTAGTACTCCAATGATTCAAACCTAGGATACTCACACCAATATTCCGTGCACTATTTTCCATTCATTCTAGGTTGGGAAGAAATCGTAACCTCTAACCTCTGTAACTCAAAACAAAAATTGAGTAATCGAGCTCAGTTTTCTACCAAATAGGAAGATTTGGTTAGGGAATAGGTGTGGAAATGTACAGCTCATTTGCTCTAGCCCTTTTTGAGTTACAGAGGTTAGAGGTTAGGATTTCTGGCCAACCTAGAATGAACGGACTATCCATTATGCTATCAAGACAGTTATTAGGATAGTTTATACAGTATAGTCAAAGGGTTAAGTATTTTGTTTCTCATTGTTACAGGGGCTTATGACGGAACAGGAGCTTAAATGGAACAGCACGGCTTACGGAACAGCGCCTGGGATCATAGCAGCAAAAACGGACAGAGGTGAGGGATGAAACAGCTTGTGGTACAGCACTCAGCAATTATGTTATAAAGGTAAATGTTTATTATGGGGGAAGGGCGTATTTATTTGTTCACTTATATATATATTTATCATTTGTTTTAGTTTCCTCCCTAGCCCTCCATCAAGCTTAAAAAAAACACCCCTTAGACCCCCCTTCAGGATAATTTTGTACATTTTTCGGTAGAAAAATGTCCCGGATACTCTTAAAATTACAGGCTCGCTATTGCTCGTCAGGAAAAAATCGACACCTAAATGGCACGAAAGGTTTTGAAATTGACAACGAAATGGGTCGAAAGTTGTTAAAATCGCCAAACTAATGGGCCAAACGTCTAAAAAAGGTCAAAACTAATAGGGCTTAACACGAGGGAGAAGGGGGTCCAGATATACGAATCATCCCCCCTTAAACTATAGCCACACGCCTTTATCTCTGAGGGGGTGCACACGAAAGAATCGCTCCATATTCCGAGACAATGAGTTTGATAATGTAGCTTCGTCTTGTTCACCCGTGGAGAGAGAGAGAGAGAGTGTGTGTGTGTGTGTGTGTGTGTGTGTGTGTGTGTGTGTGTGTGTGTGTGTGTGTGTGTGCGTGCGTGCGTGCGTGCGTGTGCGTGCGTGCGTGCGTGCGTGTGCGTGCGTGCGTGCGTGCGTGTGCGTGTGTGTGTGTGTTTTTTGTCGCGAGCCCAAACCCCTAAGTTACATGATGCATAAAACAATAGCGGTGTCCAAAACTAGTGTCAAAACAGAACAATATTATTTATTAATAATTGAACGAATGCAGGAAATTAACCATGACTCCATCGTCGACACCTGCCCAGGATGCAACACAGCACCCCATAACTTTAAACACATCATAGAAGACTGCATTCTACACAATCACTTAAGCCGGTATCACACGAGAGATTGTATAGTCAACATACGATGGTCAAAATTTTTCTGGCAAACTTTCTGGAATATTTTGCACTGGTATCGGAAACTAGACTGATGGTAGATTAATTTAGGTGACCGAAATGTTATAAATGTTGACCTAATAAGCTGCCAGATCAGTGTTGAGAATAGATGTTGAGGGGAAAAGCGCTCGTGTGATACCGTCTTTACGCCAACAACATAATCTACATTCCCTGAGAGCTCTGTGGGAAAGCCTGATCGTGGCCATGGCCTTCCTTAGTGACTCGGGGCTGTTCGGCCAGGCAGCCTAAGGAACGACAACAACAACTAGGCTACATTAATTGTCATTAATTTTGCTATTATAAAATCACTTTCAAATACCCGGTGCAGCAGAAATACCCCCACCCTCCCCTCAAAGAAGTTCCCTCCGGGTAAAGTATCCTAGGCTTAATGTCCGAAAAGTCCTCCCCCACCCCCTATCCCTCGGCCACTTTCTCCCGTACATATAAATCATTAGTTTAATTACTCTCTCTCTCTCTCTCTCTCTCTCTCTCTCTCTCTCTCTCTCTCTCTCTCTCTCTCTCTCTCTCTCTCTCTCTCTCTCTCTCTTCTCTCTCTCTCTCTTCTCTCTCTCTCTCTCTCTCTCTCTCTCTCTCTCTCTCTCTCTCTCTCTCTCTCTCTCTCTCTCTCTCTCTCTCTCTCTCTCTCTCTCTCTCTCTCTCTCTCTCTCTCTCTCTCTCTCAAAACTGGGACAAATAGGTTATAAGTCTGGAATGAATATGATGTAATATGTATGTATGAATGTATACAGTATATGATATAATATGTATGTATAAATGTATACAGTATATGATATAATATGAATGTATACAGTATATGATATAATATGTATGTATGAATGTATACAGTATATAATATAATATATATGTATAAATGTATACAGTATATAATATAATATGTATGTATAAATGTATACAGTATATGATATAATATGAATGTATACAGTATATGATATATGTATGTATGAATGTATACAGTATATGATATATGTATGTATGAATGTATACAGTATATGATATATGTATGTATGAATGTATACAGTATATATATGATATAATATGTATGTATGAATGTATACAGTATATGATATATATATGTATGTATGAATGTATACAGTATATGATATAATATGTATGTATGAATGTATACAGTATATGATATATGTATGTATGAATGTATACAGTATATGATATAATATGTATGTATGAATGTATACAGTATATGATATAGTATGTATGTATGAATGTATACAGTATATGATATAATATGTATGCATGAATGTATACAGTATATGATATAATATGTATGTATGAATGTATACAGTATATGATATAATATGAATGTATACAGTATATGATATATGTATGTATGAATGTATACAGTATATGATATATGTATGTATGAATGTATACAGTATATGATATAATATGTATGTATGAATGTATACAGTATATGATATAATATGTATGTATGAATGTATACAATATATGATATAATATGTATGTACCGGTATGTATGAATGTATACAGTATACTCAGGCACATGGGATGGCTAACACGAGACAGAGTCTGAACAGAAACATATTATACAGTTCCTATTGTCAGGGTCTGGGACCACTCACGTTCTCTCGCCCGTTTCTCTGTTTCGTTGAGTAGGAGAATTATACAAGGGGAGGAGGATTCCTAGCCTCCCGCCCCCAGAAGGAAAAGTAGGACAGTAAAAGAGACGGACAGAAACAGCTAAGGTTGGATAAAGGATGCCAAACCTCACTCTGGATAGGACCTGTATAATTTATTCATGAAGTTATATATATTTTTGGACATATTATCCTTTACAAGAACTGTGAAGCATATATTTAACTGTATGATATAGTTAGAATTATGCTTCACTACATAATAGCCTATTCTGTAGAACTTATGATTAAAATTTAAGGGGAGACAGTCGGTTTTTCGAGTCTTCCTCCTCCCTCATGTTTAGCCCTATTAGTTACCGTATGAGATTTCAAGACAATTGGGGCAATTGTCTAGAAATCTCATTAGTTTGGCGATTTTCAGACCTTTTGACCCATTTCTTTGCCAATATTAAGACCTTTTCGTACCATTTACGTGTTTATTTTTTCCTGGCGAGCGATAGCGAGCCTGTAATTGAAGAGGAATCGGCCTTCGGCCGGGAAATTTTTCTACCAAAAAATGTACAAATGTATATGAAAGGGAGATTTTGTGGGTGTTTTTTGTCTTGTGGGTGTTTTTTTTTTTTTTTTTTTTTTTTTTTTTTTTTTTTTTTTTAAAGTTTGATAGAGGTTTAGAGGACAAACTAAACCCCTTCCTTAAACCATTGAGCCGAACCAGTAAATTATGCTGCACAATACCGTCTGGGCTACCTTCTAAGTAATAGGACTAGGTCTCGCGTATGACATCCTAGGTTAGCAGTGCAATACCCCCTACCACCACCCCACCTCACCCCACCTCACCTCCCCTCCCCTCCCCTCCCCTCCCCTTCCCTTCCCTCCCGTCCATCACACACACACACACACACATCTACCTCCACCTCACCCACATACGCCTCCACCACCACACCCATACTCAAATCTACACGCTCCCACCCCCATTAGAACAGCAACATCAACAACAAACCATCAGAAACCACTTTCTCTGCAGTGGAGCACCTAAGATATGGTTATTAGCCCCCCCCCCCCCCCCCCACACACACACACGCCTCCACCACCACACACACATATATGCCACTCCATAAAACACACATACCTCCACTACACACGCACAACACACGTTTACGTAATGGGACCCACAGAGGGCCGCTCTCGGGCGGCATGATATGCGGGGGGTTGGGGACAGGATTAAGAGAAGGATCACACACCCACTTACACAAACACACATACACGCTTCCACCACCACCACCACAACCTTCACCACACCTTGCACACACATACACAAACCACCAACACACATAGCCTACACAGTTAGTACACACTCCTGCACCCCCCCCCCCCCCCCCCCCCCCCCCCCCCCCCCCCACACACACACCGCCCCCACCATTCCATCTAAACCCTGGTCGCTATCTCTGCAATCACTGTCATCGTAATTCGGTCGGTCGTTCTATATCATAATGTTGATAAGTTTATGAGTAGGCTACGGGACTTAACCCTCTCTACATCCGATTACGCATTTCTTTTCTGATTTCTGGCTATTATTAGACGATATTATTCAGATTAGGAAGGGTATCTGGTAGTCAGAGGGTCACTGTTTTTGTTCGTGGGTGTACAGTCGGCCTAATAAGTCATGTCTCGGCACAAAGTATGTTTTGATCAATAATTGGTATCAGCAATATTTGCATATGATTTTTTTTCTTTTTGAGAGAGATATATACAAACATATTCCTACACTTACCAACCCTATTCAACATCTGACAGACATTAATATAGCACAGAGCAAGCCAAACGTAATGGCATCTGGGACAAGACTTAATAGTGCGACCGTACTACATAAACCCTTCCAGACTTAGGAGTTATTATATACTACAAGCTGAGATACCCAGTGGCTGCCCGGGAGAAAATCCAAGTATGGGCTGTCTCTCTCTCAACCTTGCGCCCCCCACCCACCCACCCACCCAGCCTGCATTGTTTTATTCGGACGCAATAACAACAGCCAGTTAGCTAGCTTGTAGTACAGCTCTATAACTGGAAACGACAATTGTAAGTTCACCAGGTTAAACAACATGAGCTTTAGCTTAACTTTACTTAACTAACCTAACCTAACCGAACTACGCAAATCAACCCTTCATCTTCTCGCAATACTCTTGGCGATTTTTTGTTTCTTGACTTTTCTTTTAAAGATCATATTACCACTCTTACTTAAACAGCTTCTTAGAATCTGTGCGCCCATATACCGGTATCAAGTATTGTTCGCATGTGTGGGGAGGTTTCCACCCATACCGCATTCTGAAAGGGTAGAGTCATTAAGTATTTCGTCACATCAATTAGCTTCGTCTTACTAATTCCCTACAATCTGTCTATACACGCTGCAATGTTGCATCTCTCTCACTCTTCTACCGGTAATACAATTATCAGTATTCTTCAGAGCTCTCTCAGTGTATATCCCCTCCCTTGCGGAGAGTCCGATGCACCCGCCTTTCAACACAGTCCCACTCCTATTCTGTATTACGGTACGATACCCACTCCTTTACGGAGAGTGCTGGCACCTACCTCTCGACACACTCCATCCCCTCCCTTGCGGCGAGTCCGATGCACCCGCCTTTCAACACAGTCCCACTCCTATTCTGTATACCGGTACGATACCCACTCCTTTACAGAGAGTGCTGGTACCTACCTCTCGACACACTCCCACCCCTATTCTGTCCAACTCTCTAACCCAAGAGTGAACCGATTATCCCAGTCTTACTTCTACTCTACAAGTAAGCTTTAGAACTCTCTCCCTCAACATGTCTTTCCCTCATCCTATGACATGCTGCTTCAAACTCTATGTGTCCAGGCCTTTTGACTCTAACATACCTTGAGTTTGGCTGTCTGTCACTCTTTCAACTTTTTTAGGGGAGACACTTGTTACAGGCAGCTTTGCCTTTTGTCTCCTTCACTCACTTAGGACCAAATAAATTGCCTAACCTTACTTGCTCAACATCAGGCGAGAAAGCTAGATTATAATTATATAGGCTTTTGATCGTTAAATTTACGGTGTTACCGTACTCTTGCAAAGCTCGCCACGAAAAATAGACACCTAAATGGCACGAAAGGTATTTACATGGACGAAGAAATGGGGCGAAAAGTCTTAAAATCGACAAACTAACGGCACGAAAATCTTAAAACCTCAAAACTAATATGCTAAACATGAGGGAGAAGGGGTTCATACAAAGCGAGTAGTACCCCCTTGAATTTACGGTGTTAAACTTGCAAATCCGTCAACCCATAATTATTAGGATAATTTATACTGTGTAGTCAAAGGGTTAAGTATTTTGTCTCATTGTTACAGGGACGAATGACGGAACAACATGGAAGAATAGAGGCGAAGGATGGAACAGCTTACGGTACAGCAGTGGATAGGCCGGAATTGATGCAGCAAAGGACTATGGAACAGCTCAGTGACACAGCACCAGCAGGTGACGTTATCAAAGGTAAATTATTGCTGTTTGTGTAAGTGTTGAGTCACAGAAACCTCTACTGTACAGTCGCGCTAATAAGTGATGTCTCGGCACCAAGTATGTTTTGATCAATAATTCATTTCTTCATATCAAGTGAAATATACAAACATGTTCCTACACTTACCCACCCTCTTCAACATCTGACAGACATTAATACAGCACAGAGCCAGCCAAACGTAATGACAGCTGGGCCATGACTTATTAGCGCGACCGTACCGGCGACGTCTTTTCAATTTTATTCTAGCTATATTTTGACGATTTTGTGCAGGATCTGTAGCAGTAAAAGAGGTTAAGTGAGATACTGTAGTTAGAAGCCTGTTAATTGCTGGAGGCTCTTTTTAAACTGGATACTATCGTCTACAAGTAGCCAGCATAAAATTAAAGGGACTTTACCGGTACTGAATCCCACGCAAATTGGTTCGATCAGTTACATCTTCTCCTGGGTGACCTAGATGTGTGTGAATTTATTATTTGTATTTGATTTTGTTATTTATGTTTGGGCTCTGTCTCGAGTTGGCCACCCCCAGCTATGGGGTATGTGCCTGAGTACATTCAGTACAGTTGGCCTAATAAGTGATGTCTCGGTACCAATTATGCTTTGATCAATAATTGGTATCAGCAATATGTACACATGATTTCTTCTTTCTGAGTGAGATATACCAAAATGTTCCTACACTTACCCACATAAGTTCAACATCTGACAGACATTGAAACAGCCCAGAGCGAGCCAAACGTAATGACAGCTGAGGAATGACTTATTAGTGCCACCGTACATACATACATAATTACATCAGAGAAAAACGCCCTGGAATAACTTCACATTACAAGCGAACCTTTCACACTCACACCAGATTATTAAGTAACACCCCGTTCTTAACATTAATCATCAATTACAAACCCCAATGTACTTGAATAAACTAATGAAAGCATATGTTCCTCCCGGGATTCCAACTTGGGACACTATATCAGACATAATCTGTTGTGGCAGTTTGAACAGCTGACCCGAAATGTGAGGAAGGGGAGATGATTTTGATTTCCTCTCTCTCTCTCTCTCTCACACACACTCACTCTCTGTCTCACTCTCACTCTCACACACACACACTCACTCACTCACTCACACACACTCACACACTCACTCACTCTCTCACACACACACACACACACACACACACCCACACACACACACGCCCACACACACACACACTCTCTCACTCTCTCTCTCACACACACACTCTCTCTCTCTCTCACACACACTCTCACTCTCTCTCACACACACACTCTCTCACACACCTCACCCACACAACACTCTCTCTCACACTCTCTCTCTCTCACACACACACACACACACACACGCACTCACTCACTCTCTATCGCTCTCTCTTCCCCCTCTCTCTGTCTCACTCTCTCACACCACACACACTCTCCTCTCTCACTCACTCTCACTCTCTCTTTCACACACACACTCTCTCTCTCACACACACTCTCTATCTCCCTCCCTCCCTTCCCCTCCCCCCCCCTCCCCCCCCCCCCTCCCTGACCCTGAAAATAGGACTTTTAATTAAATGTTTCTGTTCCGGCTCTGTCTCGTGTCGGCCACCCCCAGCAATATGGTATGTGGCTGAGGATATACATACATACATACAGATGGAGCACGGGCGGTGTGGTTAGCTGTCGTACCTCCAACACACACACACACACACACACACACAGCCCGGTAGCGTAGTGGTAGCGCGCTCGACTCACAATCGAGAGGTCCAGGGTTCGGATTCTTGGCAGGGTAGAGACAATTTGGGTTTGTCTGCTTTCACATGATATCCTCTATTAACCTAGCAGAAAATATTGGAGGAGTTGTGACCTTGCTGCCCGGGTGTGTGTTGTGTGAAAAGGTCTCAGCCTTACCCAATGATCACACAATACAAGCTCTAAGCTCTCTTCTGGGAGGATGATGGCTGGCCAGAGATCAGCAAGGCCTTAAGATCGTAAGTGAATTACACACACACACACATACAGACACAAACACACACACAAACACACAAACACACACATAGAAACACACACACACATACAAACACACACACACAAACAAACACACACACACAAATAACACACACACACACACAAACAAACACACACACATACAAATAACACACACACACACACACACACTACACCCCACCCCAAACTCTGATTTCTGTCTCTGCAGTCACCTTCCTCGATCGATTAACCCGTACAGTACCAGGGACGTCCTTTTCATTACATTTTGTCAACTATTAGACGATTTTATTCAGCTTAGGAAGGACGTCTACCAATAAAAAGGCTACAGACTATCTCAAATAATCCTTTCAGCTACCATATATCCTTCCTAAACTTAACAATATCGTCTAAATATACAGTAAGGGTTAACCCCTTGAGGATTATGACACATTTGACTCTATTTTGACTATCATTTGACGATTTCATACAGCTTAGAAAGGATCTGTGGGCATTATATTAGTAAAGACCTTCCTCTTGACTTCCATATACCCGTCCAGTTTATTCTGTCGTTCATTAGACGATTTCATACAGCTTAGGAAGGATCTGTGGGCATTATAATAGTAAAGACCATCTCAATTAACCCTCTGACTTCCATACACCCTTCCTAATCTGAATATAATCGTCTGAAAATAGCCATAACACAGAAAATACATTATACAGCACATGTAGATTTAGCTTTCTCTTCTGTATTCTTATAATCTCAAAACTAGTGGGGCTAAACATTAGGGAGAGGGGGTCCAGAAAAACGGTCTGCCTCCCCTTAAGGCAGTTGATATTGTATTATTTTTACTTATGTGTGATTAATAGTTATATGTTTGTCTTTCTAGGGTCTGTGACTGTAACTACATGTCTGTGCGTCGCTGGGATCCTGTGTACACCAATTAGGACTGTGCACTTCCTGGGAACTCCTGTGCACCCCATCTACATACGCACACCATCTTATTCAATTTTCAGTTGTCTAAATAAAATATGAATATTTGTAAACCCTACGTGTTTCTTTATGCCATTAACTATTGTCAGTGAATGTTTTACTGAACTAAAGTAAATAGATAAATAAATATGCCTTAACCCCTTCAGCACCAAGACGCCTTCTTACCTTTGTTTCTGGCTAAAACTATATGATTGTCTGCAGTTTAAGAAGGACCTATGCTTCTAAGAGGGTTTATTGAGTCGTATAAGTAAAGAAAATCGTCTGAAGGTAACCAGTATTGGTGGTGAAGGGGTTAATAAAACAATAACTAACTTGTGTAAATATTAATACAATAAAAAACACCATAATTAACTATATAAAACATTAAAATAAAATTATCCTTTATTTTACCAGTCGTTAGACGATTTTATTCAGTTTTGGAAGGATCGCTAGCAATTAAAGTGGTATTATCTATCAATTAACCTAACCCCCCCAGAACCTTCCTAAGCTTAATAAAACACACACTAACTACAAGATAAATGGCTAATATGCAAGGTGGAAAGATCGGGAGAAGTATGTAATAGTCACGATTCACATTATATAATATCAGAACAGCCCCCGCATATCTTACTGTCCAAGAACACTTAATTTTTGTTCTATGTGAGTGAGGGAGACAAAAGGCCAGAATTGCCTGTGGCGAGTTTAAAAGAGTCTGGGGCCAAAATCAAGGAGACGTTCGAGCCAAAATGCCAAAATGCTTTAAGCAATTTAAGTCATAGGAAGAGGGAAAGACTGATTCTGGGAGAGAGTTCCAGAACTCAGCTGTTGAATAGAAGAAAGATTGAGAATAGCCCTAGGACATCCCTCTGCGTGTCTTCCAACGTATACAGTATATTGATAATATATACTTGGTAAGTAAAGAAAGAGATACAAAAATAAATAATAATAATATAAATAAAAGATAATAATTAAGAAAAGGGAATAAGAGGAACATACGATAAAGATATGAGATGGAAAGAGAAAGTGAGTTCGAATAAGAAAAACATGTAGGCGCCATCTAGTGTATAAACGGATAACTATCATTTATGGCCTAATAGGTAACGCCCCTTTTCAGAGAAAAGACGCCATTTTGGGGACAAAATAGCTCAATAGGCCACCTCCCGCCATCTTGAGGACCAACCAGCACTAAAAATGGCCCAAATCGTGTTAGTTCCCTCCTGGTACTCTCTGATCTTTTTCCCGCCATTGGACCCCCCTCCCTCCCCCCTCCCAGGACTACATTAGCACAACACCCCTTCTTATGATTTCCTGTTTGGGAGAGACTTTTACTCAAACCTAACCTCACGAAAATTGGGTCAAAATCTGGAATTTCTTACCCCCTGGTAATTTTCTGGTATAGTCCTGGGAAGGGGGGAGGGGGGTGGGTAGGGAGTCCAGGGGGCAAAATGGCGGGAACTTAAGTCAAGCTCAGGAACCATAGCTTATGATCTGCTGTTTGAAAAAGACCCAAATGTTAGGTTAGGTTTGATGTAAAGTGAGGTTTGGTGAGAGACCTGGGGAGGGAGGGAGGGACACTGGCTCGATTTTGATCATTTTTCGTGAGGTTAGGTTTGGATAGAAGTCTCTCTCGAATAGCACATCATAAGGGGGGGTTGCTGTGCTGTCATAGACCTGGGAGGGTGGGTGGGTGGGGGTCTGGTAGGGGGTCCAGGGGGCAAAATGGCGGGAAAAGTGCTATCTCGCGAGGGTTGGTGCATTCTTTCTTTCTACCTAGCCATAATTGCCTGTTCATATTCTCACCTCTCATTCTTTATAATTCATTTATTTTTATGAACTTACTTACATTTTACTTTTTATTTATTCGTTTTTTTCCGCCATTTTAAAAATTTTTGCCTCCAAAATGGCGCCCGATGTCCAGGTTGTCCCCAAAATGGCGTCTGTTATGTCACTCCAAACGTCCTATAATGATCTATATGTCTACAAAATGGTACCATATTTCACTATATTAGTAGTTGTAGCTTTGAGACCCGCACAGCGCTGTCCTCGAGCAGTATGGTGTGACGAGGGTTAGTTTTTTCTTTTGATATAGGGAAAAGAAAACTACACGTGAATTAAACTTTATTATATATGTTTGCAATGTTTATTTATAGTTTGCATTACTATAAACTATTACCTTTATTTTGATAATAGCATTCATCTCTTCGAAATGCGTGAAATAAGGTTAAATATATAATATTCTCATGTATATTATTCCTTTTTTTTCTAATCATAATTCTTTGAAATACCCTTATTATTTAAAGGCTTCTATGGCCTCAAAATTGCCCCAAATATATTTATATTATGCCATTATCTGCATTTTATGTGTAACACTTGTGTGCGTTATACTTTTCGTGTATTCAAGGTATGTGCGTATAATTGTTTTCATGTACGTTGTGTTTTATACGTCTAGTATGTACTGTATGTATGTGTCGTGCGTGTAGCCTATATGTACAGCATGTCTTGACTATGTATGTGTATCAATGATAATACATAGGTGAACAACAAGGTTTTATGATACAAAATGTTAAAGTTTATTCATCTTTATTTAATTACAAAATCACAGTAGTACAATTATTATATGTACACTGTACATAACACAGAAAGGACATGTTTCACATCTATCAATATGGCAATCAATAGTCAATTTCATGCAGCTTAGGAATAATCTATGGGAGTCGGGGACTTTATTGAGATAGTGTATACCCATGTATACCTAATACCATGTATTCCTAAGCTGAATATAATCGTCTAATGGTATAAAGGCAGGTAGGTAGGTATCTAGGTAGACAGACACACAGGCAGGTAGGTAAGTGGGTAGGTAGGAAGGCAACTAGGTAGGTGAGTGGGTAGGTAGGCAAGTAGGTGGGTGGGTGGGTCGGTAGGTAAGTAAGTAGTTAGGTAGGTAGGTAAGTAGGTAGGTAGGTAAGTAAGTAGTTAGGTAGATAAGTAAGTAGCTAGGTAGATAAGTAAGTAGCTAGGTAGGTAAGTAAGTAGCTAGGTAGGTAAGTAAGTAGTTAGGTAAGTAAGTAACTAAGTAGTTAGGTAGGTAGGTAGTTAGGTCTTATGCTTTCATAAGACTATTTTATGCAGCATAACAAGGATCTGTGGCAATTATAAGGGTAAAGACTATCTCAATTACCGGTAACCCTCTGACCTCCATATATCCTTCATGTATGTATATACTCAGGCACATACCCCATAGCTCCGAATCAAAGACAGAGCCCGAAGAGGGATAAGGCCCGGTGTCACACGACGCTTTTTCAGTAAAGGGTAATTGTTGTCTGGTAGCTTCTAAATACAAGTTCCATGATAATTAAACCAGCTAACATTATCTAATTAAAATGTAAAACTTGCAAACTAAACAAACCAAAATTGGGACAAGGACAATATAAAGTCAAATTAAATTATCAAAATCGCTATGTGGAAACAACGCTTACTAAAATAAAATTTATGAAATAAAAGCACACAATCCACCACAGGGTGTACATTACTACATGAGTAAGTTAAATCTGTTTCCCAAGCAAACTAATCGCACATATAACAACACACTATCGTCACGTTCAAGGAATTAGTCAAGTTTGGGAAGTCCGGGACGTTCTGGCAAATTTAACTAAACTCTGCATGAATAAAGAAACTAAATGTTAAATGTCAAAATATTATTTAAAATCAAATTTGCAACATGACAAGACATTAACAATAGTACAAAATACAAATATTGATAAGATATCTATACTATTACAAAATAATATAAAAATACAGTACAGCACTCACTAACGATAGTGCTATCGGGTAGGTACCTGTAAGCATAGCATGCCTCAAGTGACCCCTATCAATAACTACCCTACAAAGAACCTACATTTATAGCACAAATAAACTAAGGAAATCGCAAAAGTAAGCAATTGATACTATTGACAATGAATAACATATAATATAAAGATAAATAATTGCAAAATATGAAGTAACAACTGATTTAAACATAGAGTACTCTTTTAACAAGAACAGAAATTTAAAAAATCATCAATAGAATAATTAATTAAAATGTAAAACTTGCAAACTAAAACAAACCAAATTGGACAAGGACAATATAAAGTCCAAATTAAATTATCAAAATCGCGCTATGTGGAAAAAAAACGCTTACTAAAATGAAAATTATTAAATAAAAGAACACAATCCACATAGGGTGTACATTACTACATAAGCAAGTTAATCTGTTTCCCAAGCAAATAATCGCACATATAACAACGCACTATCGTCACGTTAAGGAAGTAGTCAAGTTTGGGAAGTCCGGGACGTTCTGGCAAATTTACTAAACTCTGCATGAATAAAGAAACTACATGTTAAATGTCAAATTATTATTTAAAATCAAATTGCAACATGACAAGACATTAAATACAAAATACCATTTGCTAAGATATCTTTACAAATACAAAATATAAAATACAGTACAGCATCTCACTAACGATAGTGCATCGGGTAGGTACCTGTAAGCATAGCATGCTTCTCAAGTGACCCCTATCAATAACTACCTCACAAATCCTATTCACAAATAACTAAGGAAATCGCAAAAGTAAGCCATACGACACAAGCTCATACATTAATATCAAGACAATATACAAAATAATAGTAACACCATTTAAAAGAAAGTACCAACGTAACAGAACTCCAAGAATTTAAAAAAATAATATAGTAAAACAAAGAACAATAATTTAAAAATGAATAATAATAATAATAGAAAAGAAAAAGATAAACAATAAATACAGACAAAAAGTAAGCAGAGGTTATACAAGAAACTTCAAGTTAAAAATGCTTGATTAAAATTATTGATGTCAAATTTTAGAATACAGTCACAATTAATTGACCCTAAAAAGATTAAATTTATGGAACAATTTACTTGCCTCAAAACCTCTGTCCACTAAGAGTCTGTATAGTAACCTAGCTCTAGCCCAAAAGTCATCTACTTTAGTGCAGATTTTACAAAATCTTATTAATTGGGAATAAAAACAATTATAAGTTATTTTACTATCGATATTACTACTAGGGAAAGGAAAGTTTATTACGTTAAAATTAAAATCATCAACTTTGTGATATACTTTAAGTATGCACTGTTCATTAACAATCTCTATATATCAAGAAAATTTTCAACTTTATAATTTACGTTACATTGTGTGAGGGGAATCGGGGTAAATAAGTTTAGCAACCTTGATTAAAATTTAACAAATTGCAAACAAGGAATATCATCAATATATCTACTATTATTACTTAAACAGTTTAGCAAGTGCTAATTTTTCTGGAATTTTATTTTCTTGCTACTGTCAACTAAGTCTTTTATATATTTAAATTCTAAAGCAAGCAAGAATAAGTCTGCAATTAAAGGGCTAGCATTTCCACCCATAGGAATTCCTAATATTTGTTTGAAAATGTACGGCCCGAATCTAACATAAGTATTGAAAAGGAGGAATTTAAGGGCATCTTTAAGTTTAGTTCTATCAAAATATACAGAACTAGTGGGAGTAGAGCTAAGTGATGCATTATTAAAATATGTATAAACATTTATGAAATAATTACCATTCCTAACGAACCTGTCAAAGTGCAAATCTATAATAAAGCAAAGCTCTGAATATTACTAAATCTAAAGGCAAATTGGTATACAAAGTTGAAAAGTCGAAGCTATGTACCGAGGTGACTTTCGGCATGGTATTTATTTTATCAATAACTTCTAACGAATTGTCAACACTCCAATAATAGTTAATGCCAGTTCTTCTCATGATGGTATTACAATATCTTTTATGAGTACTTTTAATGTATTTTAAGCAATTTACTACTTGTTCTGATAGAGTTTTAGTGGAAGCAAATTTTGCTCCGGCAATAAAGCGATATTTATAAGGTCTTTTATGAAATTTAGGTAACATGTATAATTTTGCAATGCACTTGTTCTTATCAGAAAGTTTAATATCAAATGTTATATTTACTTGGTATGTTCATCGATTAAGTTATCAATATTCAGATTATTTTTAATTTCATAAACAGAATTACCGCAAATATTTTTACGTAATATGTTACCCTTAATACCTAATTCTTTTTTCATGTTTTCAAGATAAAATGTCTTACATGTGAAGCTATAATTATTGCTGGCTTTATCTACTGTAGTGATTACAAAATGTTTATGTAAATTTATTAAATCAGCTTTAAGCTTATTATAATTATAGTCTATAAAATCTGAAAGATTAAATTCATTTTTAAGCGAGAAAATTTTATTTCTAATTAACTTAATTAATAATTTAGACCATGCTTCTAGTTCTCTCGCCTTGCAGCATGCAATTTTTAACAATTTATCTTTTAATTTATTGACTGAAAAAACAATATCTTTTAAAATTATGTCCCATGTTACTTTATTACTCCCTATTCTAAATTTAAACCCTTTACGACATAGCTCCGCTAATTTGTCGTTTGCAAAATGTTTAACTAGTTCTACATCACCTGTTAATATGTGACATATCGGACTATAAATGAACTTTGCTAGTGCATCACGTCTGCTAGCTGGCATATCCATGACTCTTTCACACACGCATTTATTATTATTGAAAATATCATTATCTGAAAGATTTCCTAAAACTTTATTATAATTACAAATAATAGACCCAACAGGTCGTTCGAATACACTATTAATGGTTTGAAATCTTTACAACCATCTGGTAACATGGACTTAACTTTCTTTGAATTAATAAGACTGTTAACATTAATTTTGTCTAAAATTTTAGAGGAATAATTTAAAGTGGACATGACTTTATCTTTAATACGGTTATCTTTGGATTTCTTAGAATTAGCTCTAATATATCCCATAAAAGCAAAGACTATATTCTTAAATTTATTTGTGAAATTATGTTTATTGTTTAGAATATTTTCTATAAAAGGAGAAAAACTTTTCTTTTGTAGGCCTTTCAATGAATCTTTTAATTTTTTAATTCCGAAATTTTGATATAATGAATATAAATTATTAACAATAATTTTAATATCAGACCTGTTTTTCTTTTTATTAAATGTATTTAGTCTTCTATTACCGTGTCTACCAGGTCTTCTGTTTAAAACAGGGAAGGTAAAATATGGGTTATTAAAATCGTTTTTTAATAAATCTTTATACAAAATGTTGCCTACATTTTTTATTTGATTGTTAAGTCCAAATGGATAGATGGTCATTAATTTTCCAATCCAATAATTTTCTCTATCCAAAATATTTTGATTACTTTGAACAATTTCTATAATTTTGTATTTACAATCAAATTTAGTACAATCTGTGTTAAAATGCTTATATAGAAGAATCTTGGAGTCGATGCCGTTCTTAATTCCTGATCTATGCCCGTAGGCTCTTTCTCTTAAACATTGCTCCGTCTTTCCAACATATTGTATACCACATTTATCACAGGTTAGTTTCGATCTAGTTTCCGATTCCAATGCAAAATATCCCTAAATATCACCAGAAAAAAACTTGCCCAAGGAAAATTGACGGAAAAAGCGCTCGTGTGACAGTGTCCTACCACAACACAACATAAATAAAACAAAATAATAACTTCACACACAACTAGGTCACCAAGGAGAAGGCCCTTCCTAATCTGAATAAAATCAGAAAAACAAAAGAAATGCGTATTGTATCTTGGAAGTTTTGGTTAATAGACTCTATTAAAATCCAGTCAATATTTTTAACATCGTTCTTAACACCAATAACACCCAAATGAAATTAATGAAAGCATGTGATCCTCCCGGGATTCCAACCCAGGATACAGGTCTCCCTCGATATACGGTTGGGTCATGTTCCTGAAAACCCAATCTTAAATAGACAAATCATACTATAATTATAGCAGTCCCTAAAATTAATGGGGTAAATGGGGATGCGTTCTGGGACCAGCCAAAACCCAAACCCAAACACCTATAATAATATGGTAAATCAGGGCATCGGATAGTGAGGGAGACTTGTATCACATACACAACTTACACACTCTAACCATTACACCATCAAGACAGTTATAAGTACAGCACATGACCACGATTGATATCCATTAATGGAATATTGGATATTAATCTAATCATGTGCTGTACCCAACTGTTAAACCGGTATAACACGAGCGCTTTTTCACTCAACATTTATCCTCAACACTGGTCTGGCAGCTTATGAGGTCAACATTGATCAAATTTTGGTGACCTAAATTCTTCCAGCAACAGCCTAGTTTCCGATACCAGTGCAAAATAGTCCAGAAATGTTGCCAGAAAAATTTTGATCATCGAATGTTGACTATAAATGCTCTCGTGTGATACCGGCTTTAGGTGACATGATAATTGACCACTTATTGAGCTTATAATGTAAAACTTGCAAAATAAACAAACCAAAATTTGGACGAACACAGCAAAAAGACAAAAGAACTTATGAAAAAAATAGTTTCAGGCTAGAAGGAAGTTGGAGCTGTAGGCATTGATATTTAATTCAACATACATATATATATCCATCAGTATGAGTGTATGTATATACTCAGGCACATACCCCATAGCTGGGGGTGGCCGACTCAAGACAGAGCCACCAGTAACCTACATTATTTTTGCATTTCTGCTTAGTATTGATGTTTACAGCGCCAACTTTCTTATAGATTTAAAACTCGTAAGTGGTTAATTTCTCTCCCAGTAAAGATAAAGGATAAACAAAGTATATAGGTAAGTTGGCTGGCAGATGGGCATCCCCCCCCAGAACTCCGGCTCCAGTCTACCCCGGGACCATTCCCCCAAGAGATTACAAGGGGGTAGGATCCAGTGGCCTCGGTACGCCCCACCAGAACCAGTCGCAGGGACGCACCTCGTGCGCGTACACGGCACTACGACTGGCTGGTATTTTTCGCCCAATGACTACATAGCACACACAGTACAAAAATAGTTTAGCTTAAAATATACCTCTAGGACTCAAAAGGGGTAAATACAATAAACCCTCTGAACAAAACAGGTCCTTCTAAACCCCTTCAACACGATGATGTAATATCCGTCTTAAACTGTTACCACTAAACAATTATCTTTACCTTATAATCTACCTCTGGGACTCAAAGGGGTAAATACATTCTCAATAAACCCTCTGAATAACAAATAATTCTTAAACTGCATAAAATCATCTAAGTTTAACCAGAATCAAAGGCAAAAAGGCGTCATTGTGCTGAAAGGGTTAAGTATTGCACATTGAATTCCTCATCCTATAGTTAAGGGGGGACACCTGCTTTTTTTTTATCTTTCTCTCCTTTTCTCTCTTTCCCTGGCTTGTATCCATTCGGTCCCATTCAGCCAACTGTTTCAACTGTTTACTATGGCTGTGTGTCTTATTAATGCCAAGTTTTCATAATTAACATATTTCGCTACAAAATCTACCTTATAGCTGAGTAAGAAAGATAAATACATGACAATTTACCCTCAGCTGGAATAAAATAGACTATACTGTAGACTATAGACACTATATACAGTACAGTACTGCAATATAAAGCCGGTATCACACCAGAGCTTTTATGCTCAACATTCCATCATCAACATTTTTCTGGCAACATTTCTGGAATATTTTGCACTGGTATCTGAAACTAGACTGATAGTAGATGAATTTAGGTGACCTCCATATTTTAAATGTTGACCTCATAAGCTGCCAGACCAGTGTTGAGGATAAATGTTGAGGGATAAAACGCTCGTGTGATACCGGCTAAGGGGAGACGAGTCGCTTTTCTAGACCACCTTCTCCCTCATGCTTAGTCTCATTGGTTTGGCGATTTTATGAACTTTCGCCCCATTTCTGTCAATTTTAAGACCTTTCCTGTCGATTTTTTCCTGGCGAGCGATAGCGAGCCTGTAATTTAAGAGGAATTGGCCTTCGGCCAGGACATTTTTCTACCGAAAAATTTACACATTTATCTTGAAAAGGGGTCTAGGGAGCTCCATTTTAAGCTTGATGGAGGTCTAGCGAGGAAACTAGAAAAATAATAACTAAATATTTTTTTTTACAAATAGTGAAGGATCTCCCCTTAACCCTCGTGGCCTGGGCTACTTTCTAAATGACGGAGCTCGTATCCGAGCGATCTGGCCGAAAAACGTCTAGGCCTAGGCTACCGTATCTTTGTTATTTTAACTGCTAGAAATTTCCCACACATCCCTAAACGTAGTGCGGTTTCCAATCTGTAGACTGGCGTTGAGTAGAGCTCTCTAAGTCAACTGTTTCAGTTGTGATGACGATTTCCGTGGAGCGAATTTTTCCGCAATGTTGACAATATCGGAGCTTTTCAGACACTAATTTAGTCATATCATACAACAACAACATTGATCCGACGTCTCCTTCTTGTTTTCGGAGGTGCGGTGACACAATGAACGGCTTTGTTTACATGCGTCGGACGCACGGCGTTCAGACCAAGCTGAATAGGCTTTCAAGCTTACTGTCTGTTAAAAGGACACTCGGGTACCGGCCCATCTGCCGCGGTGTCCTTTTAAATGGACACCCGGGCTGGAAGGGTTGAGAGTGTTGTTTAGAGAGATTAGATGGATTACCATATCTATTTCTAAAGGTAATTATTATGTTCTCTCCGCCAACCAACTTTACTCCTAAATTCGATTAATGAAATTAACAAACACATGTGGCAGTCCAGGGATTCGAACCCAGGACGCTCACACCGAAAATCAACACACTTATGCATTGCACCACGAAGACAAACCAAAACTGGGACGACACGAGATAAACGCAAAGGAACTAATCAAAATCAGTATGTGGAAATAATGCTTACTAAAATATTTTTTTTAAATAAAAGAACACAATCCACCACATAGGGTTTTCACTAGATATCACTACATGAGCAAGGTAATCTGGTGTCCGATTCCAGTGCAAAAAATTATGATTAGTTTATCACAAAATATAAAAAGGAATCTAAACACTTTAGTACGGGTGACGCCATTATTCCTTATACAGTACAGTACTACATTCTGGCTATTATGAGATGATTTTATGCAGCTTAGGAAGGATGTCTAGTAATTAAAGAGGTCTGTTTTATATCTCAATTAATTTGTTTACTATCATAATTTCTTCCTGAACAGAGTAAAATCTTGTAATGATAGCCAGAATATTGGGAATAATGGCAAATTTACTAATTCCTTGAAAGTAACGATAGTGCGTTGTTATGTGTGCGATTAGTTTGCTTGGGAAACAGATTAACTTGCTCATGTAGTGACGTACAACCTGTGGTGAATTGTGTTCTTTTATTTCATAAATTTTATTTTAGTAAGTGTTGTTTCCACATAGCGATTTTGATAAGTTAATTTGACTTTATATTGTCTTTGTTCCAGTTTTGGTTTGTTTAGTTTGCAAGTTTTACATTTTAATTCTTTTATTGTATTGAGCATTATTTGCACATAGCGATTTTGATTAGTTCTTTTGTCTTTATCATTTGTCGCCCAAGTTTTGATTTGTTTATTTTGCAAGTTTTACAATTTAATCACCCATACTGAAGTGTTTAAACAACTCTAAACCTACAAGCAGTATCGTTAACTATGAGATGCACCCCTATTCTGTGCAACTCTCCAACTCGAGAGTGAAACCTCTGTCTTTCTTCTACTCAACAGCTGAGCTCTGGAACTCTCTCCCAGAATCAGTCTTTCCCTCTTCCTATGACTTAAATTGCTTAAAACTCTGTGTGTCCAGGTATTTTGGCTCGAACGTCCCTTGATTTTGGCCCTGTCACTCTTTCAACTATGGGGGAGGCACTCGCTATAGGCAGTTCTGCCTTTTGCCTCCCTCAATCACATAGAAAACTATCCAGAGTGAGGTTTGGCATCCTCTACCCAGCCTTAGCCATTTTTATCTGTCTCTTTTCCTTGTAGGTGCTTGGTAGATCGCCTGATTACATACATACACACATACATAAAATTTTAAGACTGAGTGTTCCACACATACGTGCAGTTTCAGTCTCTTGTCCTAATGGCGGTGTTCCAGGCAACCCTGTTAAGGGCTGCTTCACTTGTCAAGTTCCTGGATTTGAGATAGGCACGTATAGTCCGATCCCAGGTCTTCCTCGGTCCACCCCTTGGTGCAGCTCCCTCCACAATCACAGACCTGCATTTTTTCACCCAATTTTATTCATCCATTCTCTCCAAATGTCCATATCATCCCAGTCTACTTGTATGCATCACCTCGCTAATACTCTTTATACCTAAACGTCTCCTCAGCTCAACATTTGTTATTCTATCCTGTAGCCTAGCCCCACACATCCATCTCACCATTCTCATCTCATTACGCTCCATTCTGTTGACATCCTCTACTTTAACGGCCCATGTTTCTGAGGTATTCGTCATTGCACTTCTAACACATGAGGCATACACCTTTCCCTTCAGGGGGAGAGGCATTCTTTTCATGGTCAGGATTGGCATCAGTTCTCTGAACTTACCCCAGCCACACCTAATTCTAGCCTGATTGGGGAGCTGCAGACGGTGGGGGCATTCGCCCGGGGGTGCAAGCCCGTGGGTTGATGATCCCCTCCCCCGCTGCCCTCTCAGAAACAGAGCTCTTCTCCTCCTGTCCTCTTCGTGGGCCTCAGCATCTAGATGGCTTCGGTCAACCAGACTCGGGACTGTTCGGCCAGACAGTCTAGGGCAGCCATCTAGATGTACGGCCTCCGGATCCATCTCCTCACTGTGAAAGACAAGTAGGAATTAGTGAATGGTTATTTAAAATCTACAAGGCAATACACACAAAAAATAAATAAATAAATAAATCAAATAAATAAACAGCAAAAGAACAGTACAGTACAGTATTAACAAAATACACAACTACAGTAGAACAAAACAAAATATTAAGAGGGCAACAATAACAATATAGCCTGGGGAACTATAGTCTATTTATTGCAGGTAGGCTAGGAATCCTGACCCTTAATCCGCTATCACACCAGCGCTTTTTCCCTCAACATTTATCCTCAACACTGGTCTGGCAGCTTATGAGATCAACATTTATAATATGGAGATGGGCTGGTCTATCAGAATGAGAACTGAGCGAACTCTGCCACACCCATAGCTTACTCTGACTGTTCCTTTTACTTATATATTTTCTAGATCTCAAGTGACGGCGTCTCTTCCATGGATTGACCTCCCAATCGACCAAGATTGGAAGCCAAAGCGTCACATTTTTCCTTTGCCCCTCAACTTTCTCTTCATAATTGCTGAGGGGCACAGGGCCCTGGGTGGGGCTTTGGTTTCCCGGGCGTTTCTGCACCCTCCTCAGCTCCCCGCCATGGAGTGGCTTCGGTCACCCAGGCTTTATTGTGGTCGGCAGGGAGGGTTCTGTGGGGGTGCTCGGTTATGGCCTTGGCCTTGCTTGGGGCCTTGGGGCTGTTCGGCCAGGCAGCTTTGGGAACAACAACAATAACATTTATAATATTGATGTCCCTTAAATTAATTAAATAAGTTAATTTGACTTTATATTGTCTTTGTCCCAGTTTTTGTTTGCAAGTTTTACATTATAATTCATCAACCATCTGTCTAGTTTCTGATACCGGTGCAAAATATTCCAGAAATGCTGTAAGAAAATTTTTGATCATCGAATGTTGACTATAAAAGCTCTCGTGTGATAATGGCTTTAACCTCTGTAACTCAAAAAAGGGCTAGAGCAAATGGCCTATAAGTTTTCACACCTATTACCTAGCCGACCCTTCCCAAAGGGTAGAAATATTAGGTCGAGTACTCTAGTCGTTTATGAGTTATAGAGGTTATTGGTCAAGATTTTTGTAAGGATGTACGGCCCAGTATGCTCCATTTATTTTCCAGTTGATGGAAAATTGAATCCCTGAACAGCTGATTCTCGATACATAATGGAAAACCACTAAGCTAATACGTCTCTAAATCTTATTAATGCCCTAGTTAAACAACTGTATTAAAAAAAAAAACACAAAATCTTGTTAATGTACTTTATGTATATACTCAGGCATATACCCCATAGCTGGGGGTAGCCGACTGGAGACAGAGCCCGAACTCTTAGGGTCCGGGACCACTTTCGCGTTCCTTCGTCCCTTTCTCTGTCTTATTTAGTAGGTGAATTTTACAAGGGGAGGAGGATTCCTAGCCCAAGATTTAATAATTAACACCATATTTCACTACACAATATTCACAATAACTGAGAAATGTTTATGGGAACTTTACAATTTACAGTCAGCTGAAAGTAAACAAGGTATAGTTGGGAGCAGTGTTAACCCCTTGAGCAGGGTGTCATTTATTTTAGTCTTTATTATTGTACAGTTTTCCGCACATATTCTATTCCGTTGGGGTCGTGATTTGGTAGCCCTCCCCCCACTTCCCCAACCTCCCTCCTTCACTCCACCTCCTATCAGTAGGAGGTGGAGTGAGGGAGGGGGGTTGGGGAGGTGGGTGCAACCCTGCCAAATCACGCCCCCAACGGAATAGGATATGTGCGGCAAACTGTACATGTAAAGAAACAATTCTATCTATCTATCTATCTATTGCCGGACGCCTTACTCCCCTTACGAGGGTGGCCATACACAGAATGCCCCCAAGCGGACCTATTCCCTGTGAGAGGGAAAACCCGAGCCAGTTTAGTGAAGGACTTACAGGATTGACCACTCAATTTAGGATCCGTCCAACTCCGAGGCCCTCTGTGTATCTTGTTAGCACTATTGTTCTACAGTGGTGTTCGGCTAATCCATCCACTAACCTGCCTTACCCTTAGGTAAGCAGTACGGATTTGTATCAGGTTTACTCCCCTAGACAGGTTGCCAACCAAGGCTGACGAGTCCCATCCACCCGGATTTGTATAAGGTTGTCTCCCCTAGATGAGTTGCCGACCAAGGCTAACGAGTCCCATCCACCCGGATTATGGTTTATAATTACCTGTATGTCTTTGGTAGTGATAATAATATGACCAAAACAATGCTATTATAATTTAAAACTGGCAACCGCTGCGTCATAAAAGCGTGAAAGGGTTAATCACAAAACAAAATACTGTAAAAGATTTTGAAGAACCAATACCTTAACTTGTCCGACCATTCCCTGAGCGGAGGCCTTGGGTGTAAGGTCATCGGTGAGGCCCAAACCGCGGATGTGAGAGTGAGCACGGATACGCTCAATCCTCGTCACCTCATCGTACCATCCTCGATGGTAAGGCTAACCTGTAATAGAATAATAGCATTATCATTAGTACTCACAATAATAGTAAATTGTATACTGTACTGTACATATGGTCGCACTAATAAGTCATGTCTCAGCTGTCCTTATTTTTGGCTTGGTCTGTGCTGTAATAATGTCTGCCAGATGTTGAATAGGGTTGTTAAGTGTAGGAATAGGTTTGTATATCCCCTTCAAAATATTTTAAGTTTAGATATTGCTGAAACCAATTATGGATCAAAATATACTTGGTGCCGACTGCACTTATGTCTGGGGTCTGGAGTCTCAGGATCTGGTGGCAATGAATGAGTCGACACTATGCATGAATCTATCTATTAAATGAAATTATAGCAAATGGCAAGCGGAAACAGTGATTTGACAAGTCTAGCCTAGCCAGGGCTAGCTGCCTAACCTATTTTAATGTAGCCGGCTATAGCCTAGGCCTATTAGGCTAACTTACACTTACACGATTTTAAAGTTAGTTAGCAACTTAGCCATAGGCCTACTACAGTATCAGTATTAGTAGGTCCGGGGGGACTTAGCCCCCAGGCCTGGTAACCCGAGCCCATTTTTGTTTTGCTAGTAAAATAATTATTTAGTTTAGCCTAGTTTCATTCATTAACATTTCCTTTGTAAAATCACTAACATGCTCTCCATCTATTTCCTTATTTTTTGTATTATCACATTTTACCGGCGTCCCCCCCCTCATACGAACTTTAGGTACGATTTTAGTTACCGGACACCTATTTGACTGGTACCACCAACAATTAAATGCATATTTGTTTTCGGTTTCCATGCATCCAACACAAAGCTACACCTTTTTCTGGTATGGTAATATATTGAAAACGATATAATAACTTTTAAAATGTGGTTTTCGACGAGAATAAAACGGCGCGTTTGTGCCGAAAATCGGGAGTCCATTGTCACTTCGGATCGTCGGTTTGTTTACACAGGACGCTCGAGGTTACGTCCCCTCTAAATTGACCGTTCTGTTGCCGAGTATATTTTCCTGTATTTTTTTAAATTTTGTTTATTTATATGCTTCTTTGTTACCATTATAAGGTGCAGAAATATACATGAATAATCCATATTCCCCAACAATAATACGGGACCCTTTGGGAATAGGGGGATTTGGGTGGGGGGAAACAAATTCAGGCCTAAATCCTATGAATACCTCTTATCTAAACTTCTAGTATTTTATACTTGGGGGTTCATTTTAGATACAGGATGAACACCTATCTTCTGATCTCTCTATTATCTATTATTGGGGTAGAGAAAACCTTGTTGCTTTCAATGCTTCCAAAACTCAATTTCTCCATCTGTCTACTCGTCGGGGCGACGAGTAGACAGATGGAGAAATTGAGTTTTGGAAGCATTGAAAGCTCCAGAAAATTATGACCTACTCTTCAACAACATACAAATTAACCCTTCATTTTATCTTAATATTTGTGGTGTCTCTTTTCTTCTGACTCTCTTGGAAAGATCATATTGCCACTCTAGCTAAAACCGCTTCCCAGAAGTTGGGTGTCCTCAACCGCCTACGGGTGTTCTTTACCCCTGCGCAGCTTCTTGCTCTGTGGGCTACAGGGGAACAGTGCGTCCATGTATCGAGTATTGTTCACACGTGTGGAGAAGATCCTCTCACACAGCACTTCTAAACAAAGTAGAAAAGAAAGCCTTCCGTCTCATTAACTCACGTCCATTCACCTTAGTTCTTTGCAGCCTCTTTCGTTGCTGCAATGTTGCATCTCTCACTATTCAACCGCTATTACAATAATCAGTGTTCCTCAGAGCTCTCTCAGTGCATACCACCCTCTCTTTGTAGAGAGCATGTAGCATCCATCTTGCAACACAATCCCACCCCTACTCAGTGCAACTCTCCAACCCAAAAGTGATGCGTTATTCAGTCTTTCTTCTATTCAACAGCTGAGCTCTGGAACTGAGAACTGAGCGATCTCTGCCATACCCATAGCTTACTCTGACTGTTTCTTTTACTTATATATTTTCTAGATCTCAAGTGACGGCGTCTCTTCCGTGGATTGACCTTCCAATCTACCAAGATTGGAAGCCAAAGCGTCACAGTTTTCCTTTGCCCCTCAACTTTCTCTTCATAATTGCTGAGGGGCACAGGGCCCTGGGTGGGGCTTTGGTTTCCCGGGCGTTTCCGCACCCTCCTCAGCTCCCCGCCATGGAGTGGCTTCGGTCACCCAGGCTTTATTGTGGTCGGCAGGGAGGGTTTTGTGGGGGCGCTCGGTTATGGCCTTGGCCTTGCTCGGGGTCTTGGGGCTGTTCGGCCAGGCAGCTTGGGGAACAATAACAACTTGATTCTACATCTTTTAAGGGTTCAACTAGGCTATTAGTGCAACATTGAAAAGTATAGAAACATGAAGCAAGAGATACCAGCACCACCCAGGGATAACGAAGAGACTGGTTGTAATACGTATCATTCAGGATCCGAAACAAGTGCTACACAAATTACGACCAACGGTGACTCTGACATTGCCACAACAGATGACTCTGGGATAAGCGGGGACCGAATACATCACACGGCGACCCCATGAATTTTGAGACAAATGGCCACGAGAGCAGCGGAGGCCCAAGAAAAAGCATAAAGCACAATGATGATCATGAAGAAGCTAAGACGGTCAACCAAGAGCAAAGTGGGGATACTGAAAAATGCAAGAAGAGCAATGACGTACCTGATCAGTTAAAGCAAGTCATCATTTGTACGAAGCCCGACCCTGGCGTGGAAACGGCTGCACCATGCGACCAAAACCAACAACATTGTGAATCCCAAAAGTCAATTCTCAAAAATTCAGAGATCACAAAGGAAAATTGGAGGATGAACGAAGATCTACAAATGGCAGATCCCGGGAGCCGCAGGGAATCTCAGAAGGTACAGTTTGCACAGATTGCGGAAATCGAGGAAACGGAACCACGGGATCTCGGCATGCGGAGGAAGAGCGAACGAGAGATTCAGATGGATAACCTGCCAACCCAGTCCTGAAGACAGTCGCGCGTCAGCATTTTCCTCACTTCGAAATTCACCTTTGCTACACAGGTATTTTGATTATAGGTATTCAGTAAGACTTTCATGGCTTTATTACACGTAATTTTCGATAAAACTGGTGCAAGCTTTTCTTATAACCGAGAGGACCCGAGTTCAATTCCCGGGCAGGACAAGAAAAATGCGCAAATCTCCTAACATTGGATGCCTCTGTTCACCTATATAACAGCAAATAGGAGGGGAATTAGCGGACATTTGTGACGTCCCAAATCACCTACCTATGTTCACCTATGTGGAGTTCGCCACTCTTGCTAGTGGCACCGAAGAGCGCACCGCCCTTCGTTGTTGTTTGAGAATTGGTGCAGCAGACTATTCGAAGAGGTGGAGCGCACCCTTGTGAAGATGGGCTAGTCTGGCACTTTTTGTAGTTCGACATCGAGAGCTCTCTTGAAGCTGTCTAACGAGACAACTCTCATGTCTCTCACTCGCCGCGGGAGTTTGTTGAAGAGACGTGCTCCTCTATGTGATAACCAGCCCTCTCCCAGAGAGCCCATAGCCCCCTGATTTATCATCTTGGGGATATCGCATTCCCAGCCTCTCCTATCATTGAATTTCATTGTTATTGGTGTATGTAGATTTGGTACAAAACCCTCTGTGATTTTCCACGTATATATTATTAAGTATCGTTCTCTTCTACGTTCCAACGAATACAGTTTCAGTGATTTTAAGCGATCCCAATAGTGTAACTGTTTTACTGAGTTTATATGTGAGGTGAAGTTCCTTTGTACACTTTCTAAGTCATTAATTTCACCTAATTTGTATGGGGATGTTAATACGTTGGAGTATTCTAGCCGCGGTAGCATCAGGGATTTGAAGAGTGTTATCATAGGCAATTCACCGCGAGTTCTAAATGTTCATAGAATCCAACCTGTTAGCCGTTTCGCAGCTGCAACTTTGACCTGGTTATGTTTTTGAATCCCATATTTTCAGACATTATCATCCCAAGGTCTTTCACATTGTCTTTACGTTCTATTATGTGATTGCATTCTGTTATGTAACTTATGCTCTTTTTAACGAAATCCTTATCTCCGTATCTTATTAATTGAAATTTGTCTTCATTAAATTGCATGTTATTTTCCCTGGTCCACTGGAACAACTTATTTATGTCCTCTGGCAGCCGGCCCGTGTCTTCCTGTGTCTTTATTATCATACTCAGTTTCGTGTCATCCGCAAAGGAGGATACTGTACTGTGTCTTGTGTTGGCATCTATGTCACTTATTAGAATGAGGAAAAGAAGGGGCGCTAGTACTGTTCCTTGGGGAACTGAGCTTTTGACGTCTGAAGGCTCAGATGTTATGGGGTAATAAACTGTGGTAAACTGTTCAGTGTACCGGTACTAGTGAATTCCTCTGGATTTACTGGTACCGGTACTTTGGGGGGGGGGGAAAAAAAAAAAAAAAAAAAAAATAGTTTTGAGGGTTTAAGACGTTCGTTCCCTTAATTTAGCGATTTTGAGACCCTTCGCCTCATTTTGTTTTCTATATTAAGACCTTTCGTGCCCATTAGGCGTCGATTTTTTCCTGGCGAGAGATATTGGGCTTATGTCTATATTATGCCTTTCATTGATATACCGGTAATTTAGTTGAAAACGTTTATCATGAAGGTGTTTACTGCCGTGGAGAAACAGGCAATTGACGCTAGATTGTATTAACCCTCCTGGCCCGGGCAGGCTCTCAAAATGACAGTGTGGGCTACCCAGGCGATCTGGCCGAAAAACGTCTAGGCCTAGGCTACCGTATTTTTGTTTAGTTTAACTGCTAGAAATTTCCCACACGTCTATAAATGTAGTGCGGTTTCCAATATGTAGACTGGCGTTGAGTAGAGCTCTCTATGTCAACTGGTTCAGTTGTGATGACGATTTCAGTGGAGAGCACTTGCAGGCGATGTTAGCAATATGATGATCTTTTCACTACTGAAACAACGACATACAGACATACAATAACAAACGAGTCTTCTCTTTCTTGTTTTCGGAGGTGCGGGGACGTAACGATCGGCTTTGTTTACATGCGTCGGACGCACGGCGTTCAGACCAAGCTGAATAGGCTTTCAAGCTTAGATTTTAAAATGACAACCGGGCTCCTGCCCTTCATTCGTGGTGTCATTTTAAAATGACAACCGGGCCAGAAGGGTTAATAGAAAAAGCCATAAATAAATAAATAAATAAATATGTGACTACCCAACTATAATATAACAAATGTACAGTGGAAGTAATCATTATACTACATGTTATTACGGTACTTTACATTTTATGTGAAAATACGAACGATGTAGAATTACTGCCGAATTAGGCTACTGTTTCTTTTCTTGATTTTTTTCTATGTGAGTGAGGGAGAAAAAAAGGAAGAACTGCCTGTGGCGAGTGCCTTCCCCAGGATTTGAAACATTTACTGGGTCAAAATCAAGGGACGTTAAAGCCAAAATGCCTCGACACACGGAGTTTGAAGCAATTTAAGTCATAGGAAGAGGGAAAGACTGATTCTGAGAGTTCCAGAGCTCAGCTGTTGAATAGAGAAAGATTGAGAATAACTTCACTCTTGGGTTAGAGTTGCACAGAGTAGGGGTGGGATTGTATTGCAAGACAGGTGCTTCGTGCTCTACGAAGAGAGCTCTGAGGAACACTAATTATTGTAATAGCAGTAGAATAATGAGAGATGCAACATTGCGGCGAAGAGAGAGAGACTGCAGAGAATTGGTGAGTGGATGGGAGTTAATGAGACAGAAGGCTTTCTTTTCTACATTGTCTATAAGTGCTGTGCGAGAGGATCCTCCCCACATGTGTGAACAATACTCAATACATGGACGCACTGTGCCCCTGTACAGAGCAAGAAGCTCTGCAGGGGTAAAGAACCCCCGGAAGCGGTTGAGCACACCCAGCTTCTGGGAAGCTGGTTTAGCAAGAGTGATAATATGATCTTTCCAAGAGAGATCAGAAGAAAGAGACACCAAGAATATTAAGAGAAGATGAAGGGTATATTTGTATGTTGTTAAAGAGTAAGTCATAGTTTTCTGGAAGGGGGCGACGAGTAGATAGTTGGAGAAATTGAGTTTTGGAAGCATTGAAAGTAACAAGGTTTTCTCTGCCCCAATTAGAGATAGTAGAGAGATCAGAAGATAGGTGCTTTATGGCCTCCTTCCATGAGTTTTGGAGTTCCTGCTGTGAGTGATGCTGTGGGAGGCTAGTTGAATATTGTAATGTAGAATTTTGGACATCATGTCCATTAAAGCAGGTATCACACTAGCATTTTTTCAGGTCCATTCGAGAATCACTAGCTGTTATAGCAGCAAAATTGATTCGCGAATGGCTCAACGACAATAAAATACCGGTAAGTTTGAAAAATG
Organism: Paralithodes platypus; assembly: GCA_032716605.1. Lineage (NCBI taxonomy): Eukaryota > Metazoa > Arthropoda > Malacostraca > Decapoda > Lithodidae > Paralithodes > Paralithodes platypus. Next base: position 9,626,762 of record CM064498.1, on the reverse strand, counting down.
AACCATTCTTGTTCCGACAGGCCCTGGCATTGCTGATAATGGTTCACATCCAACTGGCATCTGGTCTGGCATTTGGGTTTTCTGGCGCCACCATACCCATGCTTACTACCGATCCTGGCGCCACAGTGTTACTCCACCCCTACCAAGTGCCTCTCTTTGGTAAGGCAGTTTTTAAGAGTGTGGGGGGGGGTTCTGGACCTCCTTCTCCCTCATGTTTAGCCCTAATAGTTTTTGAGGATATTGCAATTTACTGTCAGCCTGAAATAAACAGACTATACAGTAGTAGTGCATCAGGGTTTTTTCTATTATCAAAAAGTACAGTAGGGTACTGTATAGGCCTATATTGAAAAGAAAAGTACCATACCAATACTGTACTTAGTAATTGGTCATTTTCTTACAGTTTCTTACAGTAGATCCTCTGGAAAAAGGCAAACTATGCCTGTGTATCCAGCTCAGTACCAGTACTTGCACTGCTGCGGTCGTTCACGGTGTTGGCGGCGGCGGTAGCAGACGCAACATTTTTACTATTCTGTATTTTTGTTTTATAATCAAACTTCAAATCTTGTCTTCCCCATGCTTTATCAAGATTACTTTCAAACTCCCTTATTGATTCGGAATCGACTACATACTGGGGCAGTGCGTTCCACTCATTTACCACTCTATCACAAAATGAGTTCTTCGCCTTCTCAAGCCTATTTCTTTCTTTGTAAATTTTCTTAGAGTGTCCTCTCGTTCTTGTTCCCTCCCGCATCAAGAAGATACCTTCACACACATCCTCATCGTACTTTCCTGACACTATCTTAAAAGTCTCTATCATATCCCCTCTCTTTCTCCTATATGCCAGTGTCGGAAGTCCCAGTGTCCTCAACCTCTGCTCATAGCCCGCGTTCTTCAACGTTGGTACCAGCTTGCTAGCTCTTCTCTGCACTTTCTCCACTGCTTCTATATCCTTTACCATATATGGAGCCCACACCTGGTTTGCATATTCCAGGTGTGGCCTAACCAGCGCTGTATATAGATTCCTGAAGATTTCTTCGTCAAGTGACACAAATGTCCTCCTTATCAGCCCTACAATTCTATTGGCTTTGTTTATCTTTTCCGCTAAATGTTCTGAGAAATTTAACTTATTATCTATCACTACTCCTATATCCTTTTCTGCACTCACTTCCTCCATCGCTTCATACATACTGTATCCTACCTTGTCTATCTTGCTGGTCCCAATCCGCATGTACTTGCATTTTTTTGGATGAAAAGGCATTAACCAATGCTCAGACCATCCCTTCATGCCCTCCACATCTCCTTGAAGCAAACCCATATCTTCCTTACTCCTCACTCTTCTATAGAGTTTAGTGTCATCCGCATACAGGTATACCTCACTTCCATTAGTTATAACTTCAGGCAAGTCGTTGATAAATATAACGAACAGCAGTGGTCCCAACACAGATCCCTGAGGTACCCCACTTGTAATTTCCCTCCACCCCGAGCCTATTCCATTCACCAATACCCTGTCTCCGATCTTTCAGGAAGGCTTCTATCCATTTCACACATTTCTCCCCTATATTATAGCTTCTAACTTTCTCTATTAACCTTTTATGTGGGACCTTATCGAAGGCCTTCATAAAATCGCAATATACCACGTCTATTACATCACCATCTTCTAGAATTTGCATCCAATCATCTACCACCTTAATTAGCTGTAGTACCGTCGACCTCCCCGGCAAGAATCCGAACTGTCTCCCACTGAAAAGTTGGTTTGACTTCATATGATCCATTATTCCTTCTCTAATTACCGTTTCCATTAGTTTACACACAACACTTGTCAAACTGACTGGTCTATAATTCCCTGGGTCATTTCTCTTTCCCTTCTTAAATATAGCTGTTATGTTCGCCTCTCTCCAGTCCATCGGGATTTGTCCTGTATTAAACGATACCTCAAATAACATTTTCAATGGCTCTACTAACATCTCCCCTCCTTCCTTTATGATTCTTGGGTGTATCCAATCCGGTCCCGGTGACTTACTTCTGTTCATTTTTTCTATAGCCCTTCTTATTCTAGCATGGGAAAACTCTACTAGTTCCAGTGCTGGTGCCTGTTTGATGGGAATAGTAGGCACTGCATCCTCCGACTCCACTGTTAGTACCCCCCCAAAGTATTTCCCCAGCACCTCTGCTTTCTCCTTATCAGTCTCCGCTCTACTCCCATCATTCAACCCCCCCACCAGCTCTGGGATCCCTACTCTTCTTGTTAATTTTTCCTGAATGTACTTCCAGAATATTTTTGGATTATCCTTCACATTTCTAGCTATCTCTCATGTTCATGGTTCATGCTCGACCATCTTACGTGCATATCTACATGGCATCTTCTCGATCATAGCCTACCAAGTAGTCCTGGGTTACCCCATTTGGGCAAGACATTAGCCAATTTTGCAATGTTGCCAAGTAAAATAAGATCCTAGAAAGTGTGTGTACAAACCTCAAATGCATATAGGCCTAATCGAACTACATGGCCCAATATCGAAAATGGGTAGGCCCTACCGGTACGAACCTTTGATTCCGAATCTATATTTTTCAGTTCACAGTTGCAGACATTTTGTCCGATCATGTTTACTTGCAGGTAGAAACTAGGCATCAATATATATATATATATTTATCTTGAAGGAGGGTCTTAGGGGTGTTTTTTAATGCTTGATAATGGTCTAGGGAGGAAACTAACACAAATAATAATAATACAATCAATGTATATTAATTTACAAACAGAAACAAATACAAAAACCCAGTCAGATAAAACTGATCCAATACAGGTATTGTTCAATACTCCCCAGGTCTCTCAACTTGAGATATTAATTGTTTCTTTGTTGTTAATCCGTCATGTAAGACACTCGACTCATATCGATTGTTATTAGTACTGGCGATTAATACTATGTTCATGTTTCACCTTTGTTGCCAGTAATTCACTGAGATTCTTAACCACATTTGTGTAGGATTTATCCTCAACCTATTATGTACCCTATCCCTTGTGTGTTACTATTACTATTGCTTCAGATGAGAAAACATCCCCGACTACGAATCTATATTCGAGAGTTGGAGATGATTATGTTGAGACGATTCTATAACTCCTCAAGATAGACGTTACCTGAATTAATATACCATCTACATGTCTATCTGATTACGTCAGCCCTGTACTTAGTTATATAACAATTATATGTTCCCAACCTTCCTAATGCAACCTCCAATTCACTAGACAAGATACCTAGGAGTAGTTTCGAGATTTAATTAGGCAATTACTCATTGATTTGGAAAGCCCCCAGACCATCCCCAATTTCGTATGCGGGTCTGTGCTTAGGAAATTGTCGTGCCGGACAATATCGTCGTATTAATTTCGCGTGAGTTTGGCTACGGGTCAAACTCGGTACAACCACCTCAAAATTGTTACCCCATGAAAACCTGTTTTTCTATGTATGCCACCGATCCACAGAAAACTAACCTAACCCTGTGCTTGTACTAATCCATATCTGTTGATTTATATAATTAATAATATCCAATTTGCATACGATCATCTCCAGAGAAGTGCAGGAAAACTACCTAGTCTCTCTCTCTCCATTATGTGATAGATTGATGTCACTCATGCATGTACCCATTCCTAAGTTAAAGAAAACGTTTTATCCACAATACTCTGCTTAGTGACCGCGTGCCCAGTGGTAAACTTTTGAGCCACCCTGTCCTTTTGTCCTCTCCCCGTAGGCCTACCAACCCAACTTCACAAACCTTCCCCTCGCATGACGCCCATCAGGATGTTTTTATATTCCGTGCCGAGTCCTATTCTGGTATCTCTTTCACGATCCTCTAACCTAAGTAAACCACACTCCCCACCTGAACCGTAGGGGTAGAACGCGCGAGGCTATGACCCCCTCCCACCCCCTTGAAAGAGGGTATAGGCCATAAAAATGTCACATCCACCGACCCCAAGCTCAGCTGTTTCGTTTTAGTGCCTAGAATATTGTATGAACCAGAAATTGCCCGATCGATATGGATCTGACACAGAGGCACTGCCCATGTCAAATCGTATTCCGTGCATTTCAACCAGGGTTCATTCGCTTTATATTAACGACTAATACCGTCATTTTATGCACGCATTTAGTTTTCGTAAGTTAAGTATTTCTTTTTCCTTCACCATTGTGTTCCTCCTTTTCCGTCTCTTTCCACACCTATTATACATCTAATCAGTCATCCCTTCTAGTCCACAGTCCACACTACTCTGTTTTCGTAACTCTGTTGTTTTTATATAAGATTAATTATGACAAATCTGAATACAATCCTCTCCAGAGAGCTCTAGGGAAACCACCTAGTTTTTCTCTCCATTTAAGAAGATAAACATATATTACCCCATGCTCCGGGATTCGTTCTAGCACCTAAGTAGTTATACAATTGAACTCTAGTTATTCAACCAGGTTCTATACTTTTATATTAACACGGCAAAATACCGTCCAATTCATGCATGTCACTTTTTCCTAAGTTAACTCTCATTAATCCACCAATACTTTGCGTAGTAACAAGCATGCTCAGGTAACCTTTTATCCACCCTGTCGTTTTCCATACCAACCTGAGTTTAACCTCTTAAGTGCGCATGGGGGTAATTAGACACCTCTGCCTGTGCGCATGTATTTGAGCTGTTTCCATCACTAAAATATTCATTTTACCATAAATAGCATTAATACTTATCCATATGCGCCTATTATAGGTTGATTATAAAGGTATTAACCTGTTACAACACGAGTGAAAACAGCGTTTGGATGGTCAAAATCGGCGATACAGGCCGCGAGTTACATAATGTATGGGTGAGGCAACCTCCTTTCCTGCCAATTTCCCCCAAGGCCACTGAGACACTGTCGATCGATACTCTCTCTCTCTCTTGCACTCGCTTGCTAACAGTGATGACAATGCCCTGCTTGCAACTCGCTAATGTTAGCACGTAAATATACCTCAGAATAAGGGAATAACAGGGAAAATAGGTGATAACTGAAGGAGGGGAGGAAAGTGGGGAAGGAGGGGAGGTAGAGGACTGATATTTTGCATGGCCCAAGGGGAGAAAAAAAAAAAAAAAAAAAAAAAAAATATATATATATATATATATATATATTTTTTGTTTTTTTCGATGTTTATAATTGATTTTTTTTTCTCTGACTCTTAAGAGTCTTCCCGCAGTCCACCGGGGGAACTCTTAAGAGTCTTCCCGCAGTTCCCGGATTAATAACTCCCTCTAAAAAGGATGCCATCAGGATGTTAATTTGTGCCGAGCAAGTCATTTTCTCAAGCTTCCGTAAGCAGAGAGTACAAACCTATTTTGGTACCTCCTTTAACTATCCCCTAACCACCCCTACAACCTGGGGCAGTGAATTAATGTGCGCGAGGCTAACCCCCCCTTTCCTCCCCTCAAAGAGGCCCAGCATCTCCCCCTCGCGTAGGACTACCGAGTCTAATTAATGAGTCTAAGCAAATGAGAGGAGTGGACATATTACAAGAAACAGGATGTTTAATTTTAAGGTCCCGAGAATCCAAGGACAGGGTAAGCAAACATTCTTCTTCACCGCCATCAAAGACTGGAACGACCTACCCCAGTCAGTCCGTGAAAAGAGAACACTGTATTCCTTCAGACGTAGCCTGAAGGAACACCTGAACCGGACAGCTGCGAGAAGGGAGCACCAAGCTTATGTCTACTACTAAATGCGACATAAGAGATAGACAAACCAAACTGAAATGATTACTGATTACAGATTACTGATATTTACTATAGGATGTAAGGTATCTTAAAATAACCCCCTAGAAATACTTTCTCTAAAGTATCTATTTCTTTATCCTCCCCTTTTTCCCCAGCTAACCTAATCCCACAAGGATCCCAATGGAAATACGCCTTACGGCCTTATTGGGCTATCCTTAGTTGGAATTATGCAAGGCAGTTAATGAGAGCCTAGAAATGGTATTGAAAAGGGTAGATGAACTGGGAGCAGAGAATATGGCATTGAAGGAGCAGCTGAAGGAATACGAAGGACGTTTCACGGAAGTAAAGGAGTCGACTGCATGGACGGTGGTAGGTAAACAAAAAGTCAAGGATTTGGAGGATATTATGAAAGAGCAAAAGGAAGAAATGAATATGACCAAAAACAAATTTGAGAGTGCAGTTGTAGGGGTCATGAAGAACAAGGAGAGTGTCGTGAGGGAGGCCATGGACAGGGATAGGGGTGTAATCTTGTATGGAGATATAGACTCATATGAATGATAATGGAGTGAGAAAAGTGTGGGATATGGAGACAGTGAAGGAGGTCTTGAAAGGTGTGGATGAGGACGAATATGGATGGGAAGGGCAGGTGGAGGAGGTCAGTAGGATAGGTAGATATAAAAGGGGAGAGATGAGACCTATAAGGGTACAGTTTAAAACTAGGGTAGTGGCGGAGACTGTGACAAATTTTAGTTGGAGGCTAAATACAAATGATAAACTGAAACACATAAGACTAAAGAAGGATTTGAGTATAGAACAAAGGAAAAAAATTAAGGAATTACAAGAAAAGGCTGATGAAAATAATGGGAAGTTGGATGAGGAGGATAAGAGAAATTTTTACTGGAGAGTGAGGGACGGAAAAGTGAGGAAGTGGTTTATAAGAGTAGAAGGGAGGGGAGAGAATGTGATGGGAGTTGTGACGGAGGAGGAGAACGGGGTGGAGGTGTCACAGGGAGAGACAGGAGACAAAGAGGCAGACCCAGTAGTGCTAACAGGGGTGTAGGGTACGGACTGGAGGAGCGGGATGGTGTAATTGCTGAAGGAATGGTAGATGGATTAAGGATTATGTTTAGTAATGTGGATGTGTTTACCCAGGACAAGAAAAGAGAACTGATATGTAGGTTGCAGGATGAAGAGGAAAAACCTGATGTCATAGCCCTACAGGAAGTAAGACCAAAAAATTTTAGAATTGAAAGGGAACTGGTGGAATATAGTTTGGAGGGTTTTGAGTTATATGAGAGAAATGCTATTAGAGCAGAGGTTGGAAGAGGACTGTTTATTTATGTAAGAAAAGAGCTCAAGGTTAATGAGGTGGATATGAGACAGCAGTATTGTGAGTATTTGTGTATTGAAGTAAAATGTGTAAAAGGATCAATTCTAATTGCCTCTATATATAGAAGCCCAAATAATAGCAGGGGAGAGGATGATAACCTACTGAAAGCAATGGAGGAGATAGATAATAGAGAGAACAAATATAAAATTTTGATTGGAGATTTCAATTTGCCAAGGATCAACTGGGCAAATTGTACTACTCCAGCGGGACAGGGTAGCCTGGAAAATAAGTTTATAGAGAAAGTGAGAGATTGTTTTTTAATGCAACATATTGTAGAGATGACAAGATATAGAGATGGGACACAGGGGAGTGTACTTGATTTGATTTTTAGCAATGAAGAGGATATAGTGGAACATGTTAATGTGGATAGCCCTATAGGTCGTAGTGACCATGCCTGTATAAGCTTTAGTTGTAACATTAAATCAGAGAGGGATAATAGAAGCAACAGAAAAATATACATGTATGATAGAGCAGATTATGAGCTGCTGAGACGGTGTTTGGACATTGACTGGGGGGAATACTTGAACGGTGAAGACGCTGAAGGAATGTGGAGGAAAATTAGAGCCAAACTGGAGAATGCTGTATCCAAAAGTGTACCAGTAAGGGAATATAAGGATAAAACAAAATTAAGGAAAAGAACTAACCCAGAATTGCCAATGAAAAGAAAGCTTTGGATATTGATTAGAAGAAAGAAACGATTGTGGGAAAGATTAAAATTGTTAAAAAAGAACAGGGGGACTAGTATAGAGGCTAAGGAAGTGGATCTGGAACGCAGACAAATAAACAATAAAATAAGGTGGGAAACAAGGAGGGGGGTGAAGGAGAGGGAGAGAGAGATAGCTAGAAATGTGAAGGATAATCCAAAAATATTCTGGAAGTACATTCAGGAAAAGTTAACAAGAAGAGTAGGGATCCCAGAGCTGGTAGCAGAGGTGCTGGGGAAATACTTTGGGGGGGTACTAACAGTGGAGTCGGAGGATGCAGTGCCTACTATTCCCATCAAACACTAGAACTAATAGAGTTTTCCCATGCTAGAATAAGAAGGGCTATAGAAAAAATGAACAGAAGTAAGTCACCGGGACCGGATGGGATACACCCAAGAATCATAAAGGAAGGAGGGGAGATGTTAGTAGAGCCATTGAAAATGTTATTTGAGGTATCGTTTAATACAGGACAAATCCCGATGGACTGGAGAGAGGCGAACATAACAGCTATATTTAAGAAGGGAAAGAGAAATGACCCAGGGAATTATAGACCAGTCAGTTTGACAAGTGTTGTGTGTAAACTAATGGAAACGGTAATTAGAGAAGGAATAATGGATCATATGAAGTCAAACCAACTTTTCAGTGGGAGACAGTTCGGATTCTTGCCGGGGAGGTCGACGGTACTACAGCTAATTAAGGTGGTAGATGATTGGATGCAAATTCTACAAGATGGTGATGTAATAGACGTGGTATATTGCGATTTTATGAAGGCCTTCGATAAGGTCCCACATAAAAGGTTAATAGAGAAAGTTAGAAGCTATAATATAGGGGAGAAATGTGTGAAATGGATAGAAGCCTTCCTGAAAGATCGGAGACAGAGGGTACTGGTGAATGGAATAGGCTCGGGGTGGAGGGAAATTACAAGTGGGGTACCTCAGGGATCTGTGTTGGGACCACTGCTGTTCGTTATATTTATCAATGACTTGCCTGAAGTTATAACTAATGGAAGTGAGGTATACCTGTATGCGGATGACACTAAACTGTATAGAAGAGTGAGGAGTAAGGAAGATATGGGTTTGCTTCAAGGAGATGTGGAGGGCATTAAGGGATGGTCTGAGCATTGGTTAATGCCTTTTCATCCAAAAAAATGCAAGTACATGCGGATTGGGACCAGCAAGATGGACAAGGTAGGATACAGTATGTATGAAGCGATGGAGGAAGTGAGTGCAGAAAAGGATATAGGAGTAGTGATAGACAATAAGTTAAATTTCTCAGAACATTTAGCGGAAAAGATAAACAAATCCAATAGAATTGTAGGGCTGATAAGGAGGACATTTGTGTCACTTGACGAAGAAATCTTCAGGAATCTCTATACAGCGCTGGTTAGGCCGCACCTGGAATATGCGAACCAGGTGTGGGCTCCATATATGGTAAAGGATATAGAAGCAGTGGAGAAAGTGCAGAGGAGAGCTAGCAAGCTGATACCAACGTTGAAGAACGCGGGCTATGAGCAGAGGTTGAGGACACTGGGGCTTCCGACACTGGCATATAGGAGAAAGAGAGGGGATATGATAGAGACTTTTAAGATAGTGTCAGGAAAGTACGATGAGGATGTGTGTGAAGGTATCTTCTTGATGCGGGAGGGAACAAGAACGAGAGGACACTCTAAGAAAATTTACAAAGAAAGAAATAGGCTTGAGAAGGCGAAGAACTCATTTTGTGATAGAGTGGTAAATGAGTGGAACGCACTGCCCCAGTATGTAGTCGATTCCGAATCAATAAGGGAGTTTGAAAGTAATCTTGATAAAGCATGGGGAAGACAAGATTTGAAGTTTGATTATAAAACAAAAATACAGAATAGTAAAAATGTTGCGTCTGCTACCGCCGCCGCCAACACCGTGAACGACCGCAGCAGTGCAAGTACTGGTACTGAGCTGGATACACAGGCATAGTTTGCCTTTTTCCAGAGGATCTACTGTAAGAAACTGTAAGAAAGGCTGGTACATGTCATATTTGTAACATACTATATGGTACCAACTCTGTAAATTGCTAACTGAATAAATATTATTATTATTATTATTATTATTATTATTATTATTATCCTCATGCCGCCAAATTCTTGCTAGAAACTCCGGGTATTTACAACCCATACCAACCTCCAAGTTTTCGATTCCAGCCTAAATCCTATTCCTATCCCGTTCCTATCTAACCCCAAAGTCCCCCTTTTAAAGGAAACGCATCATCTCCTACAATCACATAAGGACATCGTTCACGTGAGATGGGCAGATTCTCTTCAGGAGGAATATTGATGACATTGTTATTGTCTTACAAAGCTGATTTAAGAGAACACTGATCCCAAACGACTCCATCACTTGCCCTGCCAATGGCACCAACATCCACATATATGAATTTGTAGTCTGCGTCAACTAAAGCCATGAGAATCATGCTGAAATTACCTTTGTAATCATAGTAATCAGAACCACTGTTAGCGGGCTTTTCAAGAAGTACTCTTTTTCCCATCTAGTGCCCCAATACACATAGGGAAATCCCACGTGTTATTGTAGGCCGCAGCAATCTGGCGCCTTCTCCCTCCGAGTCCGGCATTTTCATATGTAGAGGGCTTAATACTTCGTAGACGGCTCGGCAGACCTCGGGAATGATGGAGCACACCAGATTTCGGCTGACTCTGAACTGCATCGCCAAGGACCTCTAGCTTTCTCCTGAAAAAAGAAAGTAGCACACTGTAAATGCTGAAATGTACAATATATAATGATAATAATAGTAATAATGAAATTTATGTGTGTTGGTAATGAGAGTAAATGAAACAGTACTGTAAATAATAAAAGTGTTTGATAATTATAATGTACAGTTCTAAAAAGTGCAGATTAGGTACCAGTATATGTGGAGAGTATGGGCACGATATTAAATATGCTGCGAGAAAATAAGTACAGTACAGTATAATTTTGTTCACATCTGTGCCACTTAGCGAATTGTGTGGTACACAAGGAAGTTGTCAACTTTAGTACACTAGAGTACTGTACTGTACTTTCAATTATATGGCTGATTTGTTAAGATTTGATATCAAACACCACTTACATTCGCATGTACAGTAATTTGATTAAAATATATATTTAAAATAAATTATCCCAGGCCAGGGCCAGCTGTTAACAAAATTGGCAATAAGGAAGATTCACACCCTTCACAGAGTACCGTCATCTGGGGTGAATTCGGACATCATGGCCTTGCTCGTGATCTTGGGGCATCAAAGACTGGAACGACCTACCCCAGTCAGTCCGTGAAAAGAGAACACTGTATTCCTTCAGACGTAGCCTGAAGGAACACCTGAACCGGACAGCTGCGAGAATGGAGCACCAAGCTTATGTCTACTACTAAATGCGACATAAGAGATAGACAAACCAAACTGAAATGATTACTGATTACGGATTACTGATATTTACTATAGGATGTAAGGTATCTTAAAATAACTCCCTAGAAATACTTTCTCTAAAGTATCTATTTCTTTAGCCTCCCCTTTTTCCCCAGCTAACCTAATCCCACAAGGACCCCAATGGAAATACGCCTTACGGCCGTATTGGGCTATCCTTAGTTGGAATTATGCAAGGCTGGTACATGTCATATTTGTAACATACTATATGGTACCAACTCTGTAAATTGCTAACTGAATAAATATTATTATTATCATTATTATTATCCTCATGCCGCCAAATTCTTGCTAGAAACTCCGGGTATTTACAACCCATACCAACCTCCAAGTTTTCGATTCCAGCCTAAATCCTATTCCTATCCCGTTCCTATCTAACCCCAAAGTCCCCCTTTTAAAGGAAACGCATCATCTCCTACAATCACATAAGGACATCGTTCACGTGAGATGGGCAGATTCTCTTCAGGAGGAATATTGATGACATTGTTATTGTCTTACAAAGCTGATTTAAGAGAACACTGATCCCAAACTACTCCATCACTTGCCCTGCCAATGGCACCAACATCCACATATATGAATTTGTAGTCTGCGTCAACTAAAGCCATGAGAATCATGCTGAAATTACCTTTGTAATCATAGTAATCAGAACCACTGTTAGCGGGCTTTTCAAGAAGTACTCTTTTTCCCATCTAGTGCCCCAATACACATAGGGAAATCCCACGTGTTATTGTAAGCCGCAGCAATCTGGCGCCTTCTCCCTCCGAGTCCGGCATTTTCATATATAGAGGGCTTAATACTTCGTAGATGGCTCGGCAGACCTCGGGAATGATGGAGCACACCAGATTTCGGCTGACTCTGAACTGCATCGCCAAGGACCTCTAGCTTTCTCCTGAAAAAAGAAAGTAGCACACTGTAAATGCTGAAATGTACAATATATAATGATAATAATAGTAATAATGAAATTTATGTGTGTTGGTAATGAGAGTAAATGAAACAGTACTGTAAATAATAAAAGTGTTTGATAATTATAATGTACAGTTCTAAAAAGTGCAGATTAGGTACCAGTATATGTGGAGAGTATGGGCACGATATTAAATATGCTGCGAGAAAATAAGTACAGTACAGTATAATTTTGTTCACTTCTGTGCCACTTAGCGAATTGTGTGGTACACAAGGAAGTTGTCAACTTTAGTACACTAGAGTACTGTACTGTACTTTCAATTATATGGCTGATTTGTTAAGATTTTATATCAAACACCACGTACATTCGCATGTACAGTAATTTGATTAAAATATATATTTAAAATAAATTATCCCAGGCCAGGGCCAGCTGTTAACAAAATTGGCAATAAGGAAGATTCACACCCTTCACAGAGTACCGTCATCTGGGGTGAATTCGGACATCATGGCTTTGCCCCCCCCCCCTCCCATGACTAGTGTCAAATAACCAAATAACGGGAAACAAAAAATCTTGGGAGTTTTTAATTTTTTTCTTGGGATAGCCTAGCCTAGGTTTTTTTTTTTCATTAACCTAACCAAAAAACCTAACCTAAATGTATTTGGGGGCTATTAGGTTAGGTTAATGACCCAAAAAAACAAAAAACAAAATCTCCAGCAAAAAAAAAAAAAAACAAACAAAATGCAAAATCCAAAAAAAAAAAAATTCACCCGGGGATAACAAGTAGGGCCTATATAGAAATGAAGCATATGATGATAGGAACCCAAAACTACCATTAGAAATTTGCTACCTATATTGTTGCGTCTCCTGTATATTGACCATAGGCCTATCATTACATAAACTTTATATTCTCATTTAAATGTTGTGCCTTCTATGAGGTCTATTGCAATTTCTAGGTTAAAGTAGAAAAATATAAACATGAGTTTGACTTTTATTATGATACATTTGTAGAATTATCGTAGGCTAGGCCTAATCGTGTTCCGAAAAATTATGTCAAATATTAGCCTATTAATAGGCTAGGCCAAAGGCTGATAAGACTGCACTATGCAAATGGAAGTGGCATAGCCTACCACTGGCTATCCTATAGCCTGCTAGGCTACTATCGCCTACCAAATAACATGAAGTGTAAATGAAATCAGAAATTAGTCTAGTAATAGCCTACCGGTACCAGTAGAAAGTCAATGCATAGCATAGGCCTATGCTAATAATTATAACATTTACTATTTAACATAGGCTAGGATAATTCCACTCTACATTGCCTACCCTTGGCTAGGCAGCCTAGGCCTACCTGAAAAAATCAATAGGCTAATTGCCTACCACTTGAAAGTTAATGCATACGCTAATAATTATGATAACCTTTACTATTTAACCTAGGCTAGTTCCACACTTCCAGGTTTAATTCTAGTTTCGCTTTCACAGCATACTCATAAATTTCTATGGCTACTTTAGAGTTGTCATATACCATACTTAATTCCTATATATGTCCAAAGCGGCGGAAATGCATTATAAGGAATTATACCTACTGTAAAAATAAATAATATTTTCTCCCCATATGCGGCACCATAGCTATTACATAATACTAGGTTAGGTTAGGTAAGGTTGTTAGGTTAGGCTAATGTCGTTAATGTAGTTTATTATCATTATATTACGTCTGATCAGATCAGATGTTGTTCGGGAAGTAATGCCTTAACAACGGCACTTCCCTGAGAGGTTCTTGTAATTTTTCTTTTGTGACGTGCTCTGTTATATTATATTGTATTTTTTTGTTTTCTCTATGTTGCATTATAATCTATTTCTTCTTATTCCAGCTCCTTCATTTTCTTGGTTCTTGTTCTCCACATACCATATAACATCTTCACTCGTTCCTGGTTTTCTTCTTTGAACAGTAGATTTCCTATCACTTGATTTTCCTCCTCAACGTAAGGTTGTTGTAGCGTTGTTTCCTTTACTCTCTCCTCTATATATATAGGGCACCATAAAATAAAGTGTTTGATGTCCTCTATCTCAGCATTACATAGTAAGCATTTTATATCTCCTCCTACATGCCTGTTCCGGTCTCTTAAATTTAAATTATTCGTTCTACACCTATATAATATGACTGAAGCTTCTGTATTATCATAAAGTTCTTCTTCTCCCTTTATTTCTGATTTAAAGGCCCTGTATATTTCTAAACTGCTTTTCTCCCCTAGCTCTTCCTGCCATTTCCTTGTGTCCCAATTTTTAACTTTCTTCTTAATTTCTTCCTTCAGTATACTCGCTAAATCTGTTTCTCCTAAATTTAAATTTTTTATATATTTTCTAATTTCCATTGTCCATGGATCTTTTTTGTTGTTTAATTTTTCTTCTGTTATTCTTCTAAGTTAATCATTACTGTCTTCTCCTCTTAAATATTTTAAATATTTTATACTTCCTTCCATTGTGGATGCCCCTATCAGGGTCACTTTTTGTGCATATCTCGGTGCCCCTAATATTTGTCTAAATACCCTATTTTCAATATTTTGTAACTTGTTTATTTCTGTTTTTGTAAATCCTATTATGCTTGAGCCATACAGGACCGACGGGAGCACCACACTCTTTCAGTATGTTTTACCAATTATAATTTTGTTGCAGCTTTGTGCTATTACCGGATAGGTCATATTAGCCATTCTATTCGCTTTTCCTATTGCCTCGGATTTCTGGTCTTTGAAACAATTTCTAGTGTCATTTACTTTTATTCCTAAATACTTAATCTGTTTAACTACTTCTATTTCTTTGATATTGTTTGGTTTCTCCTTCATATTAAATATTAATATATGACTTTTATTTTTATTTATGTTGAGCCCACATTCATTTCCTATTTTAATTAGATCTTCTATTGCTTTTTCAGCCTCTTTTATTGTATGTGCCATAAGTAGACCATCGTCAGCATAGAATAGCGCCTTTATTTTAAAAAACTCATCTGTGAATCCTCCTTCTTTTTCCAAGTTTTTTATAATTTCATAAGTTAAAAGTTTAAAAAGTGTGGTCGATCCCGTGCAGCCCTGTCTAATGCCACTAGTGACTTGAATCTGTGTTTCATTTTTATAACCTTTATTTATAATTGTGCTGTCATCAATATAAACTTTACTTATTACATTAATTATATCTGAATTTATATTATAGTCCTTTAACACTTAAATAATCTTCTCTCTTCTTACTGAATCGTACGCTTTAGAAAAATCAACAGAGATGACAATTAGTGGTTTCTTTAGTTCAAAAGCTCTCTGTATACAGTACTTCAAGATAAAGAGGTTATTTTCTATTCTGCCTTTACTTGTGAATCCACTTTGAGTCTCTCTAACCTCTTTATTATATGTTACATGTTCTTCTATTTTATTTTTAATTGCAGTTGTCATAAATAATTTATATGATACATCTGTAAGTGCCAATGGTCTTAATTCATTCACCTTTGGTTTACTTATTTTTGGTATCATCACGGTCTTTGATTTTTTCCAAACTTCTGGTATTATGCTAGTATCTAAGATTCTATTAAAGCAGCTGGGAGGTGTGGTGGAGTGGTCTTGCCACTGGCCTGGTAATCCAAAGGTCCCGGGTTCAAATCCCGATGTATCAATGGGAAGATATTATTGGGATGGAATTTGTGCTGTACCTAGTATCAGTGCATTACCACAAGCCCACCGAAACGTCAATAAAATACCCTCATTGTTCCCTGATTAAATAGCACTGTATGAATATTCCCATATTCAAAATATGCTATAGGGGTGCAATGCCTGGTGAGTTATCTGCTCAACAGGTGGCGTTGTGTGTAAGTGTGAGAGTCCGAGTGTAGGGGGTGAGACAGTGAAGCACGGGAACGAGGTGGCTTCAGAGATGGGGTCGTTTCGGGTCATGAGTGAGCACCGTGCCTCATGTGAAGGCAAGATGGCAGGTGCTCGTTGTACTCTACGTGCTTCACATGTCTCACTCCCTAGACTGGAACAAGACCTCACGGGCTTCACTGTTCATTGTAAAGCGGTGAATGTTAAGGCTCTCAGCCTATGCCCGAGAGGAAGTAAGTTGGAATAAAAAAAAAAAAAAAAAAAAAAAAAAAAAAAAAAAAAAAAAAAAAAAAGCTTGTCAGTTTCTTGAAACATATATCACTTTGAATAATAGCTTTATAAAACTCAGGTTTTAATGAATCCAACCCAGCTGCTTTCCTGTTTTTTAACTTCTTCAAACTCTTTTTAACTTCTCCTATAGTTATTTTGAGTCTATCCATATATTTAATATAATTATCAATCTTAAAAGCCATATCCATGTGCTCCGTTAACTCTTCTGTTACTGTTACTGTATGGATACCAGTACTATAGTTATGGTCTTCAACTACTGGTACTCCTATTCTTGTTTTTCTTACTTCCCCCCCTTGCCTGTCTTGCATTTCTCTCTCCCTCGCCTAGAGTTCTAAAGGAAACTAAGGATGAGCTCTCTAAACCACTGACATTACTATTCAATAAATCCTTGCAGTCTGGAACTATGCCCGATCAGTGGAAGCTAGCCAACGTAACACCGATATTCAAAAAAGGCAGCAAATCCCTACCCAGTAACTATCGTCCAATTAGCTTAACCTCAGTTGTATGTAAAATGCTAGAAACGGTCATACGAGACAGACTCTTAAATCACTTAGAGGAAAATAACATACTTAAAGATACTCAACACGGCTTTCGTAAAAAACGTTCCTGTTTAACAAACCTCTTAGACTTCTTCCACGATATCCTCAACCTCTACGATGAGAGTAAAGCTGTAGATATTATATACCTTGATTTTCAAAAGGCCTTTGACAAAGTTCCCCACAAACGTTTACTGCTAAAACTAAAAGCGCATGGAATACAAGACGGTGTGTTGAAATGGATAGAAAATTGGCTCAGCGACAGAAAGCAAAGAGTAGTCATAAACGGTAAGGCATCAAAATGGACCAATGTAAGTAGCGGGGTACCCCAGGGATCGGTACTAGGACCAATTCTCTTTCTAATTTACATCAACGACATAGATGAGGGTCTCACCTGTACAATCTCAAAATTTGCTGACGATACAAAAATTGCAAATAGCGTACTCTCAAAAGAACAAGTTGACGATATACAACACAATCTAGATAAATTGTCATGTTGGGCCCAAATTTGGCAAATGAGTTTCAATGCGGATAAATGTAAAGTACTACATATCGGATACCTAAATGAGAAAGCAAACTATTCGATGAATGGCACTCAGCTTAAGAATGTAAACAGAGAAACCGATCTGGGAGTAACAATATCGAGTAACCTAAAACCGAGTCAACAATGTTCAGAAGTTGTTAAGAAGGCAAACAAAATAATTGGCTTTATAGGCAGGTCATTTGAGCATAAATCCAAAGAAGTTATCCTAACCCTTTACAATTCATTAGTCCGCCCTCTTCTGGAATACTGCGTTCAATCCTGGTGCCCTTATTACCAAAAAGATATAAACAAGCTAGAACGAGTTCAACGTAGAGTTACCAAAATGATACCTAGCCTAAAGAACAAACCATACGAAGAGCGTCTTAGAGAATTAAATCTATTTCCTTTAACCCAGCGCAGATTAAGAGGTGACTTAATTCAAGTGTTCAAAATCATCAAAGGCATCGACAATATGAACTGTAGTAAGTACTTCACTATCGACCAATCTAATTACACGCGGGGAAACGGTTGCAAAATTATTGGTAAATCTTTTAACTCACGCGAATCTAAGAATTTCTTCTTCAATCGAGTTGTCAACTTGTGGAATGGGCTTCCCCGAAACGTTATAGACTGCATCACCGTTGATTCATATAAACTCCGCCTAGACAAATATCTCGCATCAAACCCGCGACTGACTGCGTTTGTAAATGAATAACTTTATTTTATCCCCCCCTCAGTTACTAACCCATCTGTCCCCTACTAACTTCCTAATCCTGCCACAGACATTAGTTCCAGGGCAGTAATTCCCTTTCCAATGTTCCCTTACCCACTCTAAACCACTGTTTGGACACTTGATCCTCAGTGTTTTGGAGGACAAGCAACCTAGAAGGGTCACTAGATCTGTTGTTGCTTGATTTCCTTTGTAGTCCCTATCTTCTCTATATTGATTCTGAATATCTTGATTCCATACTTCGTCAATCTTATTCTCATGCATTTTATATATATTGCTCCAGAAATTCTTTAACTCCTCAGCTGCTTCTACATCTGTTAATTGCCTCCCTTGATCATTATAAATTTTTAATTCATTCTTCTGGCTTACATTTTTATTTCTTAGTTTATTTATGTGTGTCCACATCTTTTTACTTGTATCCCCACTATCTTTTATTTCTTTAGTTAGTTTTTTCTCATGTGCATAGATAGCTTCCCTAACTTCCTTTTGTACTTTACCTTTTTGTTTTATATACAAAGTTTTATATCTTTCTTCTTCGTCTCTGTCTTTTGAGTTCCTCCTTCTTCTGTTATACTGTCTCCTCTTTTTAAGATAATATTCAAGGACACTAGTGCCACCTTATGAGAAACAATTTATTAATGAAAATAGGCACCAATAGATTCGCCATATTTTTCTCATTATAGTCCGCATGGAGGATTTTCGTTATCGACACATTGAACAAATACTCACTTACAGACAAATACACCGAAAATCTAAGTAAAAAATGTAAACATCGTCTTGTGCTGTCTTGATTTCGGTCGGTTCAAGCATTGCGTCGAACCCCTTCGAATACCTCCGTCCTCCGGCTCCGCCCGGGCTTTTTAAAACCTAATATCTTACGAATGCCGCGAATTCACCACGCTCAATATTGTGCTTCAACACGTTCTGTATATATTTGTAGGCGACTATAAACACTTGTAATATTGTTGCAAGACCTCAATATTAATAATGCACGATAATACCACACTTCTCTCTAGATTGTCACGAACATATATAGCAATAATACACTATTCTGAAATCATAAGTAGTGTTATTGGAACACCATCAGCTGATCATACGTCAGAACCAGCTGATACGTCACGACCAGGTGAACACACTGTCAGACCCGGGTTTGTTGAACAAAGATGGCTCTTGAGTGTGAAGGCTGCTCTAAGAATATTGGTGAACTACACCTAGCCTTACAAAACAGGGACGATCTGTGGGAGTTTCTTGCGGCCCACAATCTGGTGAAAAGGTCTGTGAAGTGTGACAGCTGTGGTGCCGATTTAAAAGTTAATGATAACAACAGATGGAAGTGTGATAAAGTTACCAGAGTACCTCACGGGAAACACGTGAGGAAAGGCAGGTGCAGGTTTGACGTCGGGGCTAAGATCGGCACCTTCTTTGAAAATGCCAAGTTAGAGTTTTTTTAAATCATTCTTATTTGTTATTGTTACTCGGCTAATTTGGAGACGTATGACCGTGTAGCCCTCGAGTGCCGCGTGTCAAAACAAACACTCGTCGATTGGTATTCCTTCTGCCGTGAAGTAACGATTCATTATTGCATTGACCACTGTGACAAATTAGGGGGCCCAGGAAAAGACGTCGAAATTGATGAGGCAAAGTTTGGACAAAGGAAATATCATAGGGGACGGGTCATTGAGGGACAGTGGGTTTTTGGGGCCTTTGAAAGAGGGTCCAAAAAGGTGTTTCTGGTGGCTGTGGAAAATAGAAAAAAAGATACATTAGTTAACATTATCAAGGAGTGGATTTTGCCAGGTACACATATCCACTCCGATTGTTGGGCCTCCTACAACACTCTTTCCCTGGAAGGCTATACACACACCACGGTAAACCACTCGCAACATTTCGTGGACCCTGACACTGGATCTCATACCCAAAACGTCGAGAGGAACTGGAGGACTGTTCGTGAAAAGGTCCCACGGTTTGGACGCAAGGAGGAACACTTTGAAGGGTACTTGTCACTCTTCCTTTTCCATAAGGCCTTTCCGGATCCAGCAACACGATTGCACCACTTTCTTCTCCTTGCGGCTAAACTTTATCCTCCTACACATTAAGGTACAAACTCATATTGTTTTGTCTAATAGTGGTTAGGGTTTGGGGTTTACGTTCATGACAAGGGATTGGTACTTACGTTATTTAGCATTTTTAGTTTATTTTTTTAAAATAATTAGGTTGGATTGTTTATTACGTTAATACTAGTCTCACAAACAAGATTCGTACTTGCGGTATTATTTACAAATGCTTATTATCGCATTATGCGCTTTTTAGGGGTGTGTGCGGGCGGCAGCCCCCACCTATAATACTAGGATAGGTTAGGTAAGGTTGTTAGGTTAGGCTAATGTCCTTTTAAAGGGATATAGTAAACACTATCATATACCCTTTTTAGGGGTGTGTGGGAGCAGGGGTGTGGGGGCGGCAGCCCCCACCCATAATACTAGGATAGGTTAGGTAAGGTTGTTAGGTTAGGCTAATGTCCTTTTAAAGGGGTATAGTAAACACTATGATATACCCTTTTTAGGGGTGTGTGGGAGCGGGGGTGTGGTGGCGGAAGACCCCACCCATAATACTGTACTAGGATAGGTTAGGTAAGGTTGTTAGGTTAGGCTAATGTCCTTTTAAAGGGGTATAGTAAACACTATGATATACCCTTTTTAGGGGTGTGTGGGAGCGGGGGTGTGGGGGCGGCAGCCCCCACCCATAATACTAGGATAGGTTAGGTAAGGTTGTTAGGTTAGGCTAATGTCCTTTTAAAGGGGTATAGTAAACACTATGATATACCCGTTCAGAGGTAGGTGATACACCCTATATCACAACTGTTGCCCCAAGTGTAAACATTCGGTGAGCCTACTGTGTTTTTGGACTTTGCAATATCGCAAAACCCGACCCAACTTTCGCCAAAAATTGGCTCGAGTGTTTCCATTTTGGAGTTTTATGTGATTCAAATACAGTACATGAAAACCCCAGCCAACTTTCATAATTAGCTTAATTATTTCATAATTAGCTTGGGACTCTCAAACATCAGAAAACCCGAGCCAACTTTCGTCAAAAGTTGGCTCGGGTTTTTCCATTTTGGGGTTTTATGCCGTTCAAATACATGAAAACCCGAGCCAAGTTTTGTTTTAATACCTCCTTATCGCCTTTTTACGTCTTTAACCCCACATTTTCCCTGTCTTCATAGCCCTCCCCACTAGTGGGGGGGGGGGGGGGGTTATCTTAAGATTGTTGGAGTAATGGGTAAACTAATACAAATCCTCCACTCAAACCATGATAAACAACAATAAAACACTGTATTCCTTGAAAAAAAACCCCAAAAAAAAAAAACATGCAAAATAAGGCGGCACTACTCTCCTTGAACGCTACCCTTTTTAATTCCTTGTCTTATACTGTCATTTATCCATGGTGCCTCTTTTTTAGTTTTATCCTTTCCTATTCTTCTTCTGTATGTAGTTTTAAGTTTATCATCTGCTACCTCCTTCATAGTTTGGTTGAATATTTGTATATCATTGCTTTCACTATTTAACAATCGTCTTTCCAGTTCTGTTATATATTTTGTCAAAGACTCATTATCTGTTTTGTAATATTCTCTTGTTCCCACTTCTTCCTGTTAAAACCTTTGCCTTTACCTGTACTCCCTTTGCAGTCAAAATCTACCTGTATCATATTGTGATCTGTCAAATCAAACATTTCCTGTTTCTCATCTATTTTCATTTTTCGGAAGTCAACATAAATTTTATTTGAAATGAAAACATAATCTATTGTACTGTATTGTTCATTTCTCCTCCATGTCACTTCCCCTTCACATCCTGGGTCATCATTTAACATGATTAATTTATATTTCTCCATCCACTCAAGTATAATTTCTATTAAGTTTTTGCTTTCCCTTAAACCCGACATGTGCGTTTAAGTCTCCAAGTACAATAATTCTATCCTCTTCTAACTTATCCAAATGATTCTCAATTTCTCTCTTAATTTCAGAGTTTCTTCCCTCATCTTTTACTGATAAATAAACTAGAAATATAGGAGTTTCCTTTCCATATATATTACCCTTTACATACAAAAAATCTGTTTTTAGATTCTATTTTACTTAAATTTATTTTGTCATTTTCTTCCAATAGTAACATTAACCCTCCTCCTTTTTTGTCTTTTATGTCTCGCATATTTTCATATACGTTAATGTTTTTATCAATAAATATGTTTCTTACCTTTAACTGCGTTGCGTTAGCAACGCTTTTTTTATGGGGGGGGGGGGGCGGGAGGGGGGGGGGGAGGGAAGGAAGGGGGGAGGGGGGGGGAAGGAAGGAGGGGGGGGTGGGTGGGGGGGGGGGTTAACCAACAATGAGCACCCCCACCTTCCCTCCCCCCCCTAAAAAACGTTGCTAACGCAACGTTAGTTTTATAGCCTTTTTTAGGCCCCCTAGGCCTATTTTAAAGTTTAAAAACTCCATAGCCTAGACGAGTTATTTATGAACCGATTTTGTTTAAATTTATACCATAAGGACACTTTGGCAAGCTGAATCGAATGGCGCAAACAGAATTAGTTTAGGATTTAGATTCTCCTGTCCCTTCCCGCTCATATCTCTGCCTATGTCTTTCACCTTCTCCTATTTGTACCACCTTTCCTTTCTTAATCATCCATTTACCTCCTTCTTGTCGTCTAGCTCTCATCTCTTGCACCAATTTCTTATTATTTTCCCTCTCCTCTCGGGTCATGTCTAAGGCTAGCCCTATTTTTCGTACTTCTGGATCTGTTACCTCTTTTAATTTTTTAGCCTTTGTTATCATGGCCCACTTCATGCTTTCCTCCTCAAATCTTACTAGAACTGGCCTAACCTTCCCTTCTATCTTCTTACCCAGCCTAATCACCTTTGTAACTTTATATTCATCTTCTAGGCCTACTCCTAGGTGCTGTATAAACAATTCATGGCATTTCTCTGTATCCTCTGTTTCTCGCTCCTTGCCCGTTACCTTTACTGATTCCTTGACATTAAATACTACCAAATTATTTTTCCGTCTCTCGGCATCCTCTCTTTCCCTGATCCTTAAAATCACCTTCTCCACTGTGTCCTCCACCATCTCCTCTTTTTTCTGTTTCCATTCTACCTCCATTTCCTTCATATTCCTGCTCAGTTTCTTATTATACTCTATCACACATTTCATGTCTATCTTTAGCTGCTCATTCTCCTCATTCAGTCGTTCTATTTCTTTGAACATACTTCCCACCACACCCTTACATGGATCACAGTACCACACACTTTCTCCATTTCTACTGTTTATTTCTCCATAAAACCTGTCACTTACCCTGGTGCATTTTTGGTGGTACCACAAACCACATTTGTCACATTTTACCCAATTTACCACTCTTCCTTCGCCTGTCTCCTTCTTTTTGCATTTTCCACATGCTGTTTGTCCTTTCTTTGGGTTAACTGCACAACTACTAATCCTCGATTACGGGATTCCTGTCTTAGGTAATTAGTTGTTGTTGATCTTACCATACTCAAGGGACCCTACAGATGCGCGGATAAGGGATACTTTTCTTATTTTGTCAATTTCATTGTCGCCCCCCTATACAATTTTCAGAGTTTAGGCCCTAGTTTTGTCCAGCCAGTCCAGTCCAGTCCACAACACTTTGTTTACATGCTAGGCTCCTGCCACAAATTCCCGGATGTTCATTAGCCAATCAGAGTCGAGCTTCACCTAGTGATTTATTTCCCAACAAATTATTTTTATCTTTTACAATTGTCTCTTCCAGTGTTTTACATACTGTCTGAATTTATTACTTTCTCATTTCTCTACAAATAGTTTTTAGGATATCGATTTGTAACAATGTACATTTTAACTTGTACCCACAATGCACTTCGCCTGTGGACTGTGACGTCAGTTTCAAACACAACCTCCTGGAAGGTTTCATGCAAGGTAAGTTTTCCTCACATTTAGGGATATTTTGGCCGGTATTTCTCGAGTATGGCTATCTTTCTTCAATATATAACCGTAAAGAGACCCTTAGGGCTTGCATTACAGGGTCTTTTCCCATGTCAAAAAGGCCAATTTTGCCCATTATATAGGGACATATCCTCAGGCCCCTTCCCCCCCCCACACTCACTCAACACCTGTCCATGTGTGCAGCTGACACTGACAGATTGTAGCATCATGGCGGCATGTCTTGAATGTGATATGGGGACTTTACTTTTTTTTTTTTAAATACTGCCAAGATCGTGATGCTCTATTTCAATTGTGTGTTAATCATGGCCTCATTTTGGACAATAAGACGTGCGAAAACTGTGGTAAGACTGCTGTGTTGGACCTCAAAAGAAAAATGTTCAGGTGCCAAAAGATGGTGTCTGTGAGGAAGCAGAAAAGGCGCAAGATGGATGGGCCCAGAGTGTTTTTGCTCATACTTTTTTTGATAACATCCATTTGCCACTCTATAAGGTACTGACATTTGTCAACATGTACTTGAGAGATGGATTTTCTTACCTCTCAGCTACTTCAGAGCTGGCCTTCAGTCAACATACCATCAATGACTGGAGCAGTTTCTGTCGTGAAGTACTTATAGAGTGGTGCATTGAAACATCTGCACAACTGGGAGGTCCTGGCTCGATTGTGGAGATTGATGAGAGCAAGTTTGGTCGACGGAAGTACCATGTTGGTCGGATGATTGAAGGCCAGTGGGTGTTTGGAGGTATATGCAGGCAATCCAGAACCTTCTTCATGGTGCCTGTTGAGGATCGTACCTCCAACACACTGCTGGCCATCATCAAGGAGAAGATTCTGCCGGGGACCACCATCATCTCGGACTGTTGGAAGGCGTATCACTGTCTGGGGAAGGAAGGCTACCAACATCTCACTGTCAACCACTCTGTTAATTTTGTGGACCCAGACAGTGGTGCCCACACCAACACCGTGGAACACCTATGGAGGGATGCCAAGCGGAAGGTTCCACTTTGCGGCAGGCGCAGGAAGCACTTTGTGGGCTACTTAGCACGCACCATGTTCATCATGCATCATAAAGACCCCAACACCAGATTCCATCATTTCATGAAGGCTACTGCGGCCCTGTACAACCCTGCTTGCCCTCCTCAGCCCCAACAGTCCGACCCAGAATCTCCACCTCCGCCACCACCCGAGCCAACATCGTCACCAACTCCATCACATTCCTCATCTCCACATCAGCCAGGACCGCGACTATGCTCTTCCTCTACAGCCGCACCTGCTAGTCCACCCGACCTCGACCCAACAGCTCCAGCACCTCTACGTCGTCAGCCACCCTGCTCTTCTTCTACCGCCACACCCTAACTTCAACCGCCAACAACTCACAGCCAGTCCATCGTGCTTCTCTTAACTTTTCCATTTGGTTAGTACCTTATTGGCCCTAGTACTGTATTTCATTAACATTTTCTATAGGTTAGGTTACGCTAATGTTAACCCCATAATACTAGGTTAGGTTAGGTTAGGTTAATGACAAACCTTGGCTCGGATTTCATGGATTTAGTGGGGGTGGCAGCCCCCCACCCCATAATACTAGGTTAGGTTACGTTAGGTTAGGTTAAGGTTAACCCCATAATACTAGGTTAGATTAGGTTAGGTTATTTGGTTAGGTTAATGACAAAACTTGCCTCGGATTTCATGGATTTAGCGGGGGTGTGGGGGCAGCAGCCCCCACCCATAAAACTAGGTTAGGTCAGGTTAGGTTAAGGTTAACCCCATAATACTAGGTTAGGTTAGGTTAGGTTAGGTTATTTGGTTAGGTTAATGACAAAACTTACCTCGGATTTTATGGATTTAGCGGGGGTGTGGGGGCAGCAGCCCCCACCCATAATACTAGGTTAGGTTAGGTGAGGTTACGTTAGGTTAAGGTTAACCCCATAATATGAGGTTAGGTTAGGTTAGGTTAGGTTATTTGGTTAGGTTAATGACCAAACTTGTCTCTGATTTCATGGATTTAGCGGGGATGTGGGGGCGGCAGCCCCCACCCATAATACTAGGTTAGGTTAGGTTAGGTTATTTGGTTAGGTTAATGACAAAACTTGCCTCGGATTTCATGGATTTAGGGGGGTGTGGGGGCGGCAGCCCCCACCCATAATACTAGGTTAGGTTAGGTTAGGTTAGGTTAGGTTAAGGTTAACCCCATAATACTAGGTTAGGTTAGGTTAGGTTATTTGGTTAGGTTAATGACAAAACTTGCCTCGGATTTCATGGATTTAGCGGGGGTGTGGGGGCGGCAGCCCCCACCCATAATACTAGGTTAGGTTAGGTCAGGTCAGGTTAGGTTAGGTTAAGGTTAACCCCATAATACTAGGTTAGGTTAGGTTATTTGGTTAGGTTAATGACAAAACTTGCCTCAGATTTTATGGATTTAGCGGGGGTGTGGGGGCAGCAGCCCCCACCCATAATACTAGGTTAGGTTAGGTTAGGTTAAGGTTAACCCCATAATACGAGGTTAGGTTAGGTTAGGTTAGGTTAGGTTAGGTTATTTGGTTAGGTTAATGACAAAACTTGCCTCGGATTTCATGGATTTAGCGGGGGTGTGGGGGCGGCAGCCCCCACCCATAATACTAGGTTAGGTTAGGTTAGGTTAGGTTAGGTTAGGCTAATGTTAACCACATTCTTACTGAGTTTTTCAACAGTGAAAAACACAAAAAACCCAGCCAACTTTCAAAATGAGGTTACTGTGATTTTGGACTCTGAACAGTCGACAAACACCAGCCAAGTTTGGTCAATACTTTGGGGTTTTATTCATCTGAAAAAGGGTGAAATCCGAGCCAACTTTGTTTTCCAATTTTGCCCTTTTTGGACTCTGACAATTGGCCAAATCCGACCCAACTTTTGCCAAAACTTGGCTCGGATTTCAACATTTTGGGGTTTTATTCATCTGAAAAAGGGTGAAATCCGAGCCAACTTTTTTTTTCCAATTTTGCCCTTTGACAATTGGCCAAATCCGCGCCAACTTGGCTCGGATTTCAACATTTTGGTGTTTTTTCAATTGTATTTATTAGATTTTTAGAGTTATTCCCATAATACCCCTATTTTTACCCCACCCAAAACCCCGCATTCCCAAACTCTCCCCTAGATTGTTGAGGTATCGGAATTACAATTAATAATACAAATGCTAATAAATTGGCCTTTCCTCACTTTCTAAATACAAAATACACACTTACAAAGCATTAACATACACAAATAAAATAAATTAAACATAAAATAGCAGGAGTAGTAGTTATGCAGAATTACCCTTTCTTTCTTGTCCTTAGTGCCCGTCTTGTTACCGTAACGTCTTGTGTTGCGGCGGCGGCCTCGGCCCCCGCCTTGCTAATCTGTCGGTAATCCTCACACCTCTTGTTCTCATCTAGTACAGTGAAGTACCCACAAGAACGGCAACACTCACGCTTAATGATGTTCCTTTCTGATTTTCTAGACATCTTCGTATGTCTTGGTCACACAAACTCGTCTTAATTTGATTTTTAGTTCAGAGCACGTCACGCACAGCCTCTCACCGCCATTGACATAATGGGCGCATAGGCGTCTTTTACCCAGCAATTTCCCTTCAGTTTCAGTTTCTATGGAGTTCGTCCTGGAATCTTTACGACTCTGAACCTCACGATTCTATACAGGACTGGCCATTTGTATCGGCACTAGCTCAGAGAAGAGTGTTGAGAGGGGAGAAGGGGTGTTGGAGAGAGAGGAAGCTGTTGGAGTGGTTTTGTTATGTGTGTTTAGTCTGTATACGTCGTCAGGATGTCCCCTGACTGGGTGCGAGCATGTGAAACATGCTAGGACGTACTACCACACCCACTAAATGTCCGCCGTGGCAGGGATTCGATCCCGGGTCTTGCAGATTCACACGTGAGCGTGCTCACCACTGGACCACCACGGCTCAACTGATCTTCATATTTGGTCGGGAAGCTATGCCTTTACAACGGCGCCTCCCTTTTGTCGCTGTGTACGTGAAACTAGAATTTTACCCACTTCCACTCTACATTGCATAGCCAACTTGCAAAGGGTAGGCCTACTGGTATGTGAGCTCGGAACAAAACAACTGAACAATAATAAGACATAGCCTACCTGTTGCCAAGTAGCGAAGAGTAATCACGAGTCGTTCTCCAGCACTCACAGCTTTTCTCATATTTGTGTCCATTTTTTGGATGAATGGTGTGACAAGACTTAACAAATATTCGTATTGTCTTTGGTCCAGTCGTATCCATTCATTCAAAGTTTGTGGATCTTCCAGGCTAAGCTCCCTCACCAAGCGATAATATACACTTTCCACTGGTCTCCTGGTAAGCCATTGGCGACTCCAGATGCGAGGATAAGTAAAAAATGCTGCAATCACACCAAACGCTCTCCTTTGTTCATCCTCCATATTTGTGCGTTGTGGTCCACGCGTTTTCTGCTTGGCAATTCTCCGTCCACAGTCCCTACCTTTGGCTCGACTCTCGTGTGAACACTTTTTGAATTTCACAGGGAATTTGTACAGCAACTCTCCCCGTCCTTGAAGGTCGGGGGAGAGAATTGGAAACAAAAACTGTCCGTGTGAACCAGCCTATAACCCGTCTTAGACTCCTAATAGCATTTCAGCTAACTCAGAGGAGGATCCTAGAGATAATATTAACGTAGACTGCCTTACCGCTAGAGTCCAAAGGTGCTGGACAAACTAGTTTTTTGTTTCCCCAACATCCTCCTCTCTACTCATATTAATAATTTGTCTTAGAGTAAATGTCAAAAAAAGGTATATCATCTTGCAGCCTACATGCTAACTTTATAATAGACCTAATGCTACCCTCTTCCACCAAGGGATTAAATTAACTTGTATTCCCCTCCGACATCCAAAGTTAGACAAAGGAACCCCCTATGCCCCCCCCCCCCTCCATATATATAGTCCCGAGCCAAAAACAAGCCAGTTCGAGAGGATATAAACTACGTAACGGAAGTGCCGCAGTCGTGGATATATTACCCAGCTCCACCCTCAGGATATACAGTGATTTGCGGTGTTCGCGATCCAAGTGCCTCTGTGAGGGAGCGAATCAATCCTTGACAAATATATTGTTGCAACTGAGAAACCAGGGGCAAGGTTATATCTTTCAACAACCGATTCATAAATTCTTTTTGATTGTCTCATAAACGTATTGTCAGCCGGTTCGCCACTACTTTGGGTTTAAGAGCAATCATAACTCATAACCGGTCCCAGGTAGAAAGATCTGGTTATGTTAGAAGGGATTACGCGAGTTTAGGAGAAGACTCGACGAGAAGATTCCTGGGCAAACAATTGTCTGTTTGACCGAAAGGCGAGAAGCCGTGGAAAAATGTTATTTTAATACAGTGGAGCCCCAGCTCAACTGTGTCACTAACGGACGGAATACAACTAAGTGTAACTAAGTGTAACCACAAATTTTCCGAGTGCTTTTTATAACAATTTTTTTTCATTTGCATCAATATATAGTGTTTGTAATTAATTAGAAATCTCGGGAAAACCTATTTTCCCCATTAGGCCTATCGATCGATGTGGAGACATGCCCCTCAATAGCGATTTGAAAAGACATTAGCCTAACCTAACAACCTTACCTAACCTAACCTAGTAGTATGGGTGGGGGCTGCCGCCCCCACACCCCCGCTGGTTGAGTACTAATCCCTTAGTAAATAAAAGAAAAAATTGGCTGTCGATTATACGAAGGTGAAAGAAAGTCGATGAAGTTTACGGTGTTTACTCTGCAATGTTCAGCTTTGATTGCACATTGATAACGGGAAAGTACCGTATTGACAACCTTGTTACAAAAATTAAATTTTAGTACCATACTTTTATATTAGGTTTTTCCGAGGGTTTAACACATTTTCATATGATCTTTAGAGCTATCGATATAATAACTGGAAGTACCGTATTGACAACCTTGTTACGAAAAAGATATTTTAGTACCATACTTTTTTATTAGGTTTTGCCGAGGGTTAAAACAAATTTTCTTATTATCTTTAGAGCATACATATTCAATATTTATCTTCATATATATCAAAAAAAATCGTGGTATTAAAATAACATTGAACCGAAGCCGTTTGCACGTCTGAACCTCCTCATAAGGCCAGAATTAGTAAGAAAAGTCGTTCTCCCGACTGTCTTACGTTACTTCGATCCACTGTTTTCTCTGGCTATGCCGATGACAGAGGCATTTAAGGCTTTCAGTAGGAGTCCCATAACGACTTGTCATCAACGGCTAGACAAATTAGCCCAACTGTACACTTCTCTACACTCCCGGACAACTTGGACGGCAAAAGAGTCGCTGTTAGCCCCCAACACACCAACTCAAGATAACGAGATGCCTAGCCTTGTGATTTAAGTAATCTACGTATTGTTGAGTAATGTGATCAGAAGAATCATTCCTGAACGTTGGAAGTGGGAAGCGAAAGAACTCTATTCAAATCCGTGAGCAGTGCTAAGAGACGATACAAAGGCCACTACCTTAACCGAGTGCTCCAACATCTATTGTTCGTGCGAATCCTATTACGTACTCTATAGCCGAGTGTTTAACAGTTTAAATAAAGCTGTATTACAAACCATTTATCCACGATTATTTTTGTCCTGTTGTTTTCCTTTATGTACTTTGCAATATATCCAATAGCCCAGTCTTGCAGAACTCACCTATACCAAGTTAAACCTGTATAAAATCAGGGCATAACACCTATATTCGAAGATATGTATGGTATGCAGACTACTCTAGATTGGGAGAAGCATGCAACCACTACCTCCCATCGATGTAAACACTAAACTGAAACGAGAAATTCGAGAATTTCGAGAAAGCGGAGAAACGCTGGTCGGCCGAATCTGGGTGGAGGGTGGTGGTGAGCGATAATGTATATTATATTTAATTTATTCTCTGGTCTAACATTCTGTTTACCCACTGACGACCGTTAAAGCATTATAATACACAACACTGTTATACCCAAGAGGAAATTTCAGTGGCATGGGCTGCTACATTAGTTCTTTTTAATCATATCCCGTATTATAATCCATTGAATCTGGCAACTCCGATATATACTCTCGAGAATATCTGCTTGTACGCGCAGCTGACTACATTTTTACCCCGTGTTTAAAAAAGTCGCTGGAGAACTCCTTTTTAGTACGATACGTTTTCCGGACTTTTTATGTGTCTAGTGGATGCGCAGAAGCTTCGCGTCGTCGAGTTTTTATTGTTGTTGTCGTTGTTTTAATGTAGTCGATGCCGGAAATAGTTATAATAAACCTCTTACGCAAAGCTGGTACATGTCATATCTGTAATATACTATGTGGTACCAACTCTGTAAATTGCTAACTGAACAAAATATTATTATTATTATTATACTTCAGTAAGGTTCAGTAAGTAAGCATAGCAATGCAAGATTTCACCCATAATGGTGACATGTGGCTGTTTATAAATTAAAACAGGCCACATGATGCAACTTGGGAAGTCCACCCACAATCGCTCAATCAGCTTTCTAGCTCTTAATTACATTGCTAAACTGTCAATCTTAATATATATGTCAACAATAATTTAGCCAAGGTTTATTGTATCGCGGTGCTGCATTGGACATCAGCGATCAGCCCTTTAAATCTACGTGTTTCTGTTCACGCTGTCGCTTGGAGAAAGAAGGCTGTGTGGTAAAAGACAAGCAGTATGGGCGAATTGAGCTCTACAGAGCTGACCAAGCTCAAACTCAACAATTATGTAAGCATGCTCGACATAATTTGATTCAACAGTAATAATTTTAGGTTAGGACTTTAGAAGATAGCCTAAATCTACATTATCTACAGTTATACTACCCTATACTATCCTTGGCGGTAATTTCTCAGCAAGAAATTACCGCCAAGGACACAGTGAAGGACTTGGGAGTAAATATGAGCAGTGACACCACTTTTTCCCAGCATATTACCAAAGCCACAACAACAGCAAAACAAATAGCAGGCTGGATCCTGAGAACCTTCCACACAAGAAATGAGAGGTGTATGTTAACACTGTGGAAGTCACTGGTCCTACCACGACTGGAGTACTGCTCTCAGCTCTGGTCTCCCAAAAAAGTAGGAGAAATAACAGAAATTGAAGCCACCCAGAGGACATTCAGTAAAATCCATGGGTTTCAACACTAACTACTGGGAGAGACTCAAGGAGCTGCAGCTGTACTCACTTCAAAGACGTAGGGAGAGATGCATCATCATCTACGTCTGGAAGATTTTGGAAAAAAAGGTACCAAATCCAAACATCCAAGAGACTCAGCACCAAAGGCGAGGGAGGCTGTGCTATGTGAGGACTACGCCGGGATCAACACAAAAAATCAAATCCCTGATCCATCACAGCTTTACATACAATGGAACCAGACTGTTCAACTGTATACCAGCCCCTCTCAGGAACATGACCGGGGTGTCTCCAGACACCTTCAAGAAACACTTGGACATGTGGCTGGCCAAAATACCGGACCGGCCACCAACACCAGGATACCCCAGCACCAACTCCAACCGACTTCTGGAATGGAGAGTGGAAGAAAGGGAGCTGCCTGGTCGCAGTGGAGCCCCAGCTCAACTGTGTCACTAACGGACGGAATACAACAAAGTGTAACAAAGTGTGTAAGTGTAACCCCTATTTTGTCGCTATTCTGTTGGAACTAATGGGTTAATATTATTAGTAGTAGACTTAGTATGGTTTGATGATGCGCGGAAATTTATATTTGACTTGAAATAGATACATTGAAGTATTACAAACCTTCGCAAACGCATAAACAGGGAACGTGAGCAGGGTTTAGACCGTCCCGCACCCATAAACAGGGAACGTGAGGGGGAGTTTAGACCGTCGCGGAGACGGGTTACTTTTCGGGGTTATACTGATGTTTTGGACCGACAGTTAGCCCATCGATCTGTTTAGGCCTAATAGGTCCGGTAGAGTATATAAATCATTGCTATATATATAGCATTAAGAGCTGAAATGTATTATAAGGGAGAAAAAACAAAAACGCTAAAATACATGTAGGCCTATAGGCCTAGGCTACTGTAAAACAATAAGTTTTTCAGCCAGTACCCAACCAGCAGGGGTGTGGGGGCGGCAGCCCCCACCCATATACTAGGTTAGGTTAGGTTAGGTTAGGTTAGGTTAGGTTAGGCTAAGCTAGCCTAGAACATTAAAACAAAAAAAAACAAAAAAATCTAACCCACCCAGCGGGGGTGGCAGCCCCCACCCATAATACTAGGATAGGTTAGGTAAGGTTGTTAGGTTAGGCTAATGTCTTCCCAAAGTTGACTATTTTTATAACATGAAATATTAGGCTACCCACTCCACCCCGTGAAATCCGAGCCAGCTTTCGTCAAAAGTTGACTCGGGTATTCACAAAATTGGGTTGTATGGGTTTGCAATTTGGAAAAACCCGAGCCAAGTTTTGATACAAAACGCTATATTATTGTATTTTTACGCTTTTAACCCCTCATTTTCCCTGAACTTCATAGCCCTCCCCACTAGTGGGGGGGCGTGCTTTTAGATTGTTGGATAATGGGTAAATACTAATTTCCGCTCCTCTTCAGTATAAAACAACACTATATCTGAAGGAAAAATTACAAAAAACAAAATAAAACTTACTGAAATCGCTGTCGGTCCAAAAAGTCAGGTTTACCCTTTTCGGTTAGGTTAGGGTAATGTTAAAAATACTAAAACAAGACGGTCCTCGGTATTAAACAACACTGTAGGCCTATATCAAATAAAAAATAAAAAACAACAACAAATTAGGCTACCTGAAAAACTCTTATCTGGTTGGTGATAATTTTTTATAAATTTTTTTTTTTCCAGTTTCCGCGTCTGGTGAACCATCCAAAAACACGCTAAAAGGCGTGTTTTGAAGGGGGGAGGTGGGGGAGGGGTAGTATAACTGTAGATTTACCGTTTACTTTTGTATCCCACGTACTGTATTAGGTACTATGGACACGTAGGACACCTAACGGTGAGGGTTAGCCTAGTCTTGTATCCAATGTAGGCCTAGGTTACTGGGTAGGCCTAGGGGAATTTTTTTATTTTAATACCACAAATTTTCCGAGTGTTTTTTATAAACAAAATTGTTCATTTGCATCAATATATAGTGTTTGTAATTAATTAGAAATCTCGGGAAAACCTATTTTCCCCATTAGGCCTATCGATCGATGTAGAGACACGTCCCTCCCCCCGATAGTGATTTGAAAAGACATTAGCCTAACCTAACAACCTTACCTAACCTAACCTAGTATTATGGGTGGGGGCTGCCGCCCCCACACCCCCGCTGGTTGAGTACTAATCCCTTAGTTAATAAAAAAAAAAAAAATTGGATGTCTATTATACGAAGGTGAAAGTCAATGAAGTCTACGGTGTTTACTGTGCAATCTTCAGCTTTGATTGTACATTGATAACGGGAAAGTACCGATTGACAACCTTGTTACGAAAATTAAATTTTTAGTACCATACTTTTATATTAGGGTTTTCCGAGGGTTTAACACATTTTCATATTATCTTTAGAGCTATCGATAACTGGAAGTACCGTATTGACAACCTTGTTACGATTTTTTTTTTTAGTACCATACTTTTTTATTAGGTTTTGCCGAGGGTTAAAACAAATTTTCTTATGATCTTTAGAGCATATAGATTCAATATTTATATTCAAATATATCACAAAAATTTGTGGTATTAAAATAGCATTGAACCGGCCTAGGCCTAGCCTAGCCTATTATGATTTTCAAAACCGCTACGTTTTCGATATATCGGGTTTCGTGGGTTTGCAATTTGGGAATATCTGACTCAGATATCGAAATTACGTTATTCTCTTTTTCTATTCTTAAAAATCGCAAAATCCGAGGCCGAGCCATCGGAGCCAACTTTGGTAAGATTAGGAGTAGGCCTAGTGGGCGTACCACTACCGACATATAGCATAAATCCTCTATAAAACATTAACCTAACCTAACCTAACCTAACCTAGTACTACATGAATACTAGGTTAGGTTAGGTTGTTTGGTTAGGTTAATGTTTTATAAATGAGTTATGCTGTATGTTGGTAGTGGTACGCCCACTAGATCTACTCCTAATCTTACTCCAACTTTACCTCTGCTTGTAATTCTGCATTGGCCTAGGCCTAACTACAACTCCTGTTATTTTAAGTTTTATTTATTTATTTGTGTATTTTAATGGTTTGTAAGTGTGAATTATAGGCTATTGTTAGGCCTAGCCTTGAAAGTGAGGAAAGCACTATTTATTAGCATTTGCATTGTTATCCTAATTGTAATTCCAATAGGCCTACCCCAACAATCTAGGAACTTTGAAAAGACATTAGCCTAACCTAACAACCTTACCTAACCTATCCTAGTACCGTGGGGGCTTCCACCCCCACACGGTACAACCCCGCTGATTGGGTATTAAAACTAGGCCTACAGTATAAAAGATTGACGGGCGGCGAAAGAAAAGTCGATAAAGTCTATGGTGTTTACTCTGCAATCTTCAGCTTTGGCTGTCAATAACAGGAAAGTACCAATAAAAATGTACTGACGTCTTGTAGGTGAAGCTCCACTCTGAATGGCTACTGAACATCTTGGAGGAGCCTAGAATGTAAACAAAGTGTCCTGAACAGTGAACTGGCTGTACAAAAACAACTCTGAAAATGTTATAGGCTAGGGGAGTGAAAATCAAATTGACAAAATAAGAAAAGTAGCACTTATCTGCACATCAGTAAGGTAAGAGAGAACAAAAATAATTCCATGAGACAGGAAATTCAGGAATCCCATAATCGAGGAGTTGGTGTTCTGCAGAATACCCTGAAGTTTATCCAAAAACCCATTCTATGTTGTATTTTATGATATTTAGAACCTCCAGGACTGTTAAAATTAGGCTACACCGGAAATATATATTTGGTCAATATTAGGCTAAGGAGACGCACCACAGCTATTTTCAAGGTTATTTTATTTTTTTGGTTTTGTTATTTTTTTTAGGTTTAGGCTAGGCCTATCGGTGCTTAATAATAATGATTATTACCGGAAATAAGCATTTAGCCATTATCCAACAATCTAAAAATATCCTATGATAGCCCCCACTAGTGGGGATGGCTATGAAGTTCAGGGAAAATGAGGGAGTTATTGTTGTTGTTGTTGTTCCCCAGGCTGCCTGGCCGAACAGCCCCAAGGTCCCGAGCAAGGCCAAGGCCATAGAGTGCCCCCACAAAACCCTCCCTGCTTACCACTAACAAAACCCAGGTGACCGAAGCCACTCTAAGGCAGGGAGCTGAGGAGGGTGCAGAACCGCCCGGGAAACCAAAGCCCCACCCAAGGCCCTGTGCCCCTCAGCAATTATGAAGGGAAAGTTGAGGGGCAAGGGAAAAATGTGACGCTTTGGCTCCCAATCTGCCAACTTTTAGGGTGAAACATGGTGTCAGAAATCTATCTGTCGTTTGCCAGTGGGGTGAACCCCCAAGGCGATGACCACAAATGAATCGCCTCCATTGCGGCAATTCATTCGATTCATTAGCTTGCTACGGGGGAGGATTGCCAACCTAACCGCTCAGGCGATGATGATTAGTATTACTGTACTAGTATATGTACCCATATGGTTGTCATTGCAGATGGTCCAGAAGCGTCCCATGGCCCGCCAGGCGAAGGACCACACCATAAAGAAGCTGGTCCGCTCCATCAGAAAGCTGCGTGATAAGAAGACCAAGGATGATAAGCAAAAGGACAAACTTACACGCAAGGCTGATAAGCTGGGGGAAGAAATATTGTTCATGAAGGTACAGTATATACGGTATGAATTATTGTCATGGTAGGTGTGGTGGAGTGATCTTGTTACTGGATTGTTAATTTTGAATTTCCAGGTTCCTGGTGTCAGTGGGAGGATGTTATTGGGATGGAATATGTGCTATAATTATTTTCAATACATAACTGTACAACAAAGCCACCAAATTTTTGAAATACCGTGAAAATTACTCATGATGTTTCAAATATATTGGCATTGTACAATTAGTCCTATGTTCAAAATATACTATGGTGGGCAGTACGAGAAGCTCAAAAAGTGACGCTGTAGAGAGTACCGGTAGTCCGAGATTGTGAGACAAGACGGCGAGACAGTGACAATGTGGCTTTGAGACGTCGAAACTGCACTGGGCCAGTAGGAGATAACCAGGTGCCATATGCCTTTAAAGGTAAGACAATGGATTATCAGATTGGAACACAATTCTGTCTCGTCTCACTTGCCATCAGGAATAAGACCTCTTGACTTTGTCATGTTGAGCGATTGAATCTGCAGGCTAGGCTATAAGCTTTATTTCAAGAAGTAGAGTTGAAAAATGAAAAAAACACAGTAGGTTATACTGATAATACGGTAGTTTTAGTGTGATTGCACTAGGGGTAAACCTAGAATGAGGTGGGATCAGGTACTCCGGTCCGATCTAAAAAAAAAAGAACTTGACAGAGGCAGCCCTTGACAGGGCCTGGAAAGCCATCATTTAGGACGTGAGACTGTAACCACATTCTATTGACAAAACAGTCTGTAAACTTCTATGTATGCAATGTTTATATTTCATAATTTTACAGTACTGGTATAATATCTACCTTCAGATTATTATACTCCACTTAGGAAATTATTTGGATAAAATATAAGGCGTGTTATAAGTAGGCTAACGCTTTATTGATAGTTTTTGTTTGTTCAACCTCGCCCAGTAAGATAGTAACTTGCTGTTGAGGTAGTGAAGGGAGTTAATTACATTAGGAAATATTTATTATTTTTGTGTAGCCTTCCCATAATGCTTAATTATATTCATGACCATTATCATTATGTAAAGAATATCCAGCAGTATATTGGAAAGTACTGTACCAGTATACAGTATATGCTTATGCTATGAATTGATTCATACTATAGGCTACCAACATAATTTATGAAAAATAGAACAAACTATTTCAAAGTGTATTGCATTAGCTAACTGATGTTTCATATCTCCCCAGCACATTCCCCCTGATGAAGTGATGAAGTTTGCATTGCTGAGGAAGAAGTCCTTCGCTTCTGTTGTCAATGGTGTAAGTTTAGTGTTGCCCGACAATAATAGGGAATATTGTTTTATATGGGTAGGCTACCTACAGCAGTGTTGTAAGCTCCACCACTGCAAAGCCCACCCAATAGCTAAACATTTTCTAAGAGGTTTTGCCTCATCAGTTTAGCCATTGTGGGATGATTTGTCCCATTCAGATTTTGATTTATCTTGGCAAGTGAAAGTGAGCCCAGCAATATGGAAGAAACTGACATTATTCTATACAAAAAATTATATTATTGTTATTACAGTGTTGAAAAAGCAATCTAAAATCAGCAACCTTCTCTTTTGGGTATCCGGAAGCCCACAGATTTTCTTCTCCTTTTGTTGGACTTTGGCCTGTATTCCTAGACTAACCGGTAGTTACTATAGATTTGCCATATTCCTAGCAAGTCAATATGATACAGTAGTTTTGTAATCTTACCTTAGGTTGTGTTTGCCACTCTCCTAGCAGCACCGAGGAGCGCGTCGCCCCTCGTTGTGGGTTGTGTTTTGGTGCAGCAGGCTGTTTGAAGAGACAGCCCGCTCCCTTGCTAAGATGGGCTCGTCTGGCACTTTCACAATGAGGAACCATAATAATGTTCCAGACTTTCAATACTCTTCATTGCAATTACAATAACTAACTTATCATGCTGACTGGTTACGAATGCAGCAAGACTATAGCAATTACCACTGATAATATACGTCTTTATGGCGGTCCTGTTCTGGGCTTCCTCAGGTGTTGGATATTAATATTTGAGAACAGATCGTACAACTTGTTCCTACATCTTTCTGGGTCTTCCCCTCCGTGCAGATCCCACCACATTTACAGACTAGCAACTCTTGGCCTGATTTTGATCATCCGTCCTTTCCATATGCCCAAACCATCCTAGTCTAAAAATATGGACTAGTGTTAGCCAGAATATAATGAGAAGAATTGCATCATATTTAAGGGTGGGTGTGTGTGTGAGTTACTTGCAAGGAGGATCGAGCGAGAGAATGACTAAGAGAGTAGAACGATGGCAGGAGACTTTGTGGGTCCCCCAAGACGGTCCGTCCAGACCTTGCCTTCACGGCCAGGGAAAGTTTTTGAGAGAACTTCCCCTGCCGGTGCGTGGGATCGAACCCCCGACACCAGAGCTAGCGCTCCCAATACAGTGTACTAAGCGCGCTTGGCACATACCCCGAAGCAGGTGGTGGTCGACTCGAGACAGAGCCTGAACAGAAACAGCATTTAAAGTTCCAATTCTTAAGGTTCGGGCGCCACTTAAAGGGAGGAGGATTCCTAGCCTCCCAGCCCTAGATCAATTTGTTTTGATTGTTCACAAAAAGGTGAGGGCTGGTTCTGTCCAGAGTGAGGTTTGGCATCCTCTACCTAACCTTAGCCGTTTCTGTCCGTCTTTTCCTGTACTACTTTTCCTACTTTGAGGGCAGGAGGCTAGGAATCCTCCTCCCCTTGTAAAATTCATCTACTAGATGAGACAGAGAAAGGGACGAGGGAATGCGAAAGTGGTCCTGGACCCTAAGAATTGGACATTTAAATGTTTCTGTTCGGTCTGTCTCGAGTCGGCCACCGGAATGTGCCTGAGTATATACATACTGTACATGCATACATACAAAAGATCAAGTGAAAGTATTTTGTAGGTGAATTTATAGTGCACAATGTAATGAACAAAAGATATGAAGCAATAACATCTTTGTAGGAGCTAACCCAACAATCATCATCATCATTATCACTCTGACGCCACGCTTCCAGAAGCTCCCCAAAAGGAATGGGCTTGGCAGAAACTGCCTCCGGGCTCCCAAACATGCCACCACTGACCCACTCCACAGTGCCATTTCCACTAAGTGGATTTGACTCTTAGCAATGAAGGAACGGACCCAGAGCAGTGCCTCACCCGGATGGTAGTTCCACCACTGATTTTCTTTGTTATTTACCCCAGTGGGGCCATGGCTGGAAACATATCAAGCATAGGAATGTTCTGAAGATAGGAACTAATGGTCCACTGCTACGGAAGCTGATTGCACCACCAAAGTGGCGGGCGGTGGGGTCGCCGCATCCCTACGCCAAAATAAGAAATTGGAAAAGAGTTAAGTTATTGTAGGGTGTGTAGTGCTTGTGGTTTTATGCAAGAAAGCAATAATGTGTGTATTTTAAGATCAAGCTAGAATTGCTCTTTGCGTGACGGAGGCACAGACAAAAACAGAAAAGGAGAGCAGGTGGTGAAACAGGAAAAAAATAAGTACTGTACTGTATTTGAACTAATGACCATATACTGTACTTTATGTAGATTTCTTTTGATTGTTCACAAAAGATCAAATAAAACTATTTTATAGGTTAATTTATAGTGAACAATGTAATGAAAATGTTATATTCAACAATAAATTGTTTGTAGGAGCTAACTTAAAAAAACAAATAATAATGTAAAAATTGCAAATAAATAAACCAAAACGTATACGAACACACGTTCGTAAGACTAAATAACTACAGTAATCAAAATCGCTATGTGGAAACTACGCTTAAGTTAAATAATAATTTATAAATAAAAGAACACAATCCACCACATAGGTGTACATTACTACATGCGCAAATTAATCTGGTTCCCAAGCAAACTAATCGCACACATAACAACGACTGTCGTCACGTTCAAGGAATTAGTCATTTTGGGAAGTCGGGGACGTTCTGGTAAATTTTACTAAACTCTGCATGGATAAAGAAACTACATTAAGTGTCAAAATGTTCTATAAAAATCAAATTTGCAACTTGACAAGATAATAACAATAGTACAAAATACTGTACAAGTATCACTCACTAACGATAGTGCTATCGGGTAGGTACCTGTAAGCATAGCATGCTTCAAGTGACCCCTAACAATTACTCCCCTACTAATAACCTACATTTATTGTACAAATAAACTAAGGAAATCGCAAAAGCAAGCAATTGATACTACAGTATCGACAATGAATAGATACAATATAATAAATACAAATATTTGAAGTAATGACCCTGCGTTTATGCTTTGCAGCCGGAAGCGAGGATAGAGGAGCGAGCCCTGTGTCGCCTGGCAGAACACAAGAGCATCAGTACGGCAGTCACACAGTTACGCAAAGATCACAGTAATTGGGAAGAGGAAGTTCCCATATTGATTAAAGTGAGTTGGCATTTGGCTGGGTTAAAAGATATCAAACTTTGAGAAAACCTGATTTCAAAGCTTACTGTATGATCCTCAAATGATCCTAATGTGTGTACTATGTACATGTTTGTCATGTGTGTGTATGTATTTATATCATATGTGTGTACTGTATGTATTTAGTAATATGTGTTCTAACTACCACAGACACTGAAACTGAATACAGTAACTAGAAGCTGTTCTGTGTTTGTCTGTTATTTTTGTATCTGTTAAGTGTTGAAATTAGGAGCTATGAACAAGTGAATGAACAAATATGTCCATAGGCCCTATGTGCCAATAAAGTTGATTGTTATGACATCTATAAAATCTTAAGTCATATCTGTTGACGCTTATCTATGCAATATATTTTTTATCACTAAAGTACAATCAAAGAAATCCTTTCTCACAAAAGTAAAAACTTAACAAAATATTCAAGGATCCATGTTTATGTACAGTATTTTGAGTGAAAAGCTGAAACAGTTATTGAGGCTAACACTGACATTACATTTATTTTAAGAGTTAGAATTTTCAATCTAAA
Organism: Paralithodes platypus; assembly: GCA_032716605.1. Classification (NCBI taxonomy): domain Eukaryota; kingdom Metazoa; phylum Arthropoda; class Malacostraca; order Decapoda; family Lithodidae; genus Paralithodes; species Paralithodes platypus. The sequence goes on along the minus strand of CM064498.1, from coordinate 9,584,924 downwards.
TTTTACTTCACAGGGTTTAGGAGTACGGCACCGTGAAAAGAAACTCAAACGCCTCATAAAGTTAGGGAAAGTGGAGGCGTACCTGGAAAAAGAACGCAAGAACCTCCAGCTCCTCCAAGAACTGACTAACATCGACATCAATCCCGAGATCCTAAAGCCACTGCCGCCACCCAAGAGTCCCCCCAAGAAACCGAGCAGTAGGAGTAGAAAACGGAAGAGGGAGCAGGAGTTGAAGAATGAGACAGGAGTTAGGTCGAAACAGACTAAGGTTGATGTTGCTTCGGAGGATGAGATTGAAGATGGGATAGATGCTATGATTGATGGTTCTGAGGATGATGTAGAGGATAGGATAGATATGACAGATGCGATTGATAGTACACTAGAAGGAAGAAAAGGAAGTGGAAAGAAAAAGGGAGAGAAGAAAGCACATAAGAATGAAAAGAAAAAGGGTGCTAGTAAAGAAACATCTGATGACAGTTCCGATGAAATGCATTCCAAAATTACTGCACATAAGTTTGACGATAATGAAGATGATGCCATGGGATCAGATAGTAATAATGCAGACATCAAGGATAGTGATTCAGATAGTAAATCAATGTCTGACTCCGATAGCGATTCTGATCTAGGCAACACACTAGATCAAATAGGCCAGTCTAGTGAGAGCGATAGTGATGCTTCCTTGGACATTGTTTTAGGAGATTTAAAAATGAAGGCAAGCAAGGCACCAAAGATTGTAGGCAAGTGTGTTTTAGGGGATTTGAAAATGAAGGCAAACAAGGCACCAAAGATTGTAGGCAAGGGAAGCAAGAAGGGTAATAATGTTAAGCCTATTGCAGTTCAAGGAACAGTTGTGGTAAAGCAACTTGATCTTAGCAATGACAAAGTTTCTATTGATGAGCTTTCTGGCAAGACTGATCAGTTAGAATCGTCTGATGAAGAGGATTTCTTTATGAAGAAAAAGGGAAAGGAACAGGTGGTGAAGAGAACCAAGAAAAAGAAGAGTAACTTTTTCATAGGTGGAGAGGCAAGTGATGTTGAGGATAGTGGCCACGGTGATGATAGTGATGCAGATGATGATGATGAAGAGGACAACATGAATATTGACAGCAGCAAGTATTTCAGGCGGAATCTGTACCGAGAAAAGGATGAGAGTGGAGCAATGGGAGACAGAGGAAGGGGGCAAGGAGAACGAGGGAGAGGTGGAAGAGGGAGGGGGAGAGGGGAAAGAAACTGGTCGAACGATAGGGGAGGAGGGAGATGGAATGAGGAATCAGGAAGAGGAGGGAGGGGCAGAGGAAGGGGTGGGAAATTTGATGGAGATTCAGAGGGAAAAACGGAGGAAGATTCGCAGCCATCTTGGATGGAAGAAAGAAATGATAAATTTGGAAAAGGAGATAGAGGCAATAAATTTGGAAGAGGGAGAGGTAGGGGTGGAAAGAATGACAGAGACACAGGAGGAAGAACAGAGGAGGATTCTCAACCATCATGGAGCAGAGGTGATAGTGACAGTAAATTTGGAGGGGCGACGGACGAATTGGGAGGAGGAGACGGAGACAAAACCTTAGGGAGAGGAGGCAGGTGGAACGGAGGATCGGGAAGGGGAAGTAGAGACAACAAATTTAGTAGAGGAGGAGGGGGAAGATGGGAGAGAGGAGGAGGAAGATGGAATAGAAGCGGTGGAAGAGGGGAGGGAGGAGGGCAGCCGTGGAGAGGGGGCAGGGGAAGGTAAGATATATCAATATTTATTTATTTATTATAGAACCAACATGCTATGGAGATATATATATATATACTCTGGCACATACCCCATTTATATATACTGTACTGTATATACAGTATTTTATTTTATTTTGTTTTATATATATATATTTCTTTTTTATTGGGGGTGGCTGACTTGGGACAGAGCCCGAACAGGGACATCACAACAGAAAAACAAAACAAAATAAAACAAAATCACACACATCCATGTCGTCCAGGAGAAATACCCAGAGACCCAGGGCCCAGATCTCCCGGAGAGGCTCTGATTTCCGCAGGCAGACACGCAGCGAAGCCACCACCACAAGCCCGCCCACCATGCATCCAGGCGTACCCTTCATCACTACTGGCTCCCCGGGCCAGGCGCCTGATGGACTATTTAGTCTTACTGGCGCCTGACGGACTATTTAGTCCTACTGGCGCCTGGCTCGCTCTCCCAAACGACCGCGTTTACACTCCTCTATTCACTAGCATTCTCCATTCATTACTATTTATTACCACTTCTCTTGCCTGAGCTATTATAATGTAAAACTTGCAAACTAAACAAACCAAAACAGACAACACAATCTATATCTATCTACGGTATATACTCAGGCCCAATCCCCACTTTTCCTTCTTTTTTTTTTGGAGGGTGGGGGGGACTTAAGACGGAGCAAGAATAGGGACAACACAACAGAAAACAAGGAACACACACAAACAAAACACAAATTCACACACATCTAGGTCATCCAGGAGAAGACCCAGAGACCAGGGTCACCAAGGTCCCTCCAGCACTCCCCCGACCACCCGGAGAGGTTCCGATCTCAGCAGGCAGACATGCGGCGAAGCCCGCCCACCATACTTCCAGACGCACCCTTCATATAAACAGTCGCCCCGGGCCTGATGGACTATTATCTAGTCCAACTTGCGCCCGACCCCTTCCCCCAAATGACCACATGTTCACTTATCTAATCACAAGCATTCTCCATTCATTCTTGTTTATCAAGGCAAAATAACTTATCAAAATCGCTATGTGGAAATAACACTAAATAAATTAAAATCTTGAAATAAAAGAACACAAAGCCACCACCCACATTGGGTGTACATCACTACATGAGCAAGTTAATCTGCTTCCCAAGCAAAGTAATCGCACATATAACAACGCACTGTCGTCACATTCAAGGAATTAGTCAATTTGGGAAGTTCAGGATGCTGGTAAATTTTACTAAATTCTGTATGAATAAAGAAACTACAATTTATATCAAAATTTCTATTATACACTGTAGTCATTCCTCTATCTTCCAACGCTTGTCCTACACAATTTCACCATCTCAGTGGAGGTCTTCCTACCCCTCTACCTCCCCTTCTATTTGACTCGCATAATTATTCTCTTTGTAAGCCTTTCATCTTCCATTTGCTCAATATGACCATACCAGCTCAGCACCCTTCTGTCCGACAAATGTTCCTGCTACCCCACTCTCCTATGTATCTCTTCATTCCTCAATCTGTCTCTACGAGTCACTCCTTACATACTGTACTCCTCAACCAGCTCATCTCCATCACATCTAACTTTCTTCTCTCCTTTTTCTTCAGAGCCCATTTCTCAGCCCCATACATCACTGTTGGTACAACAATCCCTTGATACATTGCATTTTTAACTTTAATTCCGAGATTTCTCACCTTCCACATACTGTACTTCCCATTGCTCCAAAAACTTTCCTTCCTTTACATACTCTATTTACCTTCATTTCCATACTTCTATTCCTGCTTATCGTTCCTCCTAGGTATTTAAAACACTACTTGTTCTAATGATTAAATATATAGTTTTCTTATATCATACGTGCCAATTCTCCATACCAGTAGATTCAATGGGGCATGCATAATATAACTATTCAAACCCTTTAAAGTTCATATTCTTCATTTACAGTTAACCCTCTCCAACATATGACGCGATTTTGAGCCTATTAGGGATACTTTAAAGCCTTTGTTACCATTAGGGGTATTTAGAAACCTTTAGTTTAGTTACTTCAACCTCTGCAGTTGTCTTTGAGTTAGCTGTGGGCAGAAAACTAATTTTTGAGAGGTAATTATAAGAGTGAGAGGACTCTATTTATTATTGCTAATCTGGCAACCTCTGCGTCATATGAGCGTGAAAGGGTTAATTCCCAGTATCATAAGCTCTTGAAAAGGGGTATAATTTTATAAGTTACCAGCAAACCTCCCCAGTAAGTAATATTATATGGTTGGTCCCTTGAAGGAAATACTAATAGTGTGTTGATATATTATAATAATGTAAAACTTGCAAAATAAACAAACAAAGACAGGGACGACACAATATAAAGGCAAAATAACAGATCAAAATCGCTATGTGGAAATAACGCTTTAGCAAAATAAAATTTGAAATAAAAAAAAACACAAAGCTACCACATAGGGTGTACATACATAAAACATACATACATACATAAAATTTTAAGACCGAGTGTTCCACACATACGTGCAGTTTCAATCTCGTCCTAATGGCGGCGTTCCAGGCAACCCTGTTAAGGGCTGCTTCACTTGTCAAGTTCTTTGATTTGAGATCGGCATGTATAGTCTGATCCCAGGTCTTCCTCGGTCCACCCCTTGGTGCAGCTCCCTCCACAATCACAGACCTGCATTTTTTCACCAAATTTTGTTCATCCATTCTCTCCACATGTCCATACCATCCCAGTCTACTTGTACACATCACCTCGCTAATACTCTTTATACCTAAACGTCTCCTCAGCTCAACATTTGTTATTCTATTCTGTAGCCTGGCCCCACACATCCATCTCACCATTCTCATCTCAATACGTTCCATTCTGTTGACATCCTCTACTTTAACGGCCCATGTTTCTGAGGCATACATCATTACACTTTTAACACATGAGGCATACGGTACACCTTTCCTTTCAGGGAGAGAGGCATTCTTTTCATGGTCAGGATTGGCAGCAGTTCTCTGAACTTCCCCCAGCCACATCGAATTCTAGCAACAGTGGCAGCCTCGGCCCCACCACCGGCAGAGGTGGTATCTCCTAGGTAACAAAACTTGTTCACCAGCTCCAATGACTCAATTCCAAAATTCACAACCACAGGATCATCACTTAACACAAGCTCGCCTTTGCACACTACGCACTAAAATTGCTCTATTTCTGACTTATCCTTCGGCAGGGGCCCTTTATTCTACTACAGCGCTTATTCCCATGGTGCACCCAGCGTCGACAGATGCTACATTGAATCGCGTTAACGCCCACACCCTTTCCACACACTACACATGGATATGCACCACTCTTTTCCACATTGCCTGGTCTTAATCTACAATGATGATTATCTACAATCTACTAACCTTGGTTTTGTATAATATCGCCATGCCCTCTCTCCATTCTCTGAATTTGGCCTCAGCATCTTGCATACTGTCAGCTATTAGGACTAAATCATCTGCATAAAACAGTTCCAACGGGAGTCCGCCTCTAAAAACTCTAGACAGTGCCTCCAAGACCATAATAAAGAGGAGGGTGCTTAACACTGAACCATGACAGACTCCAACACGGACTGCGAACTCATCACTCAGTACACCCTTCACCCTCACCGCACTTCGCGAATCCTCATACATCTTCATTATCACACGCACCAGCCACTCTTCCACACCAAGTTTCCTCATAGCCCACTGCACAACATCTCTAGGCACCCTATCAAAGGCCTTCTCCAGGTCTACAAACACAATGTAAATGTCCCTGCCTTTTAGTAAGTATCTTTCCTGTATCTGCCTGACTATGAAGATAGCATCGGTTGTACCCCGTTCTGGCATAAAACCAAACTGCATATCATTAATGGAGATGCTTTGCCTGATCAAACCCTCAAAGACTCTCACAAACCTTCATGATTTGGTCAAGCATGTTCAGGCCCCTATAATTTCCGCTATCTAGCGCATCCCCTTTTCCTTTGTATATATTTACTATTACAGTTTTGAGCCAATCCTCTGGGATTTTCTCATCAAGTGAGATAATTCAATAGCTCATATACATATTATGGAAAACCTTGGGATATCTCGTGGTAGGTAAGGGATACCCACATTCTGTGGACTATGTTTTGGTCAGAAAATGCATCTTTATTGGAAAGTGTTGTTAAGTCAGTTGACCAGTTACGCTTTCCAGCACCACGTCAAGGTGGCTCATATTTCTGGGGCTCCAGTAAGGCTATACTGCCATGTAGCTGGGAGTAAAATGTTCCCATCAATCCCTCATGGATCTTAGAGGTGGCAAAGTGGTACAGAACTTACATACTGGGGCTGAGTGCTCCCATTTTTTTTTTTTTTTTTTTTAAGCATATGGGGATTCTACTCTCTTATTCCACTACCACCTATGGGTGATCAAGGCTCATATATGCATGGATGTATCTCGACCTTTTAGAATAAATAATTATATAAATATTTTTCATGTCTATTCTGCTGTTACAATACATTTTAATACACTAGCTTATACTGAACATGTCTACCTTCTCATTTGACACACCTGTAATACAAGGACACCATTATCATATTCATCTGGATTACATTATACACTCATTTTTTAGGAAGGACCTCTTAGCTATCAAACTAGTAAAACTATCTAAATTAACCCTTGAACCGCCACAGAACCATCCTAAGCTGAAGAAAATTGTCTGTTGATGGCCGGAATAAAAAAAAAATGACGCTGTCTGATTGAAGGGGATAGCCTTTTTCTTGCCCCTTACCTGTTCACCTACTCTCAAACTAAAGCCGGCATCACACAAGCTTTTGTATCCAATAATCTGATAAACAATAACTTGATAATCTTATTTGTTAGTACTGTACAGTATTTGGTAAATTATTTGTGATTCAAGGCTTCTGCTCGTGGTTCTAAGATACAACATTTTCTAGTAACGTCAAACGGAATTACCAAAATTTAAATTAACGTCAATATGGAAGTAGCATTGGTTGAATTGCAACCTTCTCTTTGTTATATTATGAATCTGATAAAGTGACTCCGAGCCAAGTATCAGATACATGTCCTCACCCTTATTCATCATATTCATCTTCTAGCTAGCCCTGTGTGATTTTAGTTTAGTAACTATTTGTGATAATTAATGACAACTGCAGCAAGTGGGATGATTTTAATATTTTATCTTTCTCAGCGGTGCCACCAATTCAAACACGATACCTCTGCCTCAGCGGGAATCATCCACACCTACACAATCAGGTAAGGCAGAGTATGTATGTATATACTCAGGCACATACCCCACAGTTGGGGGTGACCTACTCGGGACAGAGCCCTGACAGAAACATTTAACTAAAGTTCCAATTCTTATGGTATGGGGCCACTTTCGCGTTCCCTTGCCCCTTGCTCTGTCTCGTCTCTTAGGTGAATTTTACAAGGGAAGGAGGATTCCTAGCCCCCTATCCCCAGTAGGAAAAATAGAATAGGAAAGAGACAAACAGAAACTGCTAAGGTTGGGTAGAGGATGCCAAACCTCACTCTGGATAGGACCAGCCCTCACCCTGAGTACTTTGCAATAATCCTTTGAAAAAGAGAGACCCTATGCTGAGTAATATGGTTTGGTGATAACTAGAGGAAAAGAGTGTGAATCATAATGTAAGAGTCAATTGAGATATTTTGTCAACTTGCATACTTCCAGAGGCTTTTCCTAAACTGAATAAAGAGGTCTAATTTTATCCAGACTACTATGAAAAAGCCGCCATTGGACGCCAGGAACAATAAGGTAACCATCTACCCTAAAAATAATCCATAGTCAACTATGCCATCTTACTATTATTTTAATTAGAGATCCTATAGTAACTTAGGTCGGCCATCTTGGTGCCACTGGTGATATTTTCCTCTCTTTACTATTCAATATTTCCATACCCATAATGAACATTTGGAAATATTGGTACTGTATACAGTATATAGTTTGGTCTTTGGAAATATCTTCTATGTGATTACAAGTATAATACTTTCCTTTCATACATCCTTCTTCCTTTCCAAGAGACATTTTTGTTTGACACCATGCCAACAAATCTTTCTATCCAACAGTTAATTTGTTTTAATTCAAATTTTCCATCCTGTACATGCTCTACTTTCCTTTCCAAAAAATAGTCTACTCTCCTTTTCAATTTACACTTTCCCTTCTAACAAATACGTATTATTTTGCCACCTACCCTTCCAAATAACTATTTATATTTTAACCAGCACTAATAATTTCCTTGACACTTTCCAATAAATTACAATTAGCCTACTAATAAACGCTCCCTTTCCACTGTCACTACTCCTTCCAAATAACTCTTTTTAACATGCTCTCCATTCCAATAAATAATGTCTTTTCCAACCATCACATTTCTTCCTACTGACACATCCTCCGAGTCCCTGCTTAACGATCCAAATTATATTTTCTCACTCTTACAAGTCACTTTCCTCTCAAACTGCCACTTTCCTTTCACCGACATGATGCGTCCCTCTCTACCCTTCAAACTCCAAGCTGTCCTTGAGGTCCCTGATTATCCATCAAAATTTATCTCTTACCCTTTCAATAAATACTTTCCTTTCCAACTGCCACTTTCCTTCCCACTGATACTTTCCTCTTTACTTGCATACTCCAAGCTATCTCTCCAAATGACACTTTCTTACCCCAGACACTTTCCTTTCCAATCATCACTTTCCTTCCCATTGACACATTCCTCTTTACCCACAGACTCCAAGCCATCTTCTGGGTCCTTGCTTAAACCATCCTACTCCTCGGAATCCATGAGTAAACCTTCCTACTTGTCCTCTGGGTCTAAGCTCCACCCGTCCTGGATGGCCAAGAAGCAGCAACAGACAGCCTCAATCAGCTCCTTCCAGGGAAAACGCATGGTGTTTGACGACTAAACGAGAGCTTTGAGCATCAATTTTCATTGGCCAAATACTGTTCCTGCAATATATCTGGGATCTTTTGCTTTGATATTAGAAACTAAAATTAATGTTGATTATTTGTGGTGCGTAAATTGTTTCACAAATATAATATCAAATTGTTAAAGAAAGTTACAGGAAAATTGATCATTGAATATCAGCTTAAAGAATTCTTAAGTCTTGAGTCATCATATTTCTATTAGCCTGTGACTATTATATTTTATTTCACATCTTAAAAATGTCTATGTCTAGGGCCTAGGTCTCTGAGCCTTCTCCTGGGTGACCTAGATGTGTGTGAATTTTATATTTATTTATTTGTGTTTATGTTGTGTTGTCCCTGTTCGGGCTGTGTCTCGAGTCGGCCACCCCTAGATATGGGGTATGAGCCTGACTATATATATATAGAAAAATGTCTAGGAATATCTCTCTTTAGATTTCACACAAATTATCATCAAGGTTCTTGGCACACTTGATTAGAGAGTGCCACATGTATTTGTTGCTTTCATTAATTGAGTTTAGAGGTGAAGTTGGTTGGTGGAAAAAATATAATTCATTCTGGTTCAGGAGCAATTTATAGCGAGGCCTTCCCAAGGGTTAAGTGCCCCATTAATTACTCCTTCCATTCGTCTATACATTAGGTTACCATAGCGCAGTTGGAGTATATGCATATGCTCAGATTAATTTGCAGGATTCGAGAAACTGCATAATAAATCGTAGGCTTGTGCATATTTCTTTAACTGTCTTGATAGCGTAATGCATAAGTGTGCGGAATTTCGATGTGAGTATCCTAGGTTCTAGTCCTTGGAGTGCCACATATATTCGATGAAAGAACATGAAAATTGACAACTACTGAACACCAGGGAAAAAACATGGTATTCAATGAGTGAAGGGATGCAAGACAAATGAATGATATATTGTACTATAAATGGACAACTCCATAAAGAACCAAATAGTTAACAGTACCGGTACTATGACTATGGAAGTCCAGGATATAGAACTAATCTAGGCCGAGTAAGACTAGGTACGCTAGGGCACAAGGGCACAAACATGGTGTACTAGGAACCTGCAGGACAATCAAATTGTGTACATTTGAAGACTAGGGAAACTTCCATTAATTTTCAGGTGCAAATGTATTCACAAAAAGCTGACACTTCCTGGTTATATAGTTAGTTATGTCGAGCAGATTAACCAGACCACTTAGCTCCATACGGAACTCTCATAGGTCTGGTATTCCAGACTATGAACGTGGGGGGGGGGAGCTGCGCTTAGGGGTATACCTAGAATGACATAGGATCAGGTACTCGGTCCGATCTCAAAATGAATAAATTGGCAAGAAAGGCAGCCCTTGACAGGGCCGCCGGGAAAGCCGCCATTTAGGGCGTGAGACTGTAACCACATTCCCTGTGGACGAAACGGTCTTTAAACTTGTATACCTGTATATGTATGTATGTATTATGTTTGATGACTAGGAAAGTCCAGGATGTTGTACTTGAATAAGATAATTATATATTTTGGATGTGGTTATATACAGTGCACCTGCAAGCATAACAGTTGAGTACTGCCCCGTCAGAGCACTTCCCGGGATAAAATCATGGTAGCGGACTGTGACTGAGAGGGTGGAACTTAACTTTCAAGTTGGCTAGCACAGGGTGTCCTATAAGTTCTGTTCTTTTCTGCTTCTCAAGATTTGTAACTCGTGCATTTGATTCGTCACATAAATCAAGCATGTGACTACTGTATTTACTCTGTTTACAGCCATGACCGGTGAAATAGTATCATGATTTTGATACAAAAATTTAGCTGGACACAGGGATGTGAAACTTTAAAGGGCATAGCTCATGAAACATCCCTTTTAATTTTATCACTGTCTAAAGCTTGTTAAAGCATGATTGATACTGCACACTTGTCTTGGTTTGACATAAATATTGTTCTAAAATAGTAAACAAAGCCATGTAAGATATTTAAGCTTAGAAAGTTGATGGCAAACCCTGCCACCTCTCTTGTAATGATTAAGGAATTATACCGTGGAATTCAAATCTGTTTTGATAGGCCTATAGCCTTTATCTAGCTTACCCTGATATATTTCGTACATGATGAAGTAATGTGAAGGCAGTATTTGATAATTGTATCACATGAGTGTATAATTTGTCTAACCTTAAGTATCTATCAATACAATTATGCATACTGTATTTTGGTCTCGTTAATCATACAAAAATATGTATTGGCAGCTCAATCCATATGGCAACACTAGTTGTACCAGCTCTAACGGTAAATAAGGTGCCAATGTATCAAAATATTATTTGATATTTCGCCATTGATGATGATGATGCAGTTTTTACCACCATACACTCCCTGCTGAATAGCAAGGCTAGGGTGGGTGCCCTGATGAATCAGGGACTTAGTGAATAGTTGCGACAAATTGCTAGATCGCACCGTTCACCATCTGCACTGACATCTGCCAATAACATTATTTCTACACTTCATTATTAAGCTTATGCTGTTCATGCAATTACTCATACCTCTCTTTAAATATCTGTCCATCTATTTTAACTGCTTGCACAGCATGGAGTACCTAACAGAGATACTGAGAATCAAAATGGTGGCCAGTGACCTGACTACTGAAACTCTTTGACCGATTGTGTTATTCTATGGGTACCACCAATGCCTCTCTATACGTCACGACGGTTCGGAAATGCCTCTCACCACCACCATCCAAAACAGTAATATATTTTTCATTTCAAGAAACTTGGACTACTATTATTGCGCATAGGAGGTACAGTAGGGTCTCACATAAAACGAGAAATTGGTCGATAAACGAGGCCGTTCTATGCGATTTCGTTTTATGTGAACACGGCATTTTGGTGGCCCATTATCGTCAATGTTCATTGTAAGTGTAAATTTCCGTCAGGAGCGTACGATATTTCGTACGTTTTGTACGATATTTCGGCGCTCTATATGAAAACTCCTCGGATTTGCCCCACTTTGGCGGCGGACTCGTTTTATGTGATCACATTCGTTCTTATCGAAAATTAAATATTAATATTTTAGGTCGCTCGTTTTATCTGAACACATTTTATGCGGGACCCTACTGTATATTGTACACTAACATTAATGATAATGAGGATAGCTGACCTCGTGAGCTATGCCCTTTAAAACCTTCGAGTCAGAATATAAAATTAGGGTACTGACACTTATCTCTTTTCGATCTAGTACAGTTCCTAATACAGTATTGTCATTCTATAATTTTATAACTTTTATGTTATTTAATGTTAAGCATAAATCACAATATAAAGAAAGGTCAGGTGGTCTGACAAAGGCTGACTTGGCTCTCTCATGAAGAGGGAGTCACTGAATCACTTTTCCTAGCCATTTTTATCTTGTAGCTTCTGAATTGGAAGTTGATAGAATTCTAACACCTAAAATAATATACCTTCAGCCTAGTTTGCCAGTACGGTAGCAGTGAAAAAGAACCCATAGATATTCCCTAATAAAATATAAAAAATATTTCATGTAGATTGGCCATCAGATGACCAAGCGTTATCTGTGTAAAACTTAGAACACCCTTTAACATGATATTTTGTTTAATCACTATTGAAGGAGTTGATTGCTTTTGCTATTTCTGAGCAATGTATATTTGGTATGCCCCTAAACTGAAAAAAATATAGGGTCTCCCCAGACCCTTTTCTAACTAAACAACTCCCCCCACCCCAGATTGACTTCAATATAAATACAGGTATGTATATTTTCTTGTAGGATAATGTCCTGTTTAAAGGCCGGCTCAGTAGAAATTGCAGACTTGCTATCGCTCGTCCAGGAAAATATTAACACCTGAATGGTGTGAAATGTCAAACTAATGAGGTGAAGCATCTTAAAAACTCCAAACTAATGGAGTGAAACAGGGAGAGTCCAAAAAGATCTGTCTCACAGCAGATAGTGTAAAACTATTCAGATACAGACCCTTGATGATTCCATAATGACAGTGGGGGTGACACATTGGATTTTGAAGGATATATTTAGTTTCTTAATGAATAGGAATGAATGGAGAATGCTTGCGATTAGATGAGTGATAACGAATTCGTTGGGAGAGGGGATCGGGTGCCAGTTGGACTAGATAATAGTCAGTGAGGCGCCTGGCCTGGGGAGCCGGTGCATTTGAAGGGTCACGTCTGGATGTGAGGTGGGTGGGCATTGTGATATGGTTCCGCTGCGTGTCTGCTTTCTGAGACCGGAACCTCTCCGGGGGAGTGCTGGAGGCCCTTAGTGATCCTTGATCTCTGAGTCTTCTGGGCGACCTAGATGTGTGTGAATGATTTATTTTGTTTTATATGTGTTGTGTTGTCCCTGTTCGGGCTCTGTCTCGAGTCGGCCACCCCTAGCTATTGGGTGTATAAACATACATACAAGATTTGCCAAGGCCTGTGTTATCAGTAACTAAAGAAAGTATCGGTACACTTATTGAATATATACTGTATATCAATCTCATTAACTGACCACTTGCGAGTTATGAGCAATAAGAGTGTTCAAGCTGCTGACATCGATACTGTATATAGTCAAATTTACAAGTAAAAAAAAAGGTTTGTAGTTGTTGTTGTTGTTGTTGCTGTTCCCCAGGCTGCCTGGCCGAACAGCCCCAAGGCTCCGAGCAAGGCCAAGGCCATAACAGAGCGCCCACCACAGAACCCTCCCTGCCTACCACAATAAAGCCTGGGTGACCGAAGCCACTCCATGGCGGGGAGCGGAGGAGAGTGCGGAAACGCATATACCCGCAGAAAGATTCCACTCCACTACTCTTTACCCCAACAAATTTACATTGTATGAGCAAAAATTAAATAATTTTATGAAATGTGAGCAGTAGCTACACTCTTGACTTCGAAGCAGTGTATTGTTTCAAGTCTTACAGGTAATCTATTCAACTTCAGATATATGTATTCCAAGCCCATAAATTCTTTGGGTAGTAAATTGAATAAAATATTTAATTTGTCATATGCTTAAAGGGGTTGAATAAGCTAGTTTTTATTGATTGTATTTTTTAAAACTTTTAACTGTAAGAGAGCCAATGATACTGTGGAATTTTCTGTACATGAAGACCATAAATTATAGGATCTTTGAGTTATGTAATATGAGCGCTATTGCATTTGTTGATGTGGAGAACTAGTCTATCTATATATTGCCCGACGCCGTGATCCCCGAAGGGGTGGCCACGAACAAACCGCCCCCACGCACCTCTGTCCCCAGTCAGTCGACGCCCCTCCCCCCCAACCAGCACCGCCTTCGTTCATGTTCTTCCTCACTCCATCCTTCCACCTCTCATTCGGTGTACCTCTCCCTCTCTTTTGTATATTATTATTTAATGTCTGTTCAAGTAAAATAAAACTGCTTGGTATTACTGTAGTTGGAATGAAGTAATAGTCATTGTTAAATTGTTGGATAGCCAAATGCAGAATTTATTCTAGCCAGTGTAACTACTAAGATTATATAAAATAAAGGCTTTGTATTATAAATCCTCAAATATTTTTTATAGCTATTCACTTTTGGCATTACGTAATTGATATATTATTGTAAATACATATTTTTGTTATATTTTATTTTATTGTATCATTCACATTTGATAGTATCAATTGTTTGTCTTTGTGATATCCTTAATTTATTTGTACTATAAATGTAGGTTATTTGTAGGGTAATAATTGGTAGGGGTCATCTGTCCATGCTATGCTTACAGGTACCTACCATCGTTAGTGAGTTTTGTATGTATTTTATACTATTGTTAATATCTTGTCAAATTGCAAATTTGCTTACATAGAACATTTTGACATACATTGTAGTTTCTTTATTCATACAGAATTTAGTAGAATTTACCAGAACGTCCTGAACTTCCCAAATTGACTAATTCCTTGAACATGACGAGAGCCCGTTGGTATATGTGCGATTAATTTGCTTGGGAAACAGATTCACTTGCTCATCTAGTGATGTACATCCTATGTGGTGGTTTTGTGTTCTTTTATTTCTAAATTGCATTTTGCTAAAGCGTTATTTCCACATAGCGAGTTTGATAAGTTCTTTTGTCTTTATATTGTGTCGTCCCTATTTTGGTTTGTTGTTTTGCAAGTTTTACATTATAATACTGTACCATACTGTAATTTCATACTGTATTTGTTTTCACCAACTCGCCAATTAATTTACAAATAAACCCAACTAATGAAATAAATGAAAGTAATGAATAGGCCTACATGTGGTACTCCAAAGACTCGAACCTAGGATAATCACACCGAAATTCCGCACACTAAGCATTAGGCTTGCCATACTTATTATGTTCGTACAATATTGGGCGTCTTGTTGCCGTGTTAGGTAAATAATTTTAGTGTTCAACTTATATTTATGCAAATTGAAAGAGATATGCATCATTAATGTGGAAAATGTAAGATATATGTATGTTTTGATGGTTATAGTTTAATAAAGTAGGAGAAATATTATAATGAAATTTTACTTCTACAGTCCCCTCGTGAGAGTAAGGGCTGGCTACTGACTGACTGACAGTATTTTAAAATCCCTTCGAGTTGGAGTTGCAGGGTTTGGTAAATATATTTGGAATTGTGTGTGAGAAAAGGAACCTAAGGTCAATGCCAGGAAGAATATGGTTGTGATCTTTGAGAAGAATGCAGTCACAGAGTGTGAGGTGAGGTTAAGGGGAGGTTTTTAGTTTGGTCTCTAGATATCCATCAAGCTTAAGATTACACCCCCTTGAGCCCCTTTCAAGATAAATGTGTACATTTTTCGGTAGAAAAATGTCCCGGCTGAAAGCCGGTTTCTCTTAAATTACAGGCTCGCTATCGCTCGCCAGGATAAAATAGACACCTAAATTGCACGAAAGGTCTTAAAATTGACGGAAATGGGGCGAAAGTTCTTAAAATCGCCAAACTAATGGGGCGACTGTCTTAAAATCTCAAAAGCAATGAGGCTAAACATGAGGGAGAAAGGGGTCCAGAAAAAAATCCCTCAAGTCGATATCTCCCCTTAACCCGGGAACTGCCGGGAGACTCTTAAGAGTTCCCCCGGCGGACTGCGGGAAGACTCTTAAGAGTAAGGGAAAAAAAAAATCCATTTAAAACACCCAAATAAAAAATGTTTTGTTTTTATTTATTTTGTTTTGCCCCTGGGCCATGCCAAATATCACTCCTCCACCTCCCCTCCTTCCCCACTTTCCTCCCCTCCTTCAGTTAACACCTATTTTCCCTGTTATTCCCTTATTCTGTGGTTAATTTTTGTGCTAACATTAGCGAGTTGGTAGCAGGGCGTTGTCATCACTGTTACCAAGCGTGGGAAAGAGCGAGAGAGAGACTATTGCGGAACAGTGTCTCTCCAGACAAGGGGAGGGGTGGAGGGCAGGGAGGTTGCCTCAGCCATACATTATGTAACTCCCGGCCTGTATCGCCGATTTTGACCATCCAAATACTGTTTCCACTTGTATTATTGTTGTAACAGGTTACTACCTTTATAATCAACCTATAATAGGCGCATATGGATAAGTATTAATGCTATTTATGGTAAAATAACGATGTTAGTGATGGGAACAGCTCAAATACGTCAGCACATGAGTGTGGGTGTCTCATACACCCCATGCGCACTTCTTAGGTTAAATGGTCAGGCAATGGAGAAAGTTAGCTCATTAAGTATTTGGGCAGTGTACTAGTAAACATGGTAATATAGAGGATGAAGTATGATAGAAGGTACAGCAGGGAAAGAGTGTTATAGGAATGCTGAAAGCAGTGACAAGGAATAGGGTGGTAAGCATGGAAGTAAAAAAGCCATTGCATGATAGTATGATAATCTCGACATTGACTTGCGGGAGTGAAGCATGGACATTGTTGGAGAGACATAAATAAATAATTAGAGGGGTAGAAATGATTTCCTTGAGAATTGCTTGTGGAATTACATGTTGAGAGATACAGACAAATGAGTAAGTAAGTGAGCATTGTGGTGTGGATGTGCTGGAAAGTGTGAAGAGGAACACCTTGAGGTGGGCTTGATTATGTGAAGCTTATGGCGAGTGAAAGAATGGCTAAAATAGTGTAATGAGCATGAGGTGGAATGGCAGAGAGGGAGAGGCAGACCAAGAGTGAGGTAGAGGGATGGAGTTAAAAGGTATGAGTGTGAGTGGTGTTGGGTGGGAGGACAGTCTCTGGCTTACAGATGACAGGTGCATGGAGGTGATTCATTAGTGGCCACCCCCTCGGGGATCAAGGCGTCAGGCAATAGATAGCTAGAAAATACCAATTTTGTATCTATGATTCTTGTCACTCACTATTCTATCCTTATATAATTATAATGTATGTATGTATATACAGTACTCAGGCACACACCCCATAGCTGAGGGTGGCCGACTTGAGACAGAGCCCAAACAGAAACAACATTAAAATTCCAGTTCTTAAGATCCGGGACCACTTTCGCGTTCCCTCGCCCCTTACTGTATTGTCGAGTAAGTTAATTTTACAAGGGGAGGGGGATTCCTAGCCCTTGCCCCCAGAAGGAAAAAGTAAGACAGAAAAAAAGAGACAGACAGAAATGGCTAAGGTTGGGTAGAGGATGCCAAACCTCAATTTGAATAGGACCAGCCCTCACCCATAATATTGTTAAAAGTAAGATCTTTTATTCATATTAATATTCTACATTATCCATATGATGACAAAATACAGCTAGCACTCTATAGACTATAGTACTTTGACCAGGGTCACTTGTTGGCAACTGTTCCATATATTTAGTTTTATCTATCTATTGCAGGATGCCGTGATCGCCGAAGGGGTGGCCACAAACAAAACGCCCCCATGCACCTCTGTCCCCAGTCAGTCGACATTGCCGAACCATCTCAAGGTGTTCCTTTTCACACTTTCCAGCACATCTACATCCACACCACACTGCTCTCATACTTCCTTATTCGTCTGTCTATCCCTCCATGTAACTCCGCAGGCACTTTTCAAGGAACTCATTTCCACCCCTCTCACTCTTAGTTGTTGTTGTTGTTGTTGTTCCCCAAGCTGCCTGGCCGAACAGCCCCAAGGCCCCGAGTAAGGCCAAGGCCATAAACGAGCGCCCCCACAGATTACTCTTAGTTTGATTAATTGGCATATACGTATTTGCTCACATGGAGAGAGACTCGCAACCAGGATAATCACAGGCAGTTAAGACATAATATTATAAGTTGAATACAGAAATAAACATATCAATTGAAAAATAAAAGAAACATATCATGTCCTCATATTTAGATGGTGTTTGTGAGAAAATTTAAGGCGATGGTAAAAAGTGATGATTGTATAACTGTATTTTGGTTGCAAGCTGTATAGATCCTTGTGCTGTGGTAATAATGGAGTTGCTAGTCTTTTTCGTCCTTTCATCAAAACAGCCTCACAATGGTAAAAAACTTGTGGTGATGCTCTTCACTGGCAAGCAGGTGGGCAACAAGGCAACAGGAGCACCGATAACGGGACTCAGGACCGGCCCTACAAGCACGCCCTGGTAGCTGGCATTAATCGCTATCTTTGTAGAGCTAGCGTGGAGTTGGTGTTGGTGTTCCAAAGTTGTATGCATGAAGCTCTGGGGATCGATCCCCCACTGGGTGAGTTATTAATTACTTTATTTAGATGTTAATTGAAGCTCACTCCCATGGCCTCACAACCCCTCTCTGCAATGGTGGACATCAAAGCTGCAGTAGACCAGTGTCACATTAACAAGTGAATGCTAGCATGATAGCATCTGATCAGCATGGTCGAGCTGATTACACTGGTTACAGACTGCATTCACAATCACAGCCATTTCAACAGTACGATAGCACTCCACATGTCCCCTACACACTAAACTACAATAGGAAGTTGGGCATTAACAACCCTCCCCTGAAACAAGCTAGAGAATTGAAAAATTTACCTTGATTGAGCAAAATCGTTCATGGCCATCCCCTCAGGGATCAAGGGGTCTGGTAATAGATAGAGTTGCTAGTATATATTTAATGTATTTGTTTTATGTGGATGAGGGAGACAAAAGGCAGAATTGCCTGTGATGAGTGCCTCCCCCAGAATTGAAAGAGTGACAGGGCCAAAATCAAGGAATGTTTGAGCCAAAATTCTTGGACACACAAGAGTTTGAAGTAATTTAAGTCATAGGATGAGGGGAAGATGGATACAGGGAGAGAGTTCCAGAGCTCAGAAGTTGAATAGAAGAAAGATTGGGAATATTGTTTCACTCTTGGGAGTGAAATGATATTGCAGAGTCAGTGAGTGGACGTGAGTAATGAGATGAATGGCTTTCTATTCTGCTTTGTCAAGAAGTGCTGTGCGAGAGGATCCTCCCCACACATGCGAACTGATATACCAGGATTTTAACTGGGTTTGACTGGCTATTTCGTGGACTCAATCTCAACTGGGTAGGAAATGAATTTACACAAACATGCATGCTGCAGAGGTATAAGGACAACACAGAAGGACATTTATAGTTATTAAGGTTAACAAATATGATATGGCCTAGTTGGCTAATTGATCACACACAAAACGACAAACACAATATTTAAAACATGGACATGTGAATATACAACCAGCAACTGAGATTAATTGCCAATATAGTTAAGACGGGGTTTTAGGCTCTTTAAGCAATAATAAGTATACACAAGTAATGCACTGAGGGTCTCTCAAATATTAGAGTTTATCACGGATATGTATGAATCCTAAAAAGCGCACTTGGGAGTATTGTCACATAGACAACAGATCACGAAAGCTCTTCTAGAATGGAGTTAGCATGAGTTGAATATAGAACGCAATAAATACATCATATATCACTTTGTCATGGGGACTCGGAAAAAATAGGTGCACAGTCTACAGATAGTATCTGTAGACTGTGCTCACACCCACAGTGATATACTTAAATTCAATATCAAGTGACACACCTCTTTCCATGCCAAGTGGCTCGGTGATTATTATTATATTTCCATTTATATATGTCTCTGTACTTACTATGTGTAATACGTGTTCTATAAGTGCTTCTGTGACTCTAAAATGTCTAGGTTCGAAGATTACTAGAAGTGCGCTGTTTAGGCCAAAGTGATTCAATATAAATGTTCAACCATAAAAGAGACGTTCATAACTCTATGTGTGTTTTTAATTCATGATTCTGATATGAAGGAGCCATAATACTTTGCTATTATAATATTGCACCCTAGCTCCCGGGTATACAATTCTAAGTATAATATTTCATGTTCTTTTTGTGTACTTATTTGTACCATTAGTATATAAGCCATACTTGTGTTATACTACTTGAATATAATAACTATGAACTTACTACTGTGTTGTTCTTATGCCTCTACTTATTTGTATGTGTGTTTATGTAAGACTTAGTGAAAATAGGACTTCAGAGGCTATCAATCCTATTGGATTATTAAGCCAGCACACTGAAAGTCAAGAACAACGTCAGGACTGGAGCCTCGCTGCGAGAATCCCAGTCCTCATTCTCTACCCAATTGAGATAGGATCCACCTTTCACTCAGTAAGCCCAGCAAAATGTCTGGTATAAAACGAATACACATTCAAGCATACGCATACATAGGCATGTACACTCACATCCAAGAATACGCACACACATTCATAGCCAACTTCATCCATCTCTCATAAACATTCTATCTCTTTTACACACACACACACACACACACACACACACACACCTGACTGCACCCGTCAACATGTGGCAACAATATGGGTCCGTGTCTATATAGCCAAACACTGACCACCATCCCTTTAGTTTCACTTCTTACGTTGGTTCACTACCTCGCAGAGATGAAGGTAAGTACGGTGAAGGAGTAGAACATACTTTTTATTTATATATTGACCTCCAATTTGACCTGTTAAACAAATCTACTAACTTCCCCTCTAAACCACGAATATGACAAATATTGTTATAATCCATAAATCATTTGTAATAGTTTGTACTTTTAATGCGAATTAATTGTCGGCGTTTCTTGAAATTAGCCAAAGTGACACACACAGGAATAATTTTCTTCCTATTAATCTTGTATTTGTGTTAATATACCAATAGTTGTATAATTATTAAATAAATAGATAAATAAATAAATCAATACTGTATACCGGTATATATATACTATTGTAATAATTGAGTTTTGCAGAAACTTAACTATATTATTTTCGTCAACAATAATAGAGTTCGGCGTTGATTGTTTATTGTTGTTGAGTGTGCGTACGTGTGTATCTGTTTGCATCTCCTTTTGTAAATAATATTTCTAACTAATATGTGAAGTGATTTGGACAACACTTGGTTAGTAACTTCATTTGGTACTCAAATTAAAGCAACAGACTTTTTGTCAAGATTCGAAGACCCATTGTGCCCCGCACACCTATATTACACACCTATATATTTTGGTTATGTGTATGAAGGAGACAAAAGGCAGGTTGCCTGTAACGAGTGTTTCCTCCTAAGCCAAAAGAGTGACGGAGCCAAATTCAAGGGACCGTGGCCCGTGGGGTCATAAGGCCTGGACACACGAAGTGCAGCTTAAGTCATAGGATGAAGGGAAGATTAAATGAGGGAGAGAATTCCAGAGTTCACTTGTTGAGTAGAAGAAAAATTGAGAAACTTTGCTAATTCTTCTTGGGTTGGAGAGCTGGACGGAATAGGAGTAGGACTGTGTTGAAAGGTGGGTGCCTTGCAATCGCCACAGAGATATAATTATTCAAATCCGAAGAGTGAGGCTATGCACTGAGAGAGATCTGAAGAACATAGATTGTTTTAATAGAGATAGAAGAGTGAAAGAGATGAAAATCTAGAATATTGAGAGAAGATGAAGGGTTCATTTGCGCATTGTCGAAGAATAATTGATAGTCTTGCGGAAGATTGCGACGGGTAGATAGAGGGAGAAATTAGGTCTTGGAGGCATTGAAAGTAACAAAGCTGCTTATAATCGTCTAGTGATATGCTAATCCTCATGCAAATTCTGGCTTTGGAACACAATCTGCACTCATGTTGATTATGTGTTCTACTAAGGTTGCTTGGCAGCGGTAGCAGTACACAAGATAGCCTCACTCTTCGAATTTTATTAATTATATATTCTACCTGTGAACTATAATGGAGAGAGAGAGAGAGAGAGAGAGAGAGAGAGAGAGAGAGAGAGAGAGAGAGAGAGAGAGAGAGAGAGAGAGAGAGAGAGAGAGAGAGAGAGAGAGAGAGAGAGAGAGAGAGAGAGAGAGAGAGAGAGAGAGAGAGAGAGAGAGAGAGAGAGAGAGAGAGAGAGAGAGAGAGAGAGAGAGAGAGAGAGAGAGAGAGAGAGGGGGGCATTGATTTAGATTGAGATTGGGAAAGATCGAGTTCCCACGTATCAACTATCGTTAGTGGCTTCAGTAGCTGATCTACGCCAACTAAATTACTTTGATTGTTACATGGACCGCTTACCTCGAGTTGTACTTCACTGAATTAAGGGGAGACTGGCTGTTTGTTTGGTCTATTAATTAATTTATTCATATTTTTTTTTTTTAGTTTCCTCCCTAGACCTCCATCAAGCTTAGAAAAACACCCCCTAGACAAGATAAATGTGTAAATTTTTCGGTAACTAGATAAGAAACAAACACACAATAACAAACCAATCAATAATAATCCCCCCCTTTCCACAATAACCCCCCCCCAAAAAAAACGTCGGATGACCTAGTGTTAACTATTATAACAGTTAGACAAATATACTTAATGACAATGAAAACACTGGACACAATTCGTTAAGTTCCGTCGGTAAATATTTGAGAAATCTTTCGAGCAGGGCACGCCAAACTGACACTCAGGAACAAGAAAAGAACTATTACAAAAGTTAATCAGGCAGGTATAATCATCCAGAGAATATAGTGATTAAATGACGTGATATTTCATGCATACAATTGAAGATAATCCCATAATAATAGGGGGGGGGGGGGTCACAGCACCGAGCCCTTATTCAGTTTATACAAGCACCACCAAAAAATAGCGGAAGCGTGGCTGTTATTTACTGCAAATATAACTTTTAAGTGTGGATATGGGTAACAACGGAAGATACTGACTAATTCATACAATAATTGTTCTGGAAACATTTTGAGAACACAGACAGATAGACAACTACACAGGAGTGGTTACATTACCCAATGTACTGTATATCTTGACATTACTCAAGCGCTACGGACTCTTACCTGCGGTGAGCAGGGTACTAAGACACACACACAATTATATAGTATATATATATATATATATGAATTTAGTTTAATGGAGAGCATCTCGGTTTTCCACCTGGTCATGACGGGTATTCGCATACACTGGTAGCTGGTACTATTCGCATACACTGGTAGCTGGTACTATTTCCCTTGAGAAAGGAATTGGATGATAGTGTTTCAATAGGTCTGCTATATGTCAGTATGTCGAGCGCTAGTGAATCTCTGAGCGAGAGCTAGAGATAAATGGCGCTTAATAAATGACCTGGAAGATTATGAAGATTATTTGTTATATGAATATCTATTGAAACACAATATTCAGTAAGTTTAAACAAGGAGATAAAACCATACGTATTCAAGTCAATTACTACATGTAACTCTTCTAGCTTATTACACACTCCATTTAGCAGGTACTGGACAATAAAATATTCCCATTAACAGCAGCAATCAAGTATGACAACAATAGGTAATTGTCTGTGAACTCCATAATGTTTTCTTAAGGGAGCCCACCTAGCTTTTTGTTCTCTCTCTCCCTCTTTATCTGGGTTGTATTCATTCGGCCCCATTCAGCCTACTGTTTTAAGACGTTTACCCCCATCCAGGTGTCAATATTTTCCTGGCGAACGGTAGCGAGCCAGCATATACATATATCTGTTTTGACAGCAAGCTAAATTTGTAAATTTTTCGATAGAAAATTTCTCCGGCGAAGCCGGATTTCTCCATACAATGGAAGAAAAATGACACCTGGATGGGGATAAACGTCTTAAAACAGTTGGCTAAATGGGACCGAATAGATACAAGCCAGAGAAAGAGAGAAAAGGAGAGAAAGATAAACACAACAGGTGACCCCCCCTTTAATCTTCTGTGAACGTGATGACTGGCAAAGTAGGTTTAACCCTATCTTAGCTGGGGATAGTCGCTTTGGATTTCCCCCGTTCCCTGCTCCGTAATATTTATTTGGCGATTTTATTTTTTTTAGCTCCATTTGTTTGGCGGTAACAAGACGTTTCGTCCCTTTTAATTTTTAAAATGTTCTAACTGAGCGAAAGCAAGCCTGCAATTTATGAGAAAGTGTCCTTCGGCCGGAACATTTTCTACCCCCCAAAAGTACAAACTTAGCTTGAAGGGGGTCTGGGGGCCCGCGTTTTTTTCTAAATCGAAGGGGGTCTGGGGAAGTATTTTTTTTTCTTCATTAATCTAGTTGGCAAAGAAAAATTAAATTACTCGACTATGGCAAGGTAAATCAAAATAATAAACAATAGACACACAAAAATACCACATAATTTTTATAAATGATCTCCTCAACTGTACCTCAATTCCCATCCATTCATACGCAGACGACTCAACCTTTCACTACTCCATTAGTTTTTCAGAACGCCCCAGCCAGCAATCCCTCAACGACAAACGTAATGAAGCCATAGAACTCTTAAATTCTGATCTAAATACTATCTCCAATTGGGGCAGAGAAAACCTTGTTACCTTTAATGCTTCCAAAACCCAATTTCTCCATCTATCTACCCGTAAGGAACTCCCAGCGGACTATCCCTTATTCTTCAACAATACAAAAATCAATCCTTCATCTTCTCTCAATATTCTTGGTGTCTCTTTTTCTTAGGCTCTCAGTTGGAAGGACCATATTACCAGTCTTGCTAAGGCAGCCTCCCAGAAGCTGGATGTGCTCAACCGCCTTAGGGGGCTCGTTTCCCCTGCACAGCTTCTTGCTCTGTACAGGGGCATAGTGCGTCCTTGTATTGAGTATTGTTCATATGTGTGGGGAGGTTCCTCTCACACCGCTCTCCTAGACAAAGTTGAAAGGAAGGCCTTTCGTATCATTAACTCCCGTCCACTCACCAACTCTTTGCAATCTCTCTCTCTCCGCCGCAATGTTGCATCTCTCTCGCTATTCTATCGCTACTATAATAATCAGTGTTCCTCAGAGCTTTCCCAGTGTAAACCACCTCCTTTGCGTAGGGCACGTGGTACCCGTCTTGCAACTCAATCCCACCCCTACTCTGTGCAACTCTCCAACCCGAGAGTGAAACGTTACTCTGTCTTTCATCTACTCAACAGCTGAGCTCTGGAACTCTCTCCCAGAATCAGTCTTTCCCTCTTCCTATGACTTAAATTGCTTCAAACTCCGTGTGTCCAGGCATTTTGGCTCGAACGTCCCTTGATTTTGGCCCTGTCACTCTTTCAACTATGGGGGAGGCACTCGCTATAAGCAGTTCTGCCTTTTGCCTCCCTCAATCACATAGAAAACAAAAATGGCATCACAGGTTTAAATGGGTACTGCTTGTTTTTTGGTCTATATATTTATTTATTTAATATTTTTGAGTTTCCTCGCTAAACCTCTATCAAACTTAGAAAAATACCCGCTAGACATCCTTTCAAGATAATTTTTGTAATTTTTCGTTAGAGAAATGTGCCGGCCGAAGACCGATTCCTTTTAATATTAGAGGTTCGCTAACGCTCGCCAGGAAAAAAAATCGATACCTAAAGGGCACGAAAGGTCATAATATTGATAACAAAAGAAATGAGGCGAAAGGTCTCAAAACCGCTAAACTATCGGAACGAACGTCTTAAAACTTCAAAACTAATACGCTAACCATGATGGAGAAGGGGGTCCAGAAAAAACGATTACCACCCCCTTAAGGGGAGATTTCCACTTGAGGGACTTTTTTCTTGACCCCTTTCTCCCTCATGTCTAGCCCCATTGCTTTGGAGATTTTAAGACGTTTGCCCCATCAGTTTGGTGATTTTTAAGAATTTCCGCCCCATCCTGTCAATTTTAAGATCTTTCGTGCCATTTAGGTGTCGATTTTATCCTGGCGAGCGATAGCGAGCCTGTAATTTAAGAGCAACCGGGACATTTTTCTACCGAAAAATTTACAAGTTTATCTTGAAAGGGGGTCAAGGGGGTGACATTTTTAGATTGCTAGAGAAGCAGGGAACCTACTATAAACCTCCCCTTAAGTGTGCAGTACTGTACAGGAGTTTGTTTGGTAAGCGTGGGATTCGGACATTTCCTGTTTACTTGGAGCATTAACCGTTAGATATGTTGGTGTAATGGTTGTTGATTTGTTGATTGGTCGATGCGGTGAATGGCTATATGGTAGTGTAAAGCGAAGGACCTATAATTATTGGTTGACATGGCGTACTATATAATTATATAATTAAAATGTTCAGTCTAAAGGGGGGACGGGCCGGTTTTCTGGACCACTTTCTCCCTCATGTCTAGCCCCATTAGTTTTCAGATATTAAGATGTTTGCCCCATTAGTAAGTCGATTTTAAGACCTTTCGCCACATTTCTTCGTCAATATTTAGACTTTTCGTGGTATTTAGGTGTCGATGTTTTCCCTGGCGAACGATAGTGAGCCTGTAATGTTGGAAGAACCGGCCTTTGGCCGGGAAATTTTCTACCGAAAAATTTACAAATTAATCTAGAAGGGGGATCTGATGGATTTTTTTTTAAATTTGATGGAGGTCTAGGGGGGAAACTAGAAAAATAATCAATACATGCAAAAATCGTCCAAAAAGTGAACCATCCCCCTTAAAGACTGATATCCTTCATTGAGCTCAGCGAGGGTTTATTTTTTCCAGCATAATTTGTTTCATATTAACTCTTGCACAAAGCAGTCAATATGTTTATAACTATAGCCATCAAAAGAAAATGAAACAAACATTATAAAACACTAAAACCAACCAACCAGGGGACATAATAACAAGATCCAAAGACTGTAACTCCCATTGTATAAATTACAGGTTACACATTTGGCATTTCAACCTCACATTTTACTTCATTAGAGAGATATGAGGTTAGCTGATAATTTACAGGGGGGGGGGGGGGACCAGTGGATATTCACCAAAGGTTAATCGTTTATATTTTGGTCACAAATGAATGTACTGACGAAGTTGAATACACATTCGTTTATTAGTTTTGAGAATTCCTGCTTATAAACAGACAGACAGACTAACAAACGCAGACAGGCAGGGAAACAGGCTGATAACAACGATCACATAATCTCCGCAACCTTCGTTTGGTGGAGATAAAAAGGAATTACACATGTGATTATTTTCTAATAATTGGAAGCGGAGTAGTAGACCGATATAACCCCCTATAATAAAACCCCGTGTGACACCCCCTTCATGCATGGCCAGGGTCACAACCACCGGACGATCAGCTGTTCCCGACCATTATGTGTTTGGGGGTAGCCAACACACACATATACTACAACTGTTGCTCTCGCTTTCTGTAGACTTTCCCACGTAACCACTAACAGGGGGAAATTATCGAGCAGTACTGTAGTCTAACCGCGGGAGTACTGGCTTGAGGGAGATGGATGGATTTATATATATACTGTATATATATATATATATATAGAGAGAGAGAGAGACATATTATAGCTAGGTTGGCTAGATAAAAATATGGGACGGTAAAACTAGATAAAGACGTATAGGGATAGCTATAGATACTGTACTACTATACAGATAGATAAAACAGGCCGGTAGAAACAGTTAAACAAATATAGATAATAAAACAGACATATAGACTTATCGTTAAGAGAAGCGTAAGAGACGATATATATATAAATACGGAGGTATACTTTATTAAATATTTCAGTATGGGTGACATTATTAATTTCAATTTGGCTATCACTAGACGATATTGTTAAGTTTGGGAAGGATGTTTGGTAATTAACAGAGGATTACCGTACTTGAAATAGTTTGTAGCCTTTTCAATTTTCGAGGGCTGTCCTAAGCTGAATAAAATGTCTAAAAAGTAGCTACAATAAAATGATAATGACTTCACCCGTATTGGAAGGGTTAAAGTATCTCTATGATCAAAACGCCATTGTCATACACAATGCACAATATGAAGAATTACTTTTCTTTTCTATCACCGTCTTTTTTTGTCTTTCTCTCCCTTTCTCTCTTTCCCTGGTTTGTATCCATTCAGCCAACTGTTTTAAGACGTTTATCTCCATCCAGGTGTAGATTTCTTCCTGGCGAGCGATAGCGAGTCAGCATTGTATGGAGAAATCCGGCTTTGCCGGAGAAATTTTTCTATTGAAAAATGTACAAATTTAGCTTGCTGTCAAAACAAAAATATGTATATGATGGCTCGCTACCGCTCGCCAGGAAAATATTGACAACTAGATGGGGGTAAACGTCTTAAAACAGTAGGCTGAATGGGGTCGAATGGATGCAAGCTGAAGAGAGAGGGAGAGAAAGATAAAACAAAGGCGAGGTGGTCTCCCTTAATTGTAATGCGACGATAATTATATTATATCACAAACATTACGACGTAGGGTACACACACATAATTACTGTATAACACCTATAGTTCATTACGACGTAGGGTACACACACATAATTACTGTATAACACCTATAGTTCATTACGACGTAGGGTACACACACATTAATTACTATATAACACCTATAGTTCATTACGACGTAGGGTACACACACATTAATTACTGTATAACACCTATAGTTCATTACGACGTAGGGTACACACACATTAATTACTATATAACACCTATAGTTCATTACGACGTAGGGTACACACACATTAATTACTATATAACACCTATAGTTCATTACGACGTAGGGTACACACACATTAATTACTGTATAACACCTATAGTTCATTCATTATAGGTAGGCATAAAATATTGACCACTAATATCTATAACTCATAAATGACTAGAGTAATCGAGCTAGTATTTCCACCATTTAGGAAGGGTCAACCAGAGAATAGGTGTGGAAATATACATCCCATTTCCGCAAGCCCATTTTAAGATACAGTGGTTAGGGGTCTCGATTTCTGACCTACCTATAATGAATGGACTATAGTAAGAACGAAAACCGAGAATGGTAAAGAAATCTACTGTATAAGTAACCTGCCTCTCCATCTCAATTAGTACAGACTAATTATAGCTATTAGTGGACAGAGACGTTACAAATTAACCATGCTCCAGAAAACTTGGTTCGGTTGTGTTTTTACAAAATATATTTTTCACCATGTTGATATAAATTCTCCAATTTAGGGACGCTCAACCATCCAATCAATTGGAGAATAGGAATAAGATAGACACAATAGCAATAGTGTTAGAGAGCTATCGAGTTATGGAACAAACGTATGATCAATACCATATTCTGCTAGAACAAAATAGTTATCTGATTGAGAGAGTTGTTTATTGACCATTTCTATCTATCTATTGCCGGACACCGTGATCCCCAAAGGTGTGGCCACGAACGAATCGCCCCCATGCACCTCTGTCCCCAGTCAGTTGACGCCCCTCCTCCCATCCAGCACCGCTTTCACGCATATACTTCTTAACTCCATCCTTCCACCTCTCTCTTTGTCCTTCCACTTCACTCTCGTACACCCTCTTAGTCATTCTCTCGCTTCCCATATGTTCCACTTGGATGAACCATCTCAAGGGGTTCCTTTTAGCATTTTCTAGCACATCTACATCCACACAACACCGCTCTCTTACTTCCTCATTCACCTGTCTATTCCTCTATGTAACTCTGCACGCACTTCTCAAGTAACTCATTTCCACCCATCTCACTCTTGGTTTGTGTCTCTCCAACAACGTCCATGCTTCACTCCCATACGTCAATGTCGGGATTGCCACACTATCATGCAAGGACTTCTTTACTTCCATGATGACCACCTTATTTCTTGTTACTGTTTTCAGTGTTCCTGCAACCCTCTTTCCCCTGTAGCACCCTCTCCCGCACTTCTTCATCCATAGTCCCATCTTTACTCAACACACTGCACAAATACTTAAATGACCTGACATTCTCCCTAGCCTGACCATTCACCCTCACTTCACACTCTGTGACTGCACCCCTTTCAAAGACCATAACCTCACTCTTTTTTGCATTGTGTAAAATATAAGATTTTCACACGAAACACAAAATATATACTGCAGTAATATTTTTTTCTCTCAAACTACATGCTCATTGGTGGGAGTAATTATAACATATTATTGTCTAGAGACAATTGATCGAAAATTAAAGGAGTTGCTACCTGGCCGTGATCAGAGCACAATTTCACAATGGAGGATTAGATTCTATTTCACATTTAGGCTCTCTTAATCCCATTGGCTACACATTCGTTGTGATAATTAATATAAAAAGTATCAATGCCAGCAATTACAAAGGTAGTTTCTGATGAAGCACGGTTGATTGAAACACACACACGCACAGACACACACACACACAGTCAATTCATCTCCAAATCATTACTAAGCCACTTTTCTCATGTGGTAGAAATGTATTTTTCCTGTTGTGGAGTTGTTATTAATTTCGTGCCAAGCAGCTTCAATAAATGTATGATGTTGTATTCGTACCACATTTGAAGAAAGTAGTTTCCCATTAGTCTTAGTGTCCCATTTATTTATTCGTCGTCACAAAGCCAGTTTTCCTGTGCCTTACTATGTGTGTGTATGTGTGTGTGTGTGTGTGTGTGTGTGTGTGTGTGTGTGTGTGTGTGTGTGTGTGTGTGTGTGTTTTTCTTTTCTTTTTGAAAGCGGGCGAGATTGCACCGGGTTACTTTGAGCTAGAGAACTGCACTTTGAGCGAATTGGCGAATGACACTTTGCTCGAATAACATCTTTCAGTTACAAAAACACAATCGGTATATTTCACAGTACCAGCAGCCAATCTGGTCTAAGTAGAGTTTTAGAGCTCAAAGGGACAAAGTGAAATCTCGCCAGGTTAAGGGAGGCATGGTTGTTTTGTTTCTGGCCTCCCTTCTCCCTCATGTTTAACCCCATTATTTTTCAGATTTTAAGACGTTCAGCCCATTAGTTTGGTGATTTTAAAACCTTTCACCCCATTTTGTTGTCAATATTAACAGCTTGAATGCAATTTAGGTGCTTATTTTTTCCTGTCGAGCGATATCGAGCCTGTAATTTAGGAGGAACCGGCCTACGGCCGGGCATTTTTCTATCAAAAAATGTACAAATCTATCTTGAAGGGAGGTGTATTTTTTTTTAAAGCATGATGGAGATCTAGAGGGGAAACTAAACCAATATTAAAAAGCTAAATAATTAAACAAATGCATACGCCAATCCCCCCTTAAAATACAATTGACTACAGCCAATATCGGGTTAGGGTTTTCGATTCTTAGCTAAAACACCAAAGTCAGACACACAGATAATTTACATCGAACTAGTTGTAGAGGAGCGTTATTTTTGAACCCCCTTCTCCCTTATGTTTAGCCCCATTCATTTTGAGATTTCAAAATGTTTGATCAATTTTTTTGTCAGTTTTAAGACTTTTCGTGCCATTTAAGTGTCGATTTTTTCCTGGCGAGTAGCGAGCCTGCAATTTAGGGGGAATCGGCTTTCGGCTGAGTCACACATATTGATCTCACAGAGGGGGGGGGGGGGGGTCTTGGGAGCACTTTTGTAATGCTTGATTGAGGTCTAGGGAGGAAAACCAAATATCCCCTTCATGACCGCGACTGTACATTATCACCATCGACAAATAGACTCCACTACAGTATTGTGTTCACTCGGCTGACTACGAATACTAATTTATTCTAATAAAAACATTTTGGGTTATATATCTGTTACAGCTGTATACGTTAATTTATTTAATTGTATTTTAGCAATACAAAGCACTATACATTTAAGATACAAGCTGAAAAAGGTGTTTACTCCCCCCCCCCCCTACTCAAATAAATGTTGTATTTTCCATCCTATCTTTGCAAACACAAAATATGTAATCAAGATGGCTCCGTAGAATACATATATATGTTAATCATTCCGTAATAAAGCACGGAAATTAATTCCATGGTTTTATTTAGGGTGTCTGTTTATTAAAAGCGATGTGCATTGGGCTACAATAGTCCTGCTGCTCCTCCTGCCTCACCGTGACCCGCGATAAAGACTCGAAAATGTTACGTGTACAAAACACACCTCACAGTTTGTTTTCATATGTGAGTGAGGGAGACAAAAGGCAGAACTGCCTGTAGCGAGTGCCTCCCCCAGAGTTGAAAGAGTGCCAGGGCCAAAAACAAGAGACGTTCGAGCCAAAATGCCTGGACACACGGAGTTTGAAGCAATTTAAATCATAGGAAGAGGGACAGACTGATTCTGGGAGAGAGTTTCAGAGCTCAGCTGTTGAATAGAAGAAAGACAGAATAACGTTTCACTCTTGGGTTGGAGAGTTGCACAGAGTTGGGGTGGGATTGTGTTGCAAGACGGTGGCTACGTGCTCTACGAAGTGGGGGTGGTATACACACAGAGAGCTCCGAGGAACATTGATTATTGTAATAGCGGTATAATAGTGAGAAAGATGCAACATTGTGGCGGAGAGAGAGATACTGAATATAATTGGTGAGTGGACGTGAGTTAATGAGACAGAATGCTTTCTTTTCTACTTTGTCTAAAAGAGCTGTGTGAGAGGATCCTCCCCACACGTGTGAACAATACTCAATACATGGACGCACTGTGCCCATCTACAGATCAAGAAGCTGCGCAGGGGTAAAGAACCCCTGGAGGCGGTTGAGCACACCCAGCTTCTGGGAAACTATTTTAGCTAGAGTGGTAATATGATCTTTCCAAGATAGATCAGAAGACAAAGAGACACCAAGAATATTAAGAGAAGATGAAGGGTTAATTTGTATGTCGTTGAAGAATAGGTAGTTGTTTTCTGGAATGGGGCAACAAGTAGACAGATGGAGAAATTGAGTTTTGGAAGTATTGAAAGTAACAAGTTTTTTTCTGCCCAAATTAGAGATAGTAGAGAGATCATAAGATAGGTGTTTTATGGCCTCCTTACGTGAGTTTTGGAGTTCCTGCTGTGAATAATTTTGTGGACGACTAGTTGAATAGTGTAAAGTAGAGTGTGCCATCTGTGGGCATAAATATGTACGTTTTATACACCTAACATTCTCGAGTCTATGAAAATCGCAGGCCACGGTGAGGGAGGGGAGGTGACAGAACTTTTGCCGCAGACTGTACTTTCTTTCAATTTAATCGTACAACTAGATTAACGAATTTATTCTGATTACTGAGTGACAGTCTTGCTTGTCTTACCTTTCCAATGTGCATGCCATTTCATGTCAGTACATTATTAACTCTCCCTTTCACATTGATAGAAAACGAAAGTGTTGATGGGTAACTCTCCCTTTCCACACAGGTATGGGCAACATGTCTTCTAGCTACAACCCTGCTCTCCACCGTGGCCGCATCCTGGCTATTTCCCGACCACCAACGCCCCAGGACACATACCACCAGGGGGATAGAGAACGCCGGGAGGGTAGAGAACTTTGAGGTGATCAATAATAACAGGAGAACGGTGAATACACGAGAGCTAGCGAACAGCAGGACGGATACATTTCGCGAGATAAATAGCAACGTCAGGATAGAAAGCATTGAGGATGTTATAAAGCTCATTGAACAAATTAATCGCAACAAGAAGGAAATGGATACAAGAAAGGTAGACAACAGTCAGAGGATACAGGTTAGCAGCGTTAATCCATCTTATTATACAGGTCAGAGTCTGTCAGTAGCAGATAATCCAAACATAGCTCCTTACAGCATCTCACATCCAAGCCCCAATAACATAATAGAAAAGAACAGGCTTATAGAGAACAGCCTTAAACTAGAAAGCAACAGAGCGATTGGAAACGGTCAGCGAACCGAATACAATCGGTTAATAGAAAACAATAGCGTAAATAACGTACAGGGATTAGACAGTAGAATCACACCATATACACGAGATCAAAGAAGCCTAGACGAAGCCTTCCCTAGCAACGCTCATTACATTTCCGATTCCATAATTTCTCTACCATC
The DNA here is from genome assembly GCA_032716605.1 of Paralithodes platypus. NCBI lineage: Eukaryota > Metazoa > Arthropoda > Malacostraca > Decapoda > Lithodidae > Paralithodes > Paralithodes platypus. Next base: position 9,551,240 of record CM064498.1, on the reverse strand, counting down.
CACAATCGATTATAAAGTTCCCCATAGCGGTGACTTTAATAACTATGGATTAAAGGAGCCTGGAATCTTAACTGTTAGTGGATCATACACAACCAGCTCCTACTCCAAAGACTATTCAAGACCAAGATCAGTATTTCCGAATCGACACGCGACGAGAACCAGACAGCAAAAGGCATACAACCTCCAGGATTCCTACAAGTCCCCTTCGAGTTCCTATTACATCCCACCCATTAACAGGGACGCTACGATCCCCCCCTACAAGACCACCAAGCTATCCAGTACCTACGAGCCCTATACCTATGCTCCTGTTGCCCCGTCTCAAAAGTATACTGCCCCTTCGACGCCCTCTTACAAGCCGCTGAGCTACCACATTAAGTCCACCACTACCTCACCTTATAAAGAGAAGGTGAGAGTGAGAGAGAGAGAGAGAGAGAGAGAGAGAGAGAGAGAGAGAGAGAGAGAGAGAGAGAGAGAGAGAGAGAGAGAGAGAGAGAGAGAGAGAGATAGAGAGAGAGAGAGAGAGAGAGAGAGAGAGAGAGAGAGAGAGAGAGAGAGAGAGAGAGAGAGAGAGAGAGAGAGAGAGAGAGAGAGAGAGAGAGAGAGAGGATTATTGATAAACACCTAATATTATACACTTATCTATCTATTGCCAGACGTCATGACCCACGAACGGGTGGCCACGAATGAAGCGCCTCAGCAAGCGCGCATCCTCACAGTCAACACCACTTTGACTCATATACCTCTCAACCTCACTCTCGGTCTGCTCTCCCTCTCTGCCCTTTCACCTCAATTTCTATTTTATGACATCATTCCATTATTGCTATCTCAGTAACTGTCATATCTGGAAATAAACGTTAAGACCTATACATCCGCTACACACTATAAAATGATAGTTACTTTAACAATATCTTATAATAACATAATATACCACTATGGTAAATTGTTCACATGTAGCATGTTCATACTTTCTCTGTCCTCATTTCATAAAATTATACGTAGCTTTCATATTATATTTTCATAAGATACAGTCGGTACAATGCTCATCCAGAACCTTTCTTACGTATTTGTTGATTTCATTAATTGAGTTTAGAAGTAAAGTTGGTTGGTGAAAAAATATGAATTATCACCTGTCAGAGATAACATACCTTACTTGATCTTATTGCTAACTAAGAACCCTCCATGTACTCATTGGGGCAACAGCAAACTACTTATCAAACCAAGAACCCAACAAATCTACCTATCAGAACGAATATACCTTACCTGATCTTATAGTCCTAGCAGAACACTACCTCTCACCAAACCTGGTTATTATACACAACTAATATATCTACAATATTTTTATATAACTAACCTAGAACACTTCCTATCACTAGTTAGAGCTACTGTACACTCAGATACCATAGTCTCTAGCCCACTCATACAAATTAGTGAACTTCACCTATTTCTGATTATGGAAGTATGTCTCTGGAAACAAATGAATGAAACTATTTGTGTATAAATCAACTACAAAATGATATATAGAATAGTATTTATTGAAAAGCTAGTTCTATAAATAAATAAACAAATAAATCCAAACAGTTATAATTGCATAAAGAAGAACATAGGGAGTCCGCGAATTCTTATGAGTGGGCTAGAGTCTATGGTATCCGACTGTACCTTACCTGATGTTATAGCTAACCCATATTTCTTTTGGTATCCCCAGGGCAAGAGCTACCACTACGGGTATGATGTATCGGACCAGTATCACGGAACAGCATATAGACATCAGGAGCTTAGCGATGGAGATACGGTGAGATACTGTAGATGTAATTCATAATTATACCGTAGCTATCTATCTATGAAAGAGAAATACAAAAAAAAAAAAAGGAAATACAGAGATTAACAGACAAAGTTATATGCAGGGAGACGGATTGATTTCCAGAAAATCGCTTGTTTTTGAGCAAAAATAAAATCAATCGATATGATCGTATTACTGTTACACAGTATATAATCTATATTTCATTAATTTCACCACAACACCAAACACCCCCAATGAAATTAATTAAAATATATATGATCCGCCGGGATTCGAACCCGGGTTATCACACACAGATTTTTGCCACCTTAAAGTAAGCCCATTGCACACATTCCCGATTAAGGCTACGGCAAAGACAACTTTCTTAATCGGCCTAAACCTATAGTTCACTGCTTATGGGGAAGCTGATCCTTAATTTGACCCCCCAGCCCAAATTTCACGATATTTTTGTGTTGTGTCTAGAATGTTTTATTCAACATAGGAGCATAGCATAGGAGGGCATAAACACCCATATTTTTTTTCTTCTATGTGATTGAGGGAGGCAAAAGGCGGAACTGCCTATAGCGAGTGCCTCCCCCATAGTTGAAAGAGTGACAGGGCCAAAATCAAGAGACGTTCAAGCCAAAATGCCTGGACACACGGAGTTTGAAGCAATTTAAGTCGTAGGAAGAGGGAAAGACTGATTCTGGGAGAGAGTTCCAGAGCTCAGCTGTTGAGTAGAAGAAAGACTGAGAGTAACGTTTCACTCTCGGGTTGGAGAGGTACCCCACCCCCCTCCAACCTAATGTGATCCCCCGAGCCCAAAATTACATGATTTCTTTTTGTGTGTCTAAAATGCTTCTTTCGACAATGGAGAATAGCATAAGAGGGCATAAACAGGCATATGACATCCCTAACACCCCCTCCCCCCAAAGAAAAAAATAAATTCACCCATAGGCCTAGGCCTATAATGTTTGATCTTTAAATTGTTTTCTAAATTCCTACTTACAGGAAGAGAATGTGATAGCACATAATGTGCAAGAGGATATAGCTGCTATCTGGCAACCCTAAAATCCCCCATCTAACATCCTTACCCCACCCTCCCTCTTCCTAAGCTTCCCACCTATATAATATACATCACCAAATTATTTCCAGACACACTGACATACGTAAAATACTGTCATACAGAAAATATTCTATAGCATACCATAATATTACCACTTTATTTCGTTTTCTCTAAATAATCCACAAGAAAACGTAGTTTTTATGCGTAACTATGGAATTTTTTCGTGACTCCCAAGTAATATTTTAGCTAAATGTATATATATTTCTTTCGTTTGCGAACTAAGCGTAACTACTTCGTTCCCCTTTTGCGCACTATACACGGGTCAAGTGAAGGTATTGAGGGTAGCCTTTACAAAGGCGTATACAGCACCTGTTTAGCGCGTTCACATTTGCTGCTACTCGGATATTTTCCCTGAATCGACATATTTTATGTCGAATATTGCGCCACAAACGTATATATAAATTTTATATTTACTTTTCAGTACATTGTATTATTCAATATGGGAAAGAGAACACGATAAGTTGTAGGTGATGATTGTAGGGTACGCCATTACAAAATTGCGCGAAATGTGAATGATTCTACGTTTTTTTCTTCTTCATATAATGCATTGAAAATCGCTGCCGCTCGCGCGCACGTAGGGTGATGAATTTTTCAGTCTTACTATTTTCATGGGTATTAAGATTATATAATGCCAGAAACGCAATCTCTTAATTTCATTGGAGGTGTTTGGTGTTGTGGTGAAATTAATACAAAATAGAATACAGGCTGAATGGGGGTGTAAGTTCAGCTTCCCCTTATCTGTTCCGCCCCTGAGTTTATTGTTGCTTATGTTGAAAATTTAATACTTGCTTATGTTAAATAGTTAATACTTGCTCATGTTGAAGAGTTAATACTTGCTCATGTTGAAGAGTTAATACTTGCTCATGTTGAAGAGTTAATACTTGCTCATGTTGAAGAGTTAATACTTGCTTATCTTGAAGAGTTAATACTTGCTTATCTTGAAGAGTTAATACTTGCTCATCTTGAAGAGTTAATACTTGCTTATCTTGAAGAGTTAATACTTGCTTATCTTGAAGAGTTAATACTTGCTTATCTTGAAGAGTTAATACTTGCTTATCTTGAAGAGTTAATACTTGCTTATCTTGAAGAGTTAATACTTGCTTATGTTAAATAGTTAATACTTGCTCATCTTGAAGAGTTAATACTTGCTTATGTTAAATAGTTAATACTTGCTTATCTTGAAGAGTTAATACTTGCTTATGTTAAATAGTTAATACTTGCTTATCTTGAAGAGTTAATACTTGCTTATGTTAAATAGTTAATACTTGCTTATGTTAAATAATTAATACTTGCTCATGTTGAAGAGTTAATACTTGCATAAGAGAGCGAGTTAATGATATTGACTGTGATCTAGAGGTCCAGCATTATTCATATACACTTGAGGATTCTATATTGTATACTATTACTGTGTATTGCTGTGTTTTGTATACATTGTATGCTCATAACCTTTATGTCTATATAAATTATTGTATATCTACTGTATGTTATCATTTGTGGCCGAAAAAAAAAATATATATATACCGTATATATAATTATGCATTAAGGGGAGACTGGCATTTGTTTTGGGTAAATGGCACGAAAGGCCTTAAAACTGACAATGAAATGGGGTGAAAGTTATTAAAATCGCCAAACTAATGGGCCGAACGTCATAAAATCTGAAAGCAAATGGGGCTAAACACGAGGAAAAAGGGGGGCCAGAAAAACGGTCTGTCTCCCCTTGAACTAACCATGCTATATCCGTACAGATCCGCGGAGAGTACCGAGTGAAGGGGTTATTATATCATGTTGAAGGGGTTAATATAGACTTGAACTAACCATGATATATCCGTACAGATCCGCAGAGAGCACCGAGTGAAGGGGTTATTATATCGTGTTGAAGGGGTTAATATATGCTTGAACTAACTATGATATATCCATACAGATCCGCGGAGAGCACCGAATGAAGGGGTTATTATATCGTGTTGAAGGGGTTAATATATGCTTGAACTAACTATGCTATATCCCTACAGATCCGCGGAGAGTACCGAGTGAAGGGGTTAATATATGATTGAACTAACTATGCTATATCCCTACAGATCCCCGGAGAGTACCGAGTGAAGGGGTTTCAACCTCCGCAAAAATCGTTTTCCCCTTTATCCAACGATTTTAAGACACGGCGCCCGATAGTGGGGAGGGCTATGATGATCAGGGAAAATGTGGGGTTAAAGACATAAAAAGGCGATATAATGGCTTTTATGATGAAAGTTGGCTCAGGTTTTGTTGTTTTTCAACTGCATAAAAGAAAGTAAGTGCAAAAAAGAAGTTGGCTCGGGTTTTCTTGTTTTTCAACTTAAGAAAACCCCAAAATGAAAAAACCCAAGCCAAGTTTTGGCAAAAGTTGGCTCGGATTTTAAGATTTTTCAGTAAGCTAATTATCCATTTTCCAACAATTAAGCTACATTAAAGATATTAGCCTAACCTGCCAACCTTACCTAACCTAACCTAGTACAGTATTATGAGTGGGGGCTGCCCCCCCCCCCCCCCCCCCCCGCTGGTTGGATGGTACATGGGATAGAAAATGAACTTACCCAGTAAGCTCATTATCCATTATCCAACAATTAATCAACATTAAAGATTTTAGCCTAACCTACCAACCTTACCTAGTATTATGGGTGGGGGCTGCCGCCCCCACAGCCCTGCTGGTTGGATAGAAAATTAGGTAAATTCCTAGTGTTAATTAGACTGAAGGCAGGGAGAAAGAGGTCCGCCGAGTCGTGTTGTGTGCCGTCTATGGGGACAAATATCGTTACAGGTTACAGGTTCTAGGTTCTGTATCTCCCTTAATAGAATTTTTCGAGGGTTGACACTTATTTTAACATGGAGTATAGGTTATATTACATCCTAAAAGAAATGTAAAAAATCTGTGAAAATTCTTGGGTTGTTTATATAATAGAAGTTACTGTGGGACACGTAATATGTTGAAGGGGGAGCTCTGCCCCCTCTAAACACCCGTCACTTATGTCATCATAATCTGTTGTACTTCATAGGGGGTCCAATTAAGGAGAAAGCTAATTAACATACGAAATTAGGCCGCAAATTACAATAACATAGCTGGCCGCCGTTTGTGGGAGACTTTTTACACATAATTTTCAATGTTAATTTTCTCCCTTAATCGATTTTTCCAAATTATCAAACTTACATAAAAATGAAGTACAGTTTATAGGGATTCCAACATGCATTTCAAAATTGTCATGAAAATTGGTGGGTGGTTTGCTTAATATATACCATTGAACTAACTATGATATATCCCTACAGACCCGCGGAGAGTACTGAGTGAAGGGGTTAATATATGATTGAACTAACTATGCTATATCCCTACAGATCCTCGGAGAGTACCGAGTGAAGGGGTTATTATATGATTGAACTAACTATGCTATATCCCTACAGACCCGCGGAGAGTACCGAGTGAAGGGGTTAATATATGATTGAACTATGATATATCCCTACAGATCCGCGGAGAGAACCGAGTGAAGGGGTTAATATATGATTGAACTAACTATGCTACATCCGTACAGATCCGCGGAGAGTACCGAGTGAAGGGGTTAATATATGCTTGAACTAACTATGATATATCCCTACAGATCCGCGGAGAGTACCGAGTGAAGCTGCCAGACGGTCGGGTACAGATAGTGACCTACACAGCTGACCACGAGCGGGGGTTTGTACCTCAGGTCAGGTACGAGGGTCAACAGGTCAACCAAGCGGCCAATATCCACTTCCAACCACCTACTTAACATACTATTATTAAGGGGACCAATATTCACTACCAACCACCTATTTAACATACTATTATTAAGGGGACACTTGTATTTATTTGTTCATGTAGTGTTTTCTTTAGTTTCCGCCCAAAACCACTATCAAGCTTAAATAAAGCCCCCAAGAACCCATATCGAGAACAATTTGTAAATGTTTGGGTAGCAAAATGTGCCGGCCGAAGGCCGGTTTCTCCTAAATTACAGAGCGATAACAAATCGACATCTAAATGGCACAACACGTCTTAAAACCGCCAAAACAGTGGAGCGAAAGTCTTAATATCTGATAACAAGTGGGATAAACATTATTCACTCCACACGATCTATGACTGCAACAGGTATCGGTATGCAACGATAAAATACATATATAAAGAACCCGATATTTTCCTGGCGAACGATAGCGAACCTGTAATTTAGGAGGAAATGGCCTTCGGTCAGGACATTTTTCTGCCGAAAGATGTACAAATTTATCTCGAAGGGGGTGGGGTGTGGAAGGGAGTCATTGGTGGTGTTTTTCTTAAGCTTGATAGATGTCCAAGAAGCAAACTAACCACACTCCGGCCTTTAAATTATAGTTCACATTCATCTGGTAAAGCTAATTCTTAAAGCAGAACAAATCACCTAGTTTAATATTTTCAGGAAAACAACTCCTCACTAGCCCCGTTAAATAATGTGTCTTAAGTAAACAATTGCGAACAATTATTTATTGACCCGTTTAAGGCATTGCCAGATCTTAATAAATTGCTATAATTAATTGTTATTTAATGATTTGTATATATATATATATATATATATATATATATATATATATATATATATATATATATATATATATATATATATATATATATTATTTATTGTAAAATATACAGTATTTTTATTTTATCAGTGTAAATCTTAGTTAGATTATAATGTATAATTAAAAACAAAGTTCATTGCTTGTTTTAAGCATACAACCATATATTCTCCCTAGGGACCAACATCTCTAGGGTTACTGGTAGTTGTTACAAATATTCCTGTGAAATTATACACTTGGATATTTTATTTATGTGATAATTATTATATTGTAGTTTTATTTATGTGATATTATATTGTAGTTTTTCTAAGCAATCGTTAGCTTATTTTGTTAGGCTATGATTGTGGTCACATTAGCGTAGCATTGCTGGAAATACTATTGCAAGTATTGTTGTCTATCTATCTATCTATCTATCTATCTATCTATCTATCTATCTATCTATCTATATGCTCAAGCCCAATCCCCATTTTGGGGGTAGCCGACTCAAGACAGAGCAAGAACAGGGAAAACACAAAAACAACAAATACACACAGATAAAAAGCACAAACTCACACACATCCAGGTCACCCAGGAGAAGACCCAGAGACCAGGGTCACCAAGGTCGCTCCAGCACTCCCCCGGCCCCCGACCACCCGGAGAGATTCCGATCTCGGCAGGCAGACATGCAGCGGAGCCAAAGCCACAAGCCCTCCCACCACACTTCCAGGCGCACCCTTCATATTAATCGTCACCCCGGGCCAGGCGCCTGATGGACTATTATCTAGTCCAACTTGCGCCCGACCCCTTACTCCAAATGACTACGTGTTCACTCAACTATTCACAAGCATTCTCCATTCACTCCTGTCCACCACCACTTCCCCTGCCTGATCTATAGTCATTCCTCTATCATCCAAAGCCTTTCTTACACAGTCTCTCCATCTCAATTGTTATCTGCGGTAAACATTATTATTATTTATGGCAGTACAATTCTAAATGATGGATATATTTGAAAATATAATGATATGACCAACGGTATTTTCGTTACTGTGGTTACGTACAGTATATTAAGTTAAGGGAGCCCACCTCGCTTTCTTTCACTTTCTCTCCCTCTCTCTTTGGCTTGTATCTATTTGGCCCCATTCAGCCTACTGTTTTAAGAAGCTTACCCCCATCCAGGTGTCAATATTTTCCTGGTGAGCGGGAGCGAGCCAGCATATATATATATTTTTGTTTTGACAGCACGCTAAATTTGTACATTTTTCGATAGAAAAATGTTTCCGGCGAAGCCGGATTTTTCCATACAATGCTGGCTCGCTATCGCTCGCCAGGAAGAATCGAAATCTGGATTGGGATACACGTCTTAAAACAGTTGACTGAATGGGGCCGAATGGATACAAGCCAGGGAAAGAGAGAAAAATAAGACAAAAGCCGGTGACCCCCCTTAATAATTGTTATCTCTATTTGTATACACTTAATCGTATACGATACATTTTAAGATTGTTATTTTTCAGATTTTATAATTATGTAATAATTTAATAAAAGAATCATTTGTATAGACAGTTAATTTCTATGTACACCTACCTGTAAGTGTGATCTGACCGAGTGCTACGCTGGTATATTTCAGTATTTGAGGGCGCATTTATAAAAGGTATTCTGGGCCGGTTTTCTGGACCACTCTCTCCCTCATGTTTAGCCCCATTAGTGTTCAGATGTTTGCCCCATTATTTAGTCGATTTTAAGACCTTTCGCCCTATTTCTTCAATATTTAGACCTTTCGTGCTACTTAGGTGTCGATTTTTTTCCCTGGCGAACGATAGTGAGCCTGTAATGTTGGAAGAACCGGCGGTATATTCCTGCGAAACGGCATGCATTATATCTCAAGAACTGGGCAGTGTTATAGCATATTTGTTGTTTGTACATATATATGTATTATGTATGTTGCTTCGTAGTATACTATAAATGGAAAATATACTTGGTAAATGAATAATTAGAGGGCATCTGTGGACTCACTTTTACAATTTCCCAGGTCAGCTGGTGGGCGACGAGTGGAAGTGAGTCGAGTTGTATACTGCTATTCTATTGGTCAATAAACTGGGTGTGACGTCACGAGCGATGATGGTATATGAATGGTTGTTGTGAGAGTACGTCACTGTCTAGACGGTGACGTCACAAATTCTCGCAACATTTTAACGGGTGTAGAAATACACGTCAGTCCATATAATGAGCCTCTTTTGTTTCTCAATCCCTCTACGACGTCACATTGATTCATTTATTATCCTTGGTGTTTATAATCTCTCGGATTCGGGCCAGTCGGCCATATTTGAAATGGTGGAACTGTTGTTCAATGAATAGTGAAGTGTTTTTGCTTTATGAAAACACCTACAACATCTATTTAACGGGATTAACAACGGAGCTTCCAGCGGCATTGTGTTAATTTGGCTGCAGACCATTATTGTCCAGTACACCAAGGGTAAGGGTTTTATACCGTCGTTATTTGGGTCCAAGCCTAGGCTACGATTACCACAGAATCTTTAATGAATATCCTCAATACAGACTTATTTCCTTCACTTACCTCGTCAATAATAACCCATATAGGTGGAGAGGCCCTGAATTATATCAAAGAAAAAGTGATGTTGAAACATTATCTGCAATTTAGCCATGTTGATTAACTCTTAGCCCACTTAACCCCTTCAGACTCATATGACGCAGAGCTTGGCAGATTAGCAATAAGAAATAGAGTTCTCTCACTCTTATAATTACCTCTTTTGGCGACCGTCAATCTTTTATGAATTAAATACCAAACCAGCGGGGGTGTGGGGGCGGCAGCCCCCACCTAATATACTAGGTTAGGTTAGGTAAGGTTGTTAGGTTACGCTAATATTACCCCTTATTTTCGTCTTTTACCCCTCAATTTCCCTGTACTTCATAGCCCTCCCCACTATCGGGGGCCGTATCTTAAGATCGTAATTGTTTAATCGAAGTCCTCTTTTTCTAGCTATTAAAAACGTATTCTATGGTGTATTATATGATATATATAAGCAATATAACTGTTCAAATTACCTGGGAAGTGTATATTAAACAAAATACAAAACTTTGAATAATGAGGTAAGAGATAGGCTATGTGTTTTTTATCACTTTTCAACCCAAGACCAGCGGGGGTCTGGGGGCAGCAGCCCCCAGGATGCCCAGGTTACCTTAGGTTAATGACCAGCTATGTAAATACAGTAGTGAACATTTGGTTCAGTCTGTGCTCAAAAATCCATTTTCTTTAGGCCATACACTAAACAATTACCGTGATGTTGAAACATTATCTGCAATTTAGCCATGTTGATTAACTCTTAGCCCACTTAACCCCTTCAGACTCATATGACGCAGAGGTTGGCAGATTAGCAATAAGAAATAGAGTTCTCTCACTCTTATAATTAACTCTTTTGCCGACCCTCAATCTTTTATGAATTAGGCTAAATACCAAACCAGCGGGGGTGGCAGCCCCCACCTAATATACTAGGTTAGGTTAGGTAAGGTTGTTAGGTTACGCTAATATTAACCCTTATTTTCGTCTTTTACCCCTCAATTTCCCTGTACTTCATAGCCATCCCCACTATCGGGGGCCGTATCTTAAGATTGTTGGATAATGGGGACAACTTTTTTTCCGGACATTCTAATTAATGACAACCACTGCATAATGATGAAAACTAGCTAAACCCCCCCCCCCCCAAAAAAAAAAAAAAATCACGAAATAAAAGTTGGCCAGGTTCCTGGATATGTTCCTTAATTTGCATGAACAAATTGTAATAGGCCTATAGAAACCTAATAAATCATATAAATAACAAATCCACAAAAATACAATCATTGAAAATAGCTGTGGTCCGTCTCCTTAATATTGACCGAAAAAACGCCCATTCTAATAAATCTCAGAGCTCTTTCGGACAGTCACAGTTTACAAACGCCTTCTAAATGCAGTGTAATCAATATTTACCCCCTGCTGGCAACATCGATGACGATTTCAATAATTCATGGGGGGGGGGGGGGTCAACCAATCGTGTATCCAACATTGGCATTATAACTAAGACCATGAATAGGGCTTACACTCATTTCTCAAAATCTGGAGGAAAAAACATAACAAATAAGGGTGCGAGCCTATTCCCTATAATTACTAATATATCAGTTCATCTTGGGACGATATCGCTACTAATATACTAATTAGTATTGATAAATAGAAACGGTTTGAATATCAAGACGCAAATTACACAGTGCACTAATGACATTATAATACACGTTGTGTGAAACATATACACCGCTGTTAAATTAACCGGGTGTAAGATTAAGCGGGTGTAAAAATAAGCGAGTGTAATGACGACATGTTGGCCGAGGGCTGGAATGACGTCATCGCTGAGGCCCGCCTTGGCTGATGACGTCACGATAATCAACAACCAATCACAAGCAAGGATACACAACGTCTTGGCTTGGTTAATCAACATGGCTATATTCTAGTTAATCTCCGTGTTTCAACCCCTCTCTTTCCCTGATCTATTTCATACCCTCCCCAGCTATCGGGGTTTAGTATTGTTGAGGTAAGTGAAGAAAATAACTAAGAGATATGAGGATATAAATAAGGATCCTTAGTTAATGGGCAAACAAAATACGGTGACTACCCCTACATAGGATCTTACCGAACCTTACCGGCCTTCGGCCGGTTCTTCTTAAGAGTAACCGGGACATTTTTCTACCGAAAAATGTACAAATTAATCTAGAAGGGGGATCTAATGGATGTTTTTATTTTTTATTTGATGGAGGTCTAGGGAGGAAACTAGAAAAATAATGAATACATGCAACAATCACCCAAAAAGTGAACCATTGAATATAATCGTCTAATAAGGGTGGTGGACAACTCTTACCTCGCCAACTCGTACCCTACGGAACATGTCAACTCGTACCAAAAACCGTGATATAGGCCCATCCTCCGTTTTATGTTTTCTATACGGTCCGGACGGTGTTCCTACTGTTCTACTCAAAAACTGTGCTTTCGGGAAAACTTCACTTTTTATGTCACTAATTTTCCCCTTGATATTTTTATTTTTCTCTGTTAGTTTTGATTGATATATAGTGTTTAGAAATAATTAAAAGCCTCGGAGAAACCATTTTTATCATTTTCGATTATGTTGAGACACTCCCCGCGATAATGGGGAGGGCTATAATTTGAAGACATTAGCCTAACCTAACAACATTACCTAACCTATCCTAGTATTATGGGTGGGGGCTGCTGGCCCCACACCCCCGCTGTTTGATATCTATGACTTAGATTTTTTTTGTATTTGTCTGTGAAGTGGGTATTTTTTCAATTTGTTGATAACGAAAATCCTCCATGCAGACTATAGGCCTATGGAGAAAAATATGGCGAATCTATGGGTGCCTATTTTCCCTAATAAATTGGGTAGCATTCAAGGAGACTACTGCATAAATTGTTTCTCATAACGCTGCAGTAGTGTCGTTTACAATAACCAAACCGTTTTCCCCATGAGGGGGAACTTGCCCCCCCCCCCCCCCCCCCCCCCCCCCAAATGGCTTATTGTCATCATCATATATATTGACAGCAGGGGCAAAAAACAAGTATGCCGCGGCCCAACCGACTGTACACCCAGGTAAACAAACTGCGGACGAAGAAACCGCTACGGACGAGTCTCACTTTGCCGAAGGTTTGTAATACTTCAATGTATCTATTTCAAGTCAAATATACATTTCCGCGCGGCGCGCATCATCAAACCATACGAAGTCTACTACTAATAATATTAACCTATTAGTACCAACAGAATAGCGACAAAAGAGGGGTAGTATAACTGTAGATTTATCAAATATGTTACTAGGGACAATGCAGGTCTATGGAATCCTTATACTGTACTCATGCATAATCCACTGTGCGACAATAATTTTGATCACATTGTGGTAAACTATCAATGGAAGTTAAATATTACTAAGCTATAATGAATAAAATAAAATCAATCTAAATGAAAACTACTCTATATCTAAATTGAATTCAATCTGAAACAAGCTAATTTATATCCAAAGGTCTCACATAATAAATGTATATATAGGGTAAGGTTATAAGGGTTAATATTAGCCAGGAATTAACTCACCAATAGTTCCACGTAGCAATGAGGCAAGGGAGAACGTTTTACCCAATATGGCGGTGGACAATGGGGATCGAGACTTTGGTCCCAAGACTCGAGTCAAGTTAAAGAAAGAATAAATGATTACATGGGAATGGACATGATTATTATAATTTATGCTTATCTATCAGTCAGTCATGATGTCGATGAGAGCGTCGTGATGGTGTAGCTGAGTGTATTGGGATTAGAGGCACAAAAGCTCGATCAACTGAGGGCGAAAAAAATAAACGTTAACTGGTTGGTGTTCGTGAAGGCTCTGGCGTACCTCAAAAGCACACCTTGCTGCCTTGGCAAACCGCCAGGAGCCCAAATTATCGTACCGCATTTAGGTTGCTCTAGGCCTATACGATAAATTATATTAATATATACGATAAATTATATATACTACATAAGACCATGGCAATATTGCTTAATAGCATATTAGGCCTTTTATAACTTAACTTATTTACAATCTTATAATATACGATCTACTCGTCCTTACGTCGTTCTGTAGGAGAGATCATGACGTCACAGAGACATACGAGATCACAAGTCATATTCTATCGTATTTATACGATACACATACTGTATATATAACCCGATAATACCGAAAAAAACATGGCCCCATCAGTCTCGGCTCCCTCGGATGGCTTCACTGTTTACAAACGTTTTTATTATAGAGTATAATCGAAGTTTACCCCCTACTGGCAACATAAAAGACGGGGTCCCGTATGGGGAAGGGCAGAGCTAAAAACCTAAAAACTTTACAATAAAGACTAGAGGCATCATCCTATTCTAATTGGTTTAACTTGAAAAAGACTAATGAACACTCACCATTTTCAGATGATATTCCGCTTATCCAAGGCGACATCCTCCCTCACTCACTACTAACAGAACACTGAGGAGGGAAGGTGTATCGAAGCAATTAAAACGAGACTCGAAGCACGCAAGCAAAACAGGTTCATATTATATTTAATTTGATACACTCGACGGAGACCGTTGGTAATGTGGATGAAAGATGATAATTCGGTAGTTACAATAGGAATTCAGAGGCTATCAACCCTTCTGGATTAATCAGCCAGCACACTGTAAGTCAAGAATACCGTCAGGGCTGGATCCCCTTTTCGAGAACTCCAGTGCAAGTAATAGGTATATTTCCAAGTCATTATTTGCATCGTTATTATGTACTGTACAAAGTGAAGTTTTGAAGCATCGAGTACATAATAAAACACTGTATATTCATATTCGGATCTTAAGTTTTCGAAGCTATCCCGAACTGAATTGAATCTTTTCGTTAAGGGGGGGGGGGGAATGGGCCGGGTTTCTGGACCACTTTCTCCCTCATGTTTAGCCCCATTAGTTTTCAGATGTTAAGATGTTTCCCCATTAGTTAGTCAATTTTAAGACCTTTCGCCCCATTTTGTCGTCAATATTTAGGCCTTTCGTGCTATTTAAGTGTCGATTTTTACCCTAGCGAAGGATAGTGAGCCTGTAATGTTTGAAGAACCGGCCTTAGGCCTGGACATTTTTCTACCGAAAAATGTACAAATTCATCTAGAAGGGGGATCTGATGGAGGTTTTTAAAAATTCGATGGAGGTCTAGGGAGGAAACTAAAAAAATATATGAATAAATTAATTAATAGACCAAACAAACGGCCAGTCTCCCCTTAAGTTTTCGAAGCTACCCCTAACTGAATTGAATCTTTACCCAACATTTACATTTCGGAGGTTCGTTTTACTGTTCGAGGATTAATGTTAGGCCACGATTTTTTCTTAAGAGTTAATTTACAGATTCAAATGGGTGTATAGCTGTTATCGTATATGCCAGAGAGAGAGAGAGAGAGCCTAATAGTCCTGATGGCCTTCCCAATCAAGCCAAGAGAGAGAGAGAGAGAGTATTATTGCCTCTTCTTTCTTTTCCAAGTAATCTTATCCATACTTATATATCGCTGCAGAACTGTGCTATCAGTAACAAAAAGGACCAAATAAAAATACCAAATATGTACATGCTGTCAATATATTTCCGTAACATTACACTCGTGTGATTGTGACTCCAAATATAACAAAATCAGATATATATTAGAAAAAGTTACCAACCAGACATCTATTCCTCTCGATGTGCGAAACCACTTCTACAACATACATGTGTGCTTTTTTCCGGTGCACAGGTGAAGGTATTTGTAGTTATTTTCAGTAAACAGAGATTGGACAAGTACCGTTATATTTTGTCTCCTGTCATTATCTGTCATCAATTGTATTATTAGATTTGTTGTACAGTCCGAGTGTCCAGGTTATAAATACTATATATATATATATATATATATATATATATATATATATATATATATATATATATATATATATATATATCCTAATAAATATGTTTTATTACGTCATGTTCTTGATGATAAATAATATTATTCTAATAATATGAATGATTTAGTATATCAACTTGTATGTTTCATGTCCGAGTTCCAAATTGTGTTCCTGGTAAACATATTTTTTGACCCTCTGTATATGATAAAACTCTCTGTTACAAGGATTTGTAAGATAATTTTCAGTGTAGATTGGCGGCAGGGCAACATTTCACTTTGAAGAAATCAAAAGTTGACATAAAAAATTGTCTTGCCACTAGGTGAAATTGTGTAGTCATTTATATATCAACATTCAGTTCCTTAGTTTTCGCTAAATATTGGAGTACTAAATATGGGACACACATTCCAGATGTTTAAATATACGGCCGCATATTGTCACATTTTCACCACTCAGTAGAGTTAATAAGAATCCAAGTATATTACTCGTGTTCATTTTGATTGTGGTGTCGATGAAAATAAGATAATATAGATAAAGCAGTTAATTGAGTTTCTGGAAATAATGTTGGCAGAACAAATTTAAGAGTTGATTAAATTGCCTGGATTTGATACTCTCATGGATTAGTTAATCCTGCAATTTGAAGGTGATTTAATGTGATCACCTATTGGCTTTAATGTTGATGGACATATGTGAAAACTTTCAATAACGTTCACTATTATTACTGTTATTCCAAATCAGCCAGTTACTGAGGTGTGTCGTTGTCCTTTGTTTCCATGTATAAGAGAAGACACCGTAATGTACTACAACTTTCAGGTTCATCAATTATATATATATAGTCATAGACTACAGTAGATCTGGACTGGACACGAAAATGGAACTTTGCAGTAAGGGACCCAAAATCGGAGAACGAAGCCCCAAGTTTGAACCTGGAAACCGCGAACATGTGATATTTTCGCGGTTTCGAGGTTCGAACTTGGGTGATCGTTCTCCGATTTTGGGTACCTTACTGCAAAGTTCCATTTTCGTGTCCAGTTCAGATCTACTGTAGTCTATGATATAGTATATATATATATATATATATTACTCTGGCTATATCAAGTTCATATGATCACAGGTAACATAAAGTCACCTCTTATCTGATGGGAAAATAGGATTGATTTTCACTATTCATAGTAGTATAATATAAAAGTATATATGTAAATGAGGTGTAAGTCTAGAACCTCATCCAGTACTATGATGACTCCAACTTCTAGCTACTGGGATTCCCTTCAACACTATTATTTAAGCGCTTTTTCCGACGAGTTTTTTTCTCGTAATATTTTGAGGCTCTTTCACATTGAAATCGGAAACTAGACTGAAGGTAGATAATGTTAGGTGGATGATTACTGATATACCTTACATTTTGAAGATGCCAGGCTACAATTACCTGTGTGAAAATAATAATAAAAATAAAAAATAAAATTCACCCTCGAAGTATTGATTTCGACTGAACTTACATTGTTAGTGTGTAGTAGTCCATTATTTGCGATGCCACTTATTATGTTATTTTAAGGGGGGTCACCGATTTTTGTTATCTTTCTCTCTTTCCCTGGCCTGTATCCATTCGGCCCCATTCAGCCAACTGTTTTAAGACGTTTATCCCCATCCAGGTGTCGATTTTTTCCTGGCGAGCGATAGCGAGCCAGCATTGTATGGAGAAATCCGGCTTCGCCAGAGAAATTTTTCTATCGAAAAATATACAAATTTAGCTTGCTGTCAAAACAAAAATATATATATGCTGGCTCGCTACCCCTCGCCAGGAAACTATTGACACCCGGATGGGGGTAAACGTCTTAAAACAGTAGGCTGAATGGGGCCGAATGGATACAAGCCAAAGAGAGGAGAGAAAGAGAAAAAACAGTTTTCTTTCATGCGATGTGGGCTCCCTTAATGATCCTTGAATCTGTGCAGCCTGTGACACGTGAGGTGAAAACGTTATACATGGTGAGAGGAAAAAGTCAAGTACACCTATTATGTAATGGAATGTATAGTTATAATAATAATAATAATAATAATAATAATAATAAGTCGAGTACACTTATTATATAATGGAATGTATAGTTATAATAATAATAATAATAAAACAATCAATGACAATGTATACATAGTCTTACATCTATCCATAAATAATACGGTTTACACCCTAAGAAACGATAGGTTTCAACACTAGATAAGGAAGATACAGTTGAATAATAGATATATAACTATTATATTAATAGGAAAACAAAGACAATAATTTCGATGATCAATATGATTTTTTCTTAATGACCACACATGAGTTTCTAAGTCTTTTAAAGTGTTATAACTTGATAATATATTCAAAAAATAAATTTCAGCTTAAAGATACATTTTGTGATATTCTGAAATTACATTTAGCTATTGATGAAGTTGTGTCCGCTAATATCAGTCGCTCTTTTATTGCCAAGGTAAGTCACATTATCATGAACACTTTTCTGATATCCATATGAAACATAGATTTCGCTCTGTGTTCATTAATGATTGTTTATGAAAAAAACAATATTTGAAAACAATACAGTATTATAATCATAAGTATTTGAAAAACAACAATACAGCAAATTCATATTTACGAAAGATATACATGAGTAATGATAAGTTAGCAGTGGGATAAAGTATGTATAACACAATATATGTGTGAGATTCAACACGCAGAGTAATATCATAAAATAGTATAACCAAAGCTAGTTAAATAATTATATAATATATATATATATATAATAATAATAAAATGTTTTATTGCCACTAAATGGCAATCGATTACGAGACCGAGATTTGGCTTAATAATATTTGAGTAATAATAAACTGATTGCAGGTCTCAATAATACCAGCTAATATTTTGTGATACTATTTTATGGCAATATGGATATTTAAGGTCAACTTATTAACTAATCAGTGAACCTTTAATTAGGAAACATTATATTTTTAGTAGTCCCGTTTATTATATATTTATTTCAAATAAATCTCTGATCAGTACAACTGGTCTACTACATAAATGCATCGTCTAAATCATAATAATTCTAAATAATTGTGTTTCCAGTCCGTGAGGGAGCATTGAATTTCACATACATTAATATAATATAGAGTGAGAAATGTGCTTGATGACAATATTTGTACCTTGTGATCGTTATATGCAAACATATATTAAATACTGTATAGTTCGTGGGTTAATATCTATATATATATGGATATTTGAAAATCCACTAACGTTATAACTATTAAAGGTATTGGGAACTTTGTAAGTGCTTAGAATCTCATTATATTGGAAGAAAAATTTAGAAGTTGTAAAAGAAAAGGAAGAATATGATATGTGTATTCAATTTGCTACATAAAACCTCCCACAAGGGGTGGTATTTTTTTCTGGCCCCCCTTCTCCCTTGTGTTTAGCTCCATTAGTTATGAATGTCAAGACTTTCACCCATAAGTTTGTCGCTTTTAATACCTTCCGTCCCATTTATTTGTCAATATTAAGACTTTTCGTGCCATTTAGACGTCGATTGTTTCCGGGCGAGCGATAGCAAGCCTGTAACTTAGTAGGAACCGGCCTTTGGTCAGGATTTTTTTTTAGCGAAAAATGTACAAATTTATCTCGATTGGGGGTCTTGGGGGTATTTTAATAAGCTTGTCGGAGGTATACGGAGGAAACTATAAAAACAAATAATAACTAAAATAAAATAATATGTACAGTAAGTAAATAGATAAATAAGCATATATCTAAAAACCTCCCTTTTTTTGTTTCCTTTCTGTCACAATATGTCGAAATGTTTAAATATCACAACTTACTTATATATTTTTGTATATTTGCGAGTAGTTGTATAGGTCGATAACAATTCACCTTTACATATTACAATAAAACACTATTATTTTATGAAGAAATTAATATTAAAACATTTCAATATAAATTCATCCTCACAAATCACATCACTGAGAGACATTGTTCAATAAATGATATTTTATTTGTATACTATGTCAATAATTCATCTTTCATAAATGATATTAAGTTGGAATAATATGATTCATTGATCCATCCCAGTGAATTGTACAGTATATATAACAATGAATAGTACAGTTGCCCTCATTAAATCGCACCCACTCAGTTAACTTATGCATGGAAGTATAGCTAGTGTGATTAACTTACAAGAATACATTATTGCAATAGCGGTAATTGAGAATATAATTAGGTATTGCATAACTATGTACACTTCTAATTCAATCAAAATAGTTTTCCCTTTCATAAACAAATCACGAAGTGGGTATGAATTCCTGTGGACAACTTTACATCTGACTTATTGACCATTTTGGGGCCTACATCCAAGATTCTATAATCTTGCCTTAAATTAAAATAATGAAATATGTATATTTTTCTGGTTGATTTTTTCATGATCGACTTTTGTAGTTCATAATATGTACCTTTATATTTTCAAACGTCGCATTACTTGTTCTACGTAAGTCCAGTTGGCAGTTAAGCTGATGTTTATTCCAATGGTTTTCTTATATTGTAATCTCTATGTAGGCCTATCAGTAGCCTATACCTTCATCATTTTATACTGAGAATAATGTTGATAAATACGGTTATATTTGGTATAGTACATTGTATTACCTATGTACCAAAGATTATTCATGGTTTTCAATCTTTCTATGGGTTTATATTTTGTGATTTCAGTATGTTTTCAGACCCCCAAAATCCATCTTTCTTAAAATTAAATGAATATCGTATTCATATGGTAGAATATAGTACATTGTATTTCATTGACTGGCTAGTTAATAAGGGGTCTATTTCAATGATTTCTTTGTGGTAAGGGGCCTATTTCAATTATTTCTTTGTGGTCTCGTCACATCAATTCACTCCAGCCTTTATCTATCTCAAAATAACATAAAATTGGTAATAATATGGTTACATTTGGTATATATAGCCTTCCTCACTGTCACCCAGGATATATTACAAAAATATATGGGCTTCCAGTACTTTTAAAGATCTATCCTGTACATGGGTGTGTAGTTAGCCCGGTGTCACACGAGAGCTTTTATCGTCAAGTTTCGATGGTCATAATTTTCCCGGCAACATTTCTATATTCTTGGTATTGGAAACTAAGCGGAAGATGGCTTATTTTAGATGATCGAATGCTTTTAAATGTCTACCTCATAAGCTGCCAGATCGGTAGTGACGATAAAAGTTGAGGGGAAAAGCGCTCGTGTGATACCGGCTTAATGTGAACACTAAAATTCATCAGTAAATCACCATTTACTTTAACAAGTTACAAAAACAATTTGATATTGTTTACCCTAAAAAATACTTCCGCCAAAGAGTAACTCAAGTAAATTTGATATATATCTAATAAACTAACCCGGCTAACATTCCTAATAGATGGGAACCCTAGATTTACTTTCGAGTAACTACTTTAATCAAAGGGAAAATTTACAGGAATTGCTTGATAACTGAAAAGGTGAAACCACATTCACTGCTAGCCAACTGTAGGCCTAGAAAACTCCACGAAATTAATCCCTTCAGAAACCCCTAAAATGGTTTGCTACTCTTTATCAATAGTCAGCCCAACCAACTCAATACCAATATTTCAAGATAGGTAAAGTTGATTTATAATGATCTTGATTTTCTGTAATAAGCAAGAATGATATAAATATTGTAAATCAACCTTGCCTCTTCTTTGATAAAGAGTTGGTTGGGATGGTAGGGTTGGTAGATATCATTGTATAAATATTAATGCACTTTTATACAAATTCTTTTGACGGACATATTTTTTTGCTTTGTAGTTAGTTGTGAGGTTACTGGTTTTATGAATTTGGTGGAGTTACGCCCAGTTCACTAGGCCGCAAAATTCGGTCTATAAGAGGATTTTTTAAGGTAAGTCACTCTCTTAAAAAGTGATGATTGTAGCTGATCCATTCGCTGTACAGCAGGCCTATATTGTCCATTGACCTTCGAACCTTAAGGAGGGTCACCGTTTTTTTTTTAAATCTTTCTCTCCTTTTCTCTCTTTCCCTGGCTTGTATCCATTCGGCCCCATTCAGCCAACTGTTTTAAGGCGTTTATCCCCATCCAGGTGTCGATTTCTTCCTGGCGAGCGATAGCGAGCCAGCATTGTATGGAGAAATCCGGCTTCGCCGGAGAATGTTTTCTATCGAATAATTTACAAGTTTAGCTTGCTGTCAAAACAAAAATATATACAGTATATGCTGGCTCGCTACCGCTCGCCAGGAAAACAT
This sequence comes from Paralithodes platypus, assembly GCA_032716605.1. Taxonomy (NCBI): domain Eukaryota; kingdom Metazoa; phylum Arthropoda; class Malacostraca; order Decapoda; family Lithodidae; genus Paralithodes; species Paralithodes platypus. The sequence continues at coordinate 9,529,039 of CM064498.1, read as the reverse complement.
TGACACCTGGATGGGGGTAAACATCTTAAAACAGTGGTCCGAATGGATACAAGCCAAAGATAGATCGAGAGAAAGAGAAAAAAGTGAGGTGGGCTCCCTTAACACATGTCTTGGTCATGAAGAAACTCCAAAAAATTAAAAGAATGAACATAAACACCATTTGATGAGAAGCACCTCGTCAAAGGGTGTTTATAATTACATATTTTCTTGGTACAGACACTTAAGCCGGTATCACACGAGAGCTTTCATAGTCAACATTCGATGATCAACATTTTTCTGGCAACATTTCTGGAATATTTTGCACTGGTATCGGAAACTAGACTGATGGTAGATAACTTTAGGTAACAGAAAAATATCAAATGTTTACCTTATGAGCTGCCAGACCAGTGTTAAGGATAAATGTTGGGTGAAAAAGCGCTCGTGTGATACCGGCTTTTTAGAGATCTTACTACTTCATTATGCAAGTATACGTATATAGGCAAAATGATAACGGCAGTTTCAGATATGGAAATAGTAATATTTGGCTTTTAATGCACAATAAGTATATTTTATTCCAAAGCTCGGATGTTTATATTTGCATAATCAAATATGTACGACTTCCGTAACATTTTATGAGTGACTATGCTCTGAGTAATGCCGGTATCACACGAGAGCTTTTATAGTCAACATTCGATGATCAACATTTTTCTGGCAACATTTCTGGAATATTTTGCATTGGTATCGGAAACTAGACTCTTGGTAGATGAATTTAGGTGACCGAAATATTTTAAATGTTGACATAAGCTGCCAGACCAGTGTTGAGGATAAATGTTTAGTGAAAAAGCGCTCGTGTGATACCGGCTTAAGCGATTTTTCTAGCTTCAGTTACCAGTTACTTTTCCATGAACTATTTTGTATATTTTCCAGTTTTTCGTATTGATTTTCTTGCTTTGGGGATGTGGATAACGAAATGAAGCTGATAGCAAGAGCGGTATAGTTTTATTGCTGAAATATATAGAATAATTCTATAATTTTGTGGATTGATGGTAAGACAAAATTTACGTTTACAAATTTTGTATTTTTTTTCTTCTAATTAAGACCAAAATGAACTCAAACTGATATTCATAATTCTATCATAAGCAACTGAAGCCTTTCCTTTAATAAGTTGGATTTAAGTACGGATAATTTCATTAGATTTTAATATGGTAAACTTCGATGCCCGATTTAAGTCATGTAATAACTTATAATTTGCGGTACCTTTTACCCGATATGATAAGCGCAAAAGATCTTTTAATATTTGCTGAGCTTGTCAACATATAAATAGAAGTTCGGATTGCACTTCCAATAATGCTATTTCCATAGAAAGAATATAAATGGCATTAGGTCGCAATTCGTTTCCCCCATCCCAAATACAATAAACTGAGAGAATGGGTGCTAGATTTTCAAACAATTTGGCAGGTATATATTCACGTTTCAAATGCATCAACAGGCCTTGCTTCAGTATCATCCTACCCATCAAAAACTTTTTTTTAATATTTTTTTTAAAGGATTTTATATGATTTATTTTGTAATGGATTTAATATATATATCAGCTATTCTTTAATCTATCAGGCTACGGTATAGGCAACTGTCTATGAGCTTTTATATTTATAGCGACGTATAAAAATTACCTCAAGAATCAGGCGTTGAAAGGGTTCCTGTAATGTTCGGCACTGTATAATCTAGGTGTGCATAATAGAAGACAAAACTGTAACAAAACTGGTATATACACATCTAAGAAAGTAGGAATAATTGGCACACATTTTAGGAAGCCTCACTGATTTGGTTGCAATCATTACCGAACACATTTGTAGTATGTATTATGAGTATTAAAAAACTAAAACTGGCTCAAATGATCAAGGGAAACAACGATTACACTTATAAAACTAAAACTGGCTCAAATTATCAAGGTAAAGCAATGATTACACTTAAAAAAATAAAACTGGCTCAAATTGTCAAAGGAAAAACAATGATCACACTTAAAAAAACTAAAACTGACTCGAATTGTCAAGGTAAAACAATGATTACACTTAAAAACCTAAAACTGGCTCAAATTGTCAAGGTAAAAACAAATATTACGCTTAAAAAACTAAAACCGGCTCAAATTATCAAGGTAAAACAATGAAAAAAACTAAAACTGGCTCTAATTATCAAAGGAAAAACTATGATTACACTTACAAAACTAAAACTCTCTCAAATTGTCAAGGAAAAACTGATTACACTTACAAAACTAAAACGGGCTCAAATTGTCAAAGGAAAAACAATAATTACACTTATAAACTAAAACTGGCTCAAATTATCAAGGGAAAACAATAAAAAAAAACTAAAACTGGCTCAAATTGTCAAAGGATAAAAAACAATGATTACACTTAAGAAACTAAAACTGGCTCAAAAAGGTCAAGGAAAAACAATGAATACACGCTATACAGTACCAGTTTTGCTACGGGTGTGTTTTCTATTTTACATCCAGGAATGTTACAGTGTGTGGGGGGCCGTGTTTGTGAGAGGGCCAGTCCACCAACGCCACCAACTCAAGCAACTCGGCATTTATCCTATTCCAAGCTTAACCCTGTTCATATATTTTCTAACACTAGGCGATTTTTTTACAGCTAACGATAGACCTCTAGTAATTGAATTTATCTCGATTATCCCTTTGACTGCCATAGAACTTTTCTAGAGCTAATAAAATCGTCTAATAATAGCCAGTATATAATGAAAGAATTCATCGTTAAACAGACCGGTATTAATACACTCTTGCTACAGTCAGTCGATAATATGCCCTTTAGTCAGACCTTCTGGGAATAAAGGCTTTAAAACTATATCGATTAACCCCATAGGCTCCCAGATGACCTTCCTACGTTGACTAATATCGTCTTTTGATGCTAGAATAAAACACAAACGCCCTCTAATCGAAATAAACTTAACCATCAGTCACATTCTGTCTTGGGGGTTTAGAAGATCTCGAGTTGTTTGACTTGTGTGAGTTGTTTGCACTTGCCCTACACAAAATGCGGCGTATAAGAGCTGCCACAGGTATTCAGATAAGTTTGACAGATCGAGAGTTGTGTGTAGACTAGTTTGAGCGTGTGTGTATGCGAGTGTTTTCATTGTTTGTTACAGGTTTGTGAAGCCTTTAAAATTCGAAAAAACACATCACACACACACACTCAAACTGGCTTGTAGTCATGATCAATAATCAAGGGACGCTTCCTCGACTCGGGATTTAATGATATATTTTTGTGTATACTTTGTTATCAATAAACCTTTGGCAATCATTGATCAACTTTTAGTATTATCTTATAATGCAAACCTCACGAACACACCCACCGTAAACTAATTAAACTGTCATAAGGTCAAAATATGGACATGCCATTGATAACTTTAAAGATGGCCGATTGTAAAAGCTTAGGTGATGTGTGTTAGGAGGTAAAGTCTTGTTAAGAATAATACCATGCTAGGATGTGCGTTTATTATGATAACGTTTTAGATTTTTTGATCTGAAGAAAATAACATTTTGGATTCTTTGACCTAAAGACAGCAACGTTTTAGATTTGTTTTGACCTAAAGAAGCTGTAAAGTGAAACGTTGTCATAATTATGGTCCACCTTCGCATGGTATATTCCTTTTTCTTTATTACTAGTGTCTTTTTCTACTATACAGGTAAAATCATGCTACAATTTAATATAAAGTTAACGCTTGAAGTTGTGGCATAACGGTGTGACATGACGTTTGGCCATGGCACTATCATTTCCTGACTTTTCCTTAAGGGAGGAAGCCGATTCAAAGGCGTGGCTGGGGTGGACATACTCGGCCGACCCCACAAGACGACGAAAAAGAAGCACTCGTTAATCTGAAAAACCGATCTGAATGTCTGTGGCAGTCTTAATAAATCGATCTGAATGTCTGTGGCAGTCTTAATAAATCGATCTGAATGTCTGTGGCAGTCTTAATAAACCGATCTGAATGTCTGTGGTAGTCTGAATAAATCGATCTGAATGTCTGTGGCAGTCTTAATAAATCGATCTGAATGTCTGTGGCAGTCTTAATAAACCGATCTGAATGTCTGTGGCAGTCTTAATAAACCGATCTGAATGTCTGTGGCAGTCTTAATAAACCGATCTGAATGTCTGTGGCAGTTTTAATAAACCGATCTGAATGTCTGTGGCAGTCTTAATAAACCAATCTGAATGTCTGTGGCAGTCTTAATAAACCGATCTAAATGTCTGTGGCAGTCTTAATAAACCGATCTAAATGTCTGTGGCAGTCTTAATAAACCGATCTGAATGTCTGTGGCAGTCTTAATAAACCGATCTGAATGTCTGTGGCAGTCTTAATAAACCGATCTGAATGTCTGTGGCAGTCTTAATAAACCGATCTGAATGTCTGTGGCAGTCTTAATAAACCGATCTGAATGTCTGTGGCAGTCTTAATAAACCAATCTGAATGTCTGTGGCAGTCTTAATAAACCGATCTGAATGTCTGTGGCAGTCTTAATAAACCGATCTGAATGTCTGTGGCAGTCTTAATAAACCGATCTGAATGTCTGTGGCAGTCTTAATAAACCGATCTGAATGTCTGTGGCAGTCTTAATAAACCGATCTGAATGTCTGTGGCAGTCTTAATAACCGATCTGAATGTCTGTGGCAGTCTTAATAAACCGATCTGAATGTCTGTGGCAGTCTTAATAAACCGATCTGAATGTCTGTGGCAGTCTTAATAAACCGATCTGAATGTCTGTGGCAGTCTTAATAAATCGGACAACTTCCCATTCTGACGAAGCTACCTTGGTGTTGAGTTTGGGGGACAAAATAAAAACAAGTTATAAAAATAAGAGAATGGGAAGGCTAGGTCAATCATATATATACATTTTATCCTCTTGTTAATTATCTTTTAAAACACATTGTTAAACCTTGAGAATTATGATGCGTTTTGACAATTTGTTCTGGCTGTTATTAGACGATTTTATTTGAGTTTAAGAAGAACTTGTGGGAGCTAGAGGGATAATTGAGACAGTTTTTACCCCATTGATTCCTAGAGATCCTCCCTAAGCTGCATAAAATCGTCTAATTATATCCAGTGAACAGTGAAGCAACGCATCATAATACCGAAGGAGTTAAATTATCGAAGTAACAGGAAACAATGTACAGTCAAAAATAAATATGGTCATTATTATCCTCTTGTTAAGGGGATTTTTTTTTCTGGACCCCCTTCTCCCTAATGTTCAACCCCATTTGTTTTGAGATTTTAAGAAGTTCACCCCATTAGTTTGGCGATTTTAGGACCTTTTTTTTCCCCATTTCTCTGTCAATATTAAAACCGTTTGTGCCATTTAGGTGTCGATTTTTTCCTGGCAAGCGATAGCGAGCCTCTATTTTAGGAGGAACCGGTCTTCGGCCGGTACATTTTTCTACCGAAAAATGTACACATATATCTCAAAGGGGGGTCTTAGGATTTTTTATTAGAAATTGATGGAGGTCTAGGGAGGAAACTAAGAAAAAACAATATATATATATTTGAGCAAATAAATAAAAATCTCCCCTTAATAATAGCTCTTCCAGGACGTTTTGCACACATGGATCAATCAGTTCCAACATTTGGAAGTAGCGTAGCAAAATGTAGATGTAAATAATGTACAGTGATTAATATTATTAGAATACTGGGTTTGTTTACACGAATTAAGCCTTGCAGTACTGTAGATCATGACACAGGCGTTTATTTTAGTCTGGCTGTTGCTAGACGATTTTATTATGTTTAGAAAAGGTCTTTGTGCTTTAGCAGGATACGTGTGATAGATTATACCCCTTTACTTGCTTGAGAGCCTTCCTAAACTGTGTAAAATCGTCTAGTAAGCAAGCATAATATGAAAACATATGCCCTGTGCCTGATAGGGTTAACAAATTACTCCAATACCAAAGTAGAAACACCAAGATGAGTGAAGCTGTCCTTCTATGTTTAACGGTGGAGTGTGGGCGTGGTGGTGGCGACCGTGTGGGTGGTGGTGGTGGTGGTGGAGGAGGTGTGGGCAGTGGTGGTGGAGGTGGCATGGGGGGTTTTGTGGGGGGTTGTTTGGGTGGAGGGTCACTCCTTCTTGCCACCCATGAAGTGTCGCAGGAAGTCGATGGGGAGAGGGAAGATGATGGTCGAGTTCTTCTCAGCAGAGATTGTGTTTAAAGTCTGGGGAAAGAGAAATATTTGATTATTGAATGTTATCTAGAAAATCAAGTAAGCTATAATAACTCTTAAAATACCGCTGCATTACACATACTTTCTTGGAGGGGGGTTTTCTGGTCACTAACCGATGCTGGCTAGGATACTTAATTTGAAATGCAGAAATCAGTCAAAGATGTTAAATAGAGTGCTAATGACTGTCCTGCATATGGGTTAAAGATAACATTTCTGAGTGCAACTAAAGGGCCTGTCACACTATGCCGATTTAAGTGCTGACGCACCACGATTTAGTGGTTCTAACGAGGTCGGCACTTAATGCCGCGTGCACCGGTACTGGACGGCAACTCATGTAAGATCGCGGTATGGGTCGGAACGGGTCAGCCCGGGAGTTGAAAAAAGTTCGACATGCTCAACTCGAATAAGCTTAGGTCGACAATTTTGAGGTAATGGCGATGGACGTAACGAATGCAGGACGGCTTCGCAGAGTGGCGGCGGCTGTTTTGCAACCAATGTAACGACGCAGCCGGTCATTTGCCGTAGCATGGGTATTGTAAGGTAGGTCGCCGTGGCGCTGAGTGAGGCGGCGGCTTCGTTACAACGTAAAAAATAATGCTGTGGAACCGGGGTGTCACACGGTGTGACAGGTTTCTCGATAGGGGATGCATGGAGAGGCACAGGCCACTCACATAGAAAAAAAAACAAAAAACATGTGGAGGCAACACCGTCAGAAGGCGCCAATAGCTATCTCAGTCTCAGTGTTGTCCTGTTCAAGTAATAGTATAATTTTTAGGTAGTTGAGGGTACATGTGCAGGTGGTTGGGGTGATGCAGGACATGGCGGTAGGCAGCGATGGACGTGGCGGTATAGCGAAGGACTTGATGGTATAACGAAAGACGTGGCAATACGACAGGGACAGTGTGACTGAGACTGGGACTCTCGGGGGCGTGGGTTTTTAAATATGGCGTGGCCCTTTTTATATCTGGTTGGGTATAGTAGCCGACACAAAATCGGCGATAGTGCGACACTGTGAGCTTGTGTTGGCGCCGTACTGCGACCTGCGCCGTGCGTCTGCACCCTGGTATGCGTGTGATGGGAGGGGGCTAGCCACCGGCGTGATGCCTGCATGGCAGCGCCAGTCGTTGGCCTTTTTATTTTTACATTCTACGAATGTCGCATCATGAGGCTGTTCGATCCCGTTGACTATGTGTCTAACGCCGATGCAGCACATACACATCGCTGTATGCGCGCCGCGTGTGCTATATATACCGATAATCTCCACCACCCACCGAGCGTCAGCCCCGACCCACGGCATTCGTTAAGTCGTGGTGCATTGGCACTTAAGTCGTCATAGTGTGACAGGCCCTTAAAGAGTAATTTTTATTGAGTTCTTGACCACTAGTCTTCTACCTTTTCCCTTTCTGCTTGGAAGAGTGCTGTCATTTGCCGAATTGAGATTTATCGTCTCCGGAACCTTTCACCAACTACTACTCATTTGTTGTGCATGAATTGAAAAATTATGTTTTAATTATTTTTTGTTCAGCCTCCCCTTTCGCCACCTTCATAATTTCTGCAATATCTCGCCACGCATCTGCCCTCTTAAATGTGTGCTTTTAAAGTACATGGGTGGGATCTCACAATAGAGTGTGTCCACTGTCCGCTGTATATATCTATTAATTGTACCCTCTGCTCTCTGGTCCACTTCATAGTTTCCTCTGTAGTTCAACCTGAGTACCTGACGCCGCCGCTGTTGGTGCGTTTGTGTCTGCCCACAAATCTCTCCCAACCACTTTGACAAGTCCACACCAAGGTTATCAACATATCACCTACGGATTAGTACCAACATGGCTATAACACTGTATCATTAACAATATACAGGTTGTTTGCCTACTATGTTGTCTTTTGTGTTGCCTACATGTTTTGTCGCCAGTGTGGACGCACCTTGACAGTAACATGTTGAAGGATTTAGTCAAAACTTGTCCAAGAAATTATACAATTTCTCATGAGCACAATACTGGATGTCCCTTGGAGATGGTTCTCAAGTGACCCAGCCTTTACTCAGCTATGAAATAACTGTCAAAATTCACTCACTCTCAATCACACACATATACAATCAAGCAATCTATCATACACATACACAAAAACACTCATACAATCAACATTATTATACACACACACACACACACACGCACGTACACACACACACACACACTCCTCCCCACTGACCTGAAGGTAGCGCAGCTGTAGGGCGGCCGGAGAGAGAGAGATGACATCAGCAGCTTCTTTGAGGGCCCGGGACGCTTTCTGCTCTCCTTCGGCAGCAATCACCTGTTGGAAGGAGTGTAAGAGTTAGTGCTTGACAGGGTATATATATATATATATTGTTTATAGATCTATTTTTCAAACCTTAAATTTACTCCCTTCAAAAGATAAGGATTCCACAAAATACTCTGCACTAATTTTTGGGGATAACATCCATCCCTCTGGACCCGTGTTCCATCAATGTCGGTGGAAATTATTATAATTTTTACAGTATTCCTAGCAAGTCAATATTATACGCTAGTTGTTGTTGTAATTGCAATGACAGTACTGTAATTCTATTCCAATTTTTATTGTACTTACTACAAATAGCATATCATATTGACTGGTTAGGAATGGAATACGGCAAGCTATAAATAGTTACCACCTACAATAATGGGGTTTATTTTTTAGGAATACGGGCATATATCTTATTCCTGGCTTTCCTTACCCGTGATCTGCCTTATATCTGCCCTGTCAAAAATTATGGGTTTATAAAGATATGCGGAGGGTATCGACAGTGTCCATAATACTATACCCGTTTAAAGCTTTATTGACAGTACTATTTAACGTTGTCAATAAAGTGCTCCTCCTCTTATGATGTTTATATTCACTGTCAACTTTCTGAATATATAATTATCAATCAGTAATATATTAATCTAATATTAGGATAAAGAGGTATAGCACTATCAACATAGCCAATGAATATACTGTATATATTCCTTCTTCATATACTTTGATTTTTTTGGCAATTAATGTATATACCTTTTTCATATGGTTTGATTGTCTACTGTGTGGGCTTCCTCAGTTCGGGATTATTATATATCTTCTTTAGCTCTGGCCTACATTAGTTTAGGCTTACCTTACCTCTAGCTTAAGTTATTTATTAAATTTTATTTTATTTATGTATTTTTTGCATCCTAGACCTCCAACCAGCTTAAATAAAACACCTCCATGACCCTCCTACGTGATAAATGTGTAAATTTTTTGGTAGAACAATATCCCGGCCGAAGGCCAGTTCCTCCTAAATTACAGGCTTGTTATCGCTCTCCAGGAAAAATAAATGACAACTAAATGGCACGAAAGGTCTTAAAATTGACCAACAGATGGGGCAAAGGTCATAACAACGCCAAACTAATGGGGCGAACGTCTTAAGATCTAAAAAGTAATGCGGCTAAACTTGGAGGGAGAAGGGGGTCTAGAATAAATTATGTTTTAATTAGATCTGGCCTAACCTATCTGGCTCTACCTTACCTTAGTTTGATATATCCGGCCCAAGTTCCGGGCTAATTAACCTCCAACCCACCTCAGATCTAGTTCATCCCAACCTTAGCTTTAGCTTTATCCTATTTTAGCTGTACCTTACCTTAGCTTTAGCCTATCTTTGATCTATCCTATCTTATATATACCCTATTTTAGCTGTTACCTACCTTAGCTCTAGCCTCTCTTAGCTGTTACCTACCTTAGCTCTAGCCTCTCTTAGCTGTTACCTACCTTAGCTCTAACCTCTCTTAGCTGTTACCTACCTTAGCTCTAGCCTCTCTTAGCTGTTACCTACCTTAGCTGTTACCTACCTTAGCTCTTGCCTATCTTATTGTAACCTATCTTAGCTATAACCTATCTTAGCTGGTACCTACCTTAGCTCTAGTCTATCTTAGCTGTAACCTACCTTAGCTATAGCCTATCTTAGTTGTAACCTATCTTAGCTGTTACCTACCTTAGCTCTAGTCTATCTTAGCTGTAACCTATCTTAGCTGTAGCCTATCTTAGCTGTAACCAATCTTAGCTCTAGCCTATCTTAGCTGTAACCTACCTTAGCTCTAGTCTATCTTAGCTGTAACCTACCTTAGCTCTAGTCTATCTTAGCTGTAACCTACCTTAGCTCTAGTCTATCTTAGTTGTAACCTATCTTAGCTCTAGCCTATCTTAGCTGTAACCTACCTTAGCTCTAGCCTATCTTAGCTGTTACCTACCTTAGCTGTTACCTATCTTAGCTCTAGCCTATCTTAGCTCTAGCCTATCTTAGCTGTAACCTATCTTAGCTCTAGCCTATCTTAGCTGTAACCTACCTTAACTCTTGCCTATCTTAGTTGTAACCTACCTTAGCTCTAGCCTATCTTAGTTGTAACCTACCTTAGCTCTTGCCTATCTTAGCTGTAACCTATCTTAGCTGTAACCTATCTTAGCTCTTGCCTATCTTAGCTGTAACCTAACTTAACTCTTGCCTATTTCAGATCTACCGTATCTTATTTCTACGCAACCTTGGCTCTATCTTAGCTACTATCTGTCTTTTCTATATGGCCTACATTATCTCTAATATATCTTAGATTTAACCCCTTGAAGCTCTGGCGTGTTTTAGCAGTTTAATTTGGCTATCATTAGACGATTTTGTGCTGCTTAGAAAGGATCTGTGGGTATTAAAAGGGTAAAGACTATCTCAATCAATCCTCTGACTTCCACATACCCTTCCTAATCTGAATACAAATCGTCTAATAACTACCAGAACACAGAAAAGACATATGCGTTTTGGATCTTGAAAGGGTTAATTACTACCCTACTCTTGCAATATCCTATACCCTGTTCCAAATAGGTAGACCAGGAAATGTGAACCCTAACCTCTGTAACTCACAACAGGGCTAGAGCAAATGGGCTGTATATGTCCACACCCATTCCTTGCCTGAGCCTTCCCAAATGGTAGGAATAATAGCTGGATTACTTCAGTCGTTTGTGAGCTACAGAGGTTATCTGACCTGTTTTTGTTCTGTCCTTTTCTATCTTTCTCTGGCTTGTATCCATTTGGCCCCATTCAGCCTACTGTTTTAAGACGTTTATCCCCATCCAGGTGTCAATTTTTTACTGGTGACGGTAGCGAGCCAGCATATTTTTTATTTTTGTTTGACAGCAAGCTAAATTTGTAAATTTTTCAATAGAAAAATGTCTCCGGCGAAGCCGGATTTCTTCATATAATGCTGGCTCGCTATCGCTCGCCAGGAAGAAATCGACACCTAGATGGGGATAAACGTCTTAAAACAGTAGGCTGAATGGGGCCGAATGGATACAAGCTAGAGAAAGAGAGAAAAAGGAAATAAATAACAAAAAGCAGGTCACCCCCCTTAATGTTACAGTTTTGGCCTACTTATTTGGAACAGGGTATATAGCTGCTACCTAAGCTATATCTTACCTTAGCTGCTACCTAAGCTATATCTTACCTTAGCTCTGGGTATATGGAACTCAGAGGGTTGATTGAGATAGTCTTTACCCTTAGAATTCCTACAGATCCTTCGTAAACTGTCTTAAGAGGGGTGACCTGCTTTTTTTTTCTCTCCTTTTCTCTCTTAGGCCTATTCTGGCTTGTATCCGTTCGGCCCCATTTAGCCTACTGTTTTAAGATGTTTATCCCCACCCAGGTGTCGATTTCTTCCTGGCGAGCGAAAGCGAGCCAGCAATATATGAAGAAATCCGGCTTCGCCGGAGAAATTTTTCTATCGAAAAATGTACAAATTTAGCCTGCTGTAAATTTTTTTGTTTTTAAATATGCTAGCTCGTTACCGCTTGCCAGGAAAAAATCGACACCTGGAAGGGGATAAACGTCTTTAAACAGTAGGCTGAATTGTGCCGAATGGATTCAAGCCAGAGAAAGGGAGAATAGGAGAGAAGTAAAGCAGTCTAATGATAAAGTGTCTAATGATAGCCAGAATACATGGTTGTTACTGGTGAAGGTGTTAATCTGTATGTTACCTTAGCTCTGGCCTCCCTAGCCGCCTCAGCCTCCGCCGCCATAGCTCGCTGCAGTTGGACCGGCAACCGTACGTCCTTACTGTGGGGGGAGGGGGAGGGCAGGGGGGGGGGTTATAGTGGGATACGGGCAGGAGTAGCAAGGCACTCACCCACACACATGTATTATTATCAACATATTATGAACACAGACTATGTGGTATTGGTAGTAAATCAGTATTATAGGAAGATAGCTACAGTAAGTAATGGCTATTTGAGAAGTTTGTAGCAAACAATAAATAATATCACACACACATATATACATAAAATTAAATATGCATAAAGTATAAAGTAACTATATACTTTATATATTCATATTAGTCACACATCCTTGGTTATTTTGTGTCTATAGAAAAATTAGGCAGATAATATATATTAGATGAAACTAGAAATGTCCAAAACTACTAACAAACACACTGATTAACCATGACAATTGCCTGAAAGCTTAGATATCATTATAGGATATTTCAAGAATTTGAATCCATAAGATGTAAAGATTGCCACTCATAATACTTTAATTGCTACGAATCAACAATTTCCATAACACTATAAGTTAACGTAATATACTTTTAAAATGTTGTATTCACTATGGATCTGATGATCTGAGACACCCTATATAATTAATTTACTACACAGTTTTTTTAAACAATTACTTAGGGGACATGGGCTGTTTTTCTGGTCACCTTTCTTCCTCATGCTTACCCCCAATAGTTTACAGATTTTATAACGTTCGGTCCATTAGTTTGGCGATTTTAATACTTTTTGCCCCACTTCGTTGTCAATTTTAAGACCTTTCGTGCCATTTAGGTGTCGATTTTTTTCTGGCGAGCGATAGCGAGCCTGTAATCTTAAGAGTAACGGGCTTTGGCCGGAACATTTTTCTACCGAAAAATTTACAAATTAATCTAGAAGGGGGATCTGATGGATGTTTTTTTAAGTTTGATTGGACTTCTAGGGAGGAAACTAAAAATAATAATAAATAAATGAAAAAATCTACAAAAAAGTGAACCATTGGCATTTAACATCCTAGGATTAAAACTTACAACATGAAATAATAATTACATGTTTGGAATATATGGTATTAAATGCAAGTACAAATAAATCAGGTCAGCTTTCCACGGCAGGCCATACAATTATGTAAAATCAAAATTGCTGAAAATAAAAACCAATAATTATTAGTATTAATATTGGAAAAGTAAAGCTTAAAATCCATTCCAAAATAATAAAAACACAAATTGGCAAGCAAATATGTACTGCAATAAACCTACAGACAATCCTGAAATTACACACACACATACACACACGCATATATCCTTAGTCTAACATTTTAATAAACAACCATCAAGCAAGGGGAGATATTAAATACGAGGTAATATTAAATTATTAAAGGATATTGATGAAATAGTTATTTTTTTCGTGGAAGACAAATAAATTGTACATTATTTTACATACTGCAAACGTTTTTTTTTTTGCATAACAATTGATTTAGAAATCAATTTACTATTATCTTGAAAATAATATTTTCAATAATAATGAAACTGCACTCTGTTAATATGCATAAGTTTATACAACATATATTTATAAATATATTTATTATGTTGGGTGCAATAATTTCATTCGGGTATTATATTAATCTGTGCTCATATATTTATTTAATATTTTGTATACAAAATAAAAGTTTTGTAAAAAAAAAAAAAAAAAAAAAAAAAAAAAAGTAAGGTGAAATTGGTGAGAGTATTAAATATGGAACCATTAAATGAATTGCTTAAGATGTTGAATTAATATTTGTATTTAGGATTATGGAAATCAACTTCTAGTTTATTTTTTTATGTACAAATATTGGTGCAAGATTTATGCATATTTTGGTACGGTAAGACTAGTTGCAGAAAGATGGCATCTTGTTATTAATAAATTTATAAAAAATAAAAAAATAAGTTATTAAAATTAATGAACACTACCGAACACAATATAAATAAAACAGCAATGGAACTCTGGGTAAAGACAGAGGCAAATAATGATAATTATAACAACAACAACAACAATAATAATAATAATAATAATAATCATAATAATAATAATAATAATAATAATAATAGCAATAATAATATTTACAAAAATAATCAAACACCCGTTCGTCCAGAGGATTTCACCAGCACTCTGATGCTCTATAAACCTTAGTTTATTATCCCAGGTGGGACATCACGTATTCCCGTAACTCCAACTCCTATTTACTGCTAGGTGAACAGAGGCATGGGGTGACGACTGCCCAATCATCATCCTGTCCGGGAGCCAAACCCTGGCTCTTTTGGTTGTTAGCCGAATGCACTAACCTATGCGTCACTGGTCCATGAAGGATTGATGAGAAGGGATGGAATCATGGATCAAGAATAGAAATATTATACCAATAATGTATTGATACACCAGTAGAATAAGTTGTGCATGAACCAGGAAGGGAACCATGGAATAGGACAATAAAATATTAACCATACATTTGGAATGGTTACTAAAAAGGTCAACAATCACCAGGATATTAGAAAACAGGTTAATGCAATCAGCATATGTATCAGGATGCAGAAAATATATACCATGAAATAATAGAACACAAAGAGGAATATTTAAAATGTAATTATATTGCGTTCAGAAAAAATAAATAATAATACAGTGATAATTAAATCAAAAGGCACTGTTTAAAATGCAGGTTCGGGGAATATCTTGCAGTGAAGAACTATTCTATAAAAAAATGGAGGCTACAAACCAAGCCATACGATTATATTGCTTTCATCCAAGAAGCATATTTATGGTTCAGAATAAAAATAAAAAGAATGTTTAAATGCAGGGAAGGGAATCACTTTCAGGGAAGAATTACTACTCCAAACAATACAACAAAACACCATAAAACAAATCGTCGAAGGCTATCAAGCAAGCCACAGATCAAACTTTTAGAGCTACATCACAACACCGACAAATCTAACACACATGACAAGTTAGGCAGCCACAAAATGCTCCTCCCTCTCCTCCTTCCTGAATCTCTCTCCACTACTGCTACTCACATTTCCACTCTCTCCACCTTAATGCCCCAGTTCTCTGTGGCATCGTCTAACACTCCCTGCAAGTATAAAAGGAAGGTGGCACCGTCAGTCAGGTCCCGGCTCTACTGTAGCTTTGTTAGGGCATGAGGAGAAACCATATAACTTGGTAGAATAAGAAAGATAGAAGATGAGGCCGATGGAAGGGCATTAGTGTTGGAACCCGAGACGTACATGTGTTGTGCTTGATTAAAAGAATGTTTTAAATCCATAACTTACAATAAAATATTTGTTATATACTCTTGCATAGACTACAGTAGATCTGGACTGGACACGAAAATGGAACTTTGCAGTAAGGGACCCAAAATTGGAAAACGAACCCCAAAGTTCGAACCTCGAAACCGCGAAAATGTTATAGTTTTCGCGGGTTCGAGGTTAGTTGAGGGTTCGTTCTCCGATTTTGGGCCACTTACTGCAAAGTTCCATTTTCGTGTCAAGTCCAGATCAACTGTAGTCTATGATCCATGGCTTACATATATAGTTGCATTGAATATACAGTATTTGGTTGTGCAATGTGCCATTGAAATATAACGCAAACACTTTTCTTTAATTAGTTTACCAAATTAGAAGAATGCAGGTTGCTACAGTAACCCTAGTTTGGTAATGTAGGGAATTAGTCATTAATTTTCTCTTTACAGGAAATAGGACATCAAGTATTTTTTGAAATATTATACTATATTGGTGTTACTAGAACAATTATTCTAATACTGTACAATCACGTTAAATAAATATATAACGTTTGAATTGTGAGCAATGCACAAAATATAATACAAGGTATATTTTAAATACATTACAGTATTTGTTCCTCGACAACAACCTTGTCTGCCTCGGTTCATTGTATAGCCCTCCCAGGCACAGTAACATATACAGAACAGCCAGTCAAAGATAATACTACTACCAACTGTTATCACCTTGATTGTGGAATGCATTATAAATTCCAACTCTGCAGTAAGTTGATCTAAGACAATAGTTTGCACATAATAGTATGTACTTATTATAACTAATTATATTTGAAGAACTAATGTCCTATATTTGAATTCTTGAGAGCAAAGGTTAATACTTCACTTTGTTCTAGCCTGTGACTTTGATAATTAGAAAAGCGAACAAAGTATGCTAGTAAATTAAGTATACTGCATTCTGTATTGGTAACATGCACACATTTCTGCCACTTCATTCATCTCTTAGCACCTTACGAAAATGAAGGCAGGAAGAGTTGGTCAATCCTATAAGCTCTGTAGTAAGATTATTATAGACCAGTTTCGTCTGTCTTGGAAATTAGTAGGTGTGGAGTTGTAACATAGTGGAGATGATTGCAAGTGACTGATACGTATTGCAGCGAGAGAAGCAGGTAGCATCATTCTTGTACTATTAAGTTAGACGAAGAAGATGGACCAATTTATATATATGAAAGGACAATTCTATGAATTACGTTTTGTTTAGAGCTTCTTCAAATCAATAAGACCTGATAATAAAAAGTAATAAACCAAGCATTTCAACAAAGTGCCATTGTTCACATAGTTCTTGTACCCGGCCTCCTTTTTATCATCTTTTAACCCCTTCTGTACCGGCGACGTTCTTTATATCTTATTCCGGCTACTATTTGACGATTTTATTCAGATTGTAAAGGGCCTCCAGCAATTATCAGGCTTTAAACTATCTCACCTAACCCGTTTCACTACTACAAATCCTTCTTAAACTGCACACAATCGCCTAAATATAGTAAGAATATTAAAAAGACAGTGCCAGTACAGAAGGGGTTAAACACGGGCACAACAGCGGTCGTAGCATTTCTCCTTGACTGACTGCACCCTCTGTTTACCACCTGTTTATTAGTACTCACATCTCCACCCGCTCTACCTTGATGCCCCAGTTGTCCGTGGCGTCGTCCAAGGAGTTCTGGAATATGACGTAGCGGGTGTAGGTATATGGGGGGAAAGAGGGGAGGTGCGTCTAATGGAACGACCAGTGCGGGGGTGGTGGTGCAGGAGGTTTAATATTTAGTTACTACCTGTTCTCCAAGGTGATGGTGGTGGATGAGGTTTGATATTAAGTTAAGGGGGTCACCGTTTTTTTTTTATCTTTCTCTCCATTTCTCTCTTTCCCTGGCTTATATCCATTCGGCCCCATTCAGCCAACTGTTTTAAGACGTTTGTACCCATCCAGGTGTCGATTTCTTCCTGGCGAGCGATAGCGATCCAGCAATGTATAGAGGAATCCGGCTTCGCCGGACACATTTTTTATCGAAAAATGTACAAATTTAGCTTGCTGTCAACACAAAAATATATATGTGCTGATTCGCTACCGCTCGCCAGGAAAATATTGACTCCTGGATGGGGGTAAACGTCTTCAAACAGTAGGCTGAATGGGACCGAATGGATACAAGCCAAAGAGAGAGGGAGAGAAAGAGAATAAAGCGAGGTGGGGTCCCTTAGTGTGTTTTCTCCAAGGTGCTGGTAGTGTAGTTGGTGATGGTGCTTCCGTGGCTTACTGCTGATGGAGAATACTTGACCAAATAGGTGAAGTGACGGCACCAAGTAGTACACAATAAACATATACTACCACCACTACTACTACTTCTACTACTTCTACTACTACTACTACTACTACTACTACTATTACTTTTTCTTTTAATACATATACTATAGTCTATTCGCTATAAGTAGGCAAAAAATCATGACCTCTACCCACTGTAACTCAAATGGGGCTATAACAAATTGGGTGTAAATGTTCACATCTATTCCTTGACTGCCTCTTCCCAAATGGTAGATATATTTGCTCGATTACTCTAGTAGTTTTTCGAGTTACAGAGGTTAGAGGTCTTGATTTCTCGCCTACTTAAAGCGAATAGACTATACCACTACTACTACTTCTACTACTACTACTACTACTACTACTACTGTGGAAGTCATCATACATTAGGGTGTGCATTGCATTATTTTGGAGCTGTTAGTGTGCTACATATCTGATTAGAAAATGGTTGGCAGAAATAGCCCAAACTGTGCGTAATTGTATGATTTTCCCAATGTTGCTTTGCATTTCCAAAATCTATCAAACAGCTGAGATGCATAGTCATAAGTTTGAGCGTTACACCCGTATGAACAACTGTGGAATGTGGTACAAAGTTTATGGCCAATAGTCAATTAATTTAGTATAAAATATTACACTAACGAAGACAGCAAGACTACAATTTTATCCTGTAATATTAACCCATGAACTCCTAGAGAACATGTGTAAAATAAAAGGCCAAGTAGAGGGGGAGGGGGGTATAAAGGGGGGGAAGGAGTGGAGGGTGTGGTATGGAAAGATGCCACTACTTTCTATGTGTCGCCTAAATGTCAGACATTTCATGGCATTGGCATGGTTTTTGAAGGGTTATTTTTACACATGTTTAAATACCATGGCTTCCAAGAGGACCTTTCCAGTCCACGGGTTAACTATAGATGTGTTGTAATTCTATATCAGTGTGTCTAACATGAGGAATATAGCATTTTTTTTTGACTGGCTGTAAAGTCAAACCAAATAGTCCTCCGCACATACTCAAATTTTGACTATTTGACTTGTGTAATATCTTTTTAGACGTTGATAAACTTTGGTGCAGACTATAAAAAAGGAATGTATGATTTCTGCTCAATTGTTCAAAGCTAAATTTCTTCTCCTATATCCAGTAAGAAACCACTAGATTAAGTGGGGTCACCTGCTTTTTTCTTTTTTTATCTTTTTCTCTCTTTCCCTGGCTTGTATCCATAAGGCCCCATTCAGCCAACTGTTTTAAGACGTTTTATTCCCATCCAGGTGTCGATTTCTTCCTGGCAAGCGATAGCAAGCCAGCATTGTATGGAGAAATCCGGCTTTGCCGGAGACATTTTCTATCGAAAAATGTACAAATTTAGCTTGCTATCAAAACAAAAAAATATATATATGATGGCTAGCTACCGCTCGCCAGGAAAATATTGACACCTGGATGGGGTAAACGTCTTAAAACAGTAGGCTGAATGGAGCCGAATGGATACAAGCCACAGAGAGAGGGAGAGAAAGAGAAAAAAAGCGAGGTGGGCTCCCTTAAGATGAGAAATAGTGACATGATTTTGAGGCTTGGCTGTGCATGTTGGTGGTGGAAGTGCACTCTGGGCAATGATGAAATAATGGTGCTATTTGAAGTGGGGATAATAGAGACAAATGCGAAAATTATGCAGTAAGTTGTAACGAAAATGTGATTAAAGCAACATATTTGATGGGCATATACTTGCCTGAGCATACAAAATGATTGTTGCATATTCATGTTTCCAAGAGATTTAGGCGTCATTCTTTTCATAGCGAGCGATAGCGAAGGGGAGGGGGTGTTATATATTTATCATTAGTATTTGTTTTCTTTATTTAAAGCTTGATAGAGGTCTAGGAAGGAACCCCCCCCCCCCACCTATAGATCATAAGTGGCGTTGATGGGCTCTGGCCATATTTTGTGTTGTCGCCACAGCCCATATCCAGCCATCTATCACACGACTCGGAAACCAACCTGTGAGCGTGCCTATTAACCAGTAACGAGAGGAGCGAAAGTTTGGCTGGTAATAGTCTAGTCATGTTCAAACGTCGCGTCTTACTTTATAAAGATAACTTCTTAAACAAATTCTCTCTAACAAGAATACAAATACTATAAAGATAGTCCTTGAAAAATATGAGTAAAGCTGTTATAATTTAGCTTTGTTAAGTTGTGTTAAGGGGAGGTGTTTAGTTTCCTCCCTAAACTTCCATCAAGCTTAAAATTACACTCCCTAGACCCCCTTTCAAGATAAATTTGTACATTTTTCGGTAGAAAAATTTCCCGGCTGAAAGCCGGTTCCTCTTAAATTACAGGCTCGCTATCGCTCGCCAGGATAAAATCGACACCTAAATGGCACGAAAGGTCTAAAAATTGACAGAAATGGGTCGAAGGTTCTTAAAATCGTCAAAATAATGGGGCGAAAGTCTTAAAATTAGAAAAGCAATGGGGCTAAACATGAGGGAGAAAGGAGTCAAGAAAAAAATCCCTCAAGTGGAGACCTCCCCTTAAGGAATGTTTTATATTATATATCAAGAGAGGAGCATTTAGTTATAAGTTGTGAGGGCAGAACACGACTTCTGAATAATTATGATCTTTGAACTTTCCCCTCCTGACATAGTTCATTAAGATATAATTATGTGGGATGCGTAAAAGCTTTGAACTATCCATCTTGGGTTCGAGGCAGATACAATTTATTAAGGGTGTCATCGTTTTTTTTTTTTTATCTTTCTCTCCTTTTCTTGTATCCATGGCTTGTATCTCCTTGGCTTGTATCCATTCATCCCCATTCAGCCATCTGTGTTAAGACGTTTATCCCCATCCAGGTGTCGATTTCTTCCTGGTGAACGATAGCGAGCCAGCATTGTATGGAGAAATTCTGCTTCGCCGGAGACATTTTTCTATCGAAAAATTTACAAATTTAGCTTGCTGTCGAAAAAAGATATATACAGTATATATTGTAGCTCGCTACAGCTCGGCAGGAAAATATTGACACCTGGATGGGGGTAAACGTTTTAAAACAGTAGGCTGAATGGGGCCAAATGAATACAAGCCAAAGAGATAGAGAGAGAAAGATAAAACAAGCGAGGTGGGCTCCCTCAAGATACAATTGTGTGGGATGCGTAAAAGCATTGAATTATCCTTCTTGGGTTCGAGACAGATTGAGTAGCGAGAAAAGCTCAGTAACTTTATGCCCCGGGTGGACAGTGTCTTATATTAAGGGAGCCCACCTCGCTTTGTTTGTTATCTTTATCTCCCTCTCTCTTTGGCTTGTATCCATTCAGCCCCATTCAGCCTACTGTTTTAAGACGCTTACCCCCATCTAGGTGTCAATATTTTCCTGGCGAGCGGCAGCGAGCCAGCATTTAGGCCTACATATATTTTTTGACAGCAAGCTAAATTTGTACATTTTTCGATAGAAAAATTTCTCCGGCGAAGCCGGATTTCTCCATACAATGCTTGCTCGCTTTCGCTCGCCAGGAGGAAATCGACACCTGGATGGGGATAAACGTCTTAAAGCAGTTGGCTGAATGGGGCCGACTGGATACAAGCCAGAGAAAGAGAGACAAGGACAGAAAGATAAAACAAGCCGGTGACCCCCCTTAAATACAAAGCTACATGTGAGAGAATAATAATGGTGTTATAGTGTTAGTTATACTCACGGTCGGCGGCGGAGTCATTCTTAGTATGACAGCCCCTCTAGGACTTATTAACCCCAAATGTATCGGCGACCACCTTTTTTCATTGAAGGGGAGAGGGCCGTTTTTCTGGGCCCCTTTTCTCCCTCATGTTTAGCCTCATTAGTTTTCATATTATAAGATGTTTGCCCCATTAGTTTGTCGATTTAAAGAGATCTCGCCCCGTTTCTTTGTCAATATTAGGAACTTTTGTGCTATTTAGGTGTCGATTTTTTTCATGGCGAACGATAGTGAGCCTGTAATTTTGGAAGAGCCAGCCTTCGGCCGAGACATTTTTCTACCGAAAAATTTACAAATTAATCTAAACGGGGGATCTGATGGATGCTTGTTTTAAGTTTGAGTGAGGTCTAAGGAGGAAACTAGAAAAATAATTAAAAAATTAAAATATATGACAAAAATCGACCAAAAAGTGAGCCATCCTCCCTTAATGCTAGTCTTTTTTAGAGGATAATGTACAGCTTAGGAAAGATCTGTGGCACTAATAGGGTTAAATTGTGATTGTTCGAAGCCTATTCATTACTGGAGGGCCTTTTATAACCGAATACAATCGTGTAATAGTAGCCAGAATGAAGTTAAGAAGACGTCGCCAGTACACAAGGGGTTAACCAAAGATTTGGAAATACAACAACTAATACATTTCTATATGTTTTTAAAATGATCATAATTAACCTCTAATATGAGTGTAGCTTGTTAATATCTGTTAGTAAGTTACATATAATAAATAGGTAGAATACACATTAAGGGGGTCACCTGTTTTGGTTCTGTCCTTTTCTATCTTTCTCTGGCTTGTATCCATTTGGCCCCATTCAGCCTACTGTTTTAAGACGTTTATCCCCATCCAGGTGTCAATTTTTTACTAGTGAGCGGTAGCGAGCCAGCATATTTTGTATTTTTGTTTGACAGCAGGCTAAATTTGTAAATTTTTCGATAGAAAAATGTCTCCGGCGAAGCCGGATTTCTTCATATAATGCTGGCTCGCTATCGCTCGCCAGGAAGAAATCGACACCTAGATGGGGATAAACGTCTTAAAATAGTTGGCTGAATGGGGCCGAATGGATACAAGCCAGAGAAAGAGAGAAAAGGACAGAAATAACAAGAAGCAGGTCACCCCCCTTAATGAAAATAGATGTACAGTTCGCCGCACATATTCTATTCCGTTGGGGTCATGATTTGGCAGCGGTTCAGCCACCTCTCCAACCCCCCTCCCTCACTCCACCTCTTACCAATAGGAGGTGGAGTGAGGGAGGGGGGTTGGGGAAGTGGGTGAAGCGCTGCCAAATCAGGAAGCCAACGGAATAGAATATGTGCGGTGAACTGTACAGGTTTGTTACACAATTATGATCTAAACTAGAAAACTTACATATTATGTTCTTAAAAAATATACAAAATATCTACAGCATATCTATAGTATAATATTATCTCATTATGAGGTAATATGATCCATTTTACCAAATGATGACTTAATCCGATAATCAGTTTTGCAAATGACCGGCCAACATTCTCATATTTGTCCTCTACTTGATAATTAAGTTCCCATATAATTACCCAATTATGTGGCACTGGATAGGTAGATTGAGTGAGACAGAACTAAATAGGGCAGGTCTTTGGTTCTTAATCTTCTAACGTTTCGGGCTATGCATAATCCATCTACAGAGAGAGATAGGTTATAAATACCCCGAAACGTTTGATAATATAGAATCAAAGTTCCTCTCTGTGTTTCCCGCCCAGCCAATCTAACCGGTTGTTAATATGAATAATTTAAAACAGGCTAGATTTTGCTTTCATTGCTGGCAAAAAAATCATGTAATCACTTTTCTCTTGCTTGATATTTCTATTGGTTTATGTGGTAAACTGGTATTGGCCTAGATTTAATGATAATACTAAATCCATGCACCATGAAACACCTAGACATTGAATATCCTAACACATAATTATACATAATTACACAGAGTTGCCAAATATATATACAGTATAGTAATTATATATAATAATACTAGGTCGTTTTAGTATTTAGTGCAAGTATGTACTCATACCTATGTGCAACATTATATACATTAAACTATGCATTGTTTGGCTACTAACTCGATATTCTTCTTTAATAATTAAAAATTAAGTTGAACAGTGATATATATTAATTGATAATTAGTTTAAAAACTAATGATCTACAAGACAAATATGAATAAATATGAGAACATTACCAATAATAATATATTAGATGATTTAAAAGGATTTATAGAAATTAAAATTGCATAAATATATTATAATGTTAAAGTGAAAACGCCAAGTTTTTATGATCCTGGAACAATGTATAAATTAAAGATTCTCAATTAAAGATAAAATAATATGCATTAAGGATTTAAAATTAACAGTATTTAAATATTTGAAAAACACATAAGAAGGTAAAGCTGTTCTTTGACTACAGAGAATATAATCCTTATTAAACCTGAATCAATCAAGCAATCAAATAATCTCTCTTTCTCTCTCTTACACATATATACACTTTATCTCTGCTCACGTGAAGTCACAAGATCCCCCAGAATCTCGCGGAGGTCTTTAGTTTCCCTTGCAAGTTAGAATATAATCTTTTACTCAATACTCCACCCTCCTTCACTCACTCTCACACACACACATACGGTCACGGTGGCCGAGCGCGCTTAGTCACTGTATTGAAAGTGCTAGCTCTGTTGTCGGGGGTTCGATCCACGTTCCAGCGGAGGAAATTCTCTCAAAAACTTTCTCTGGCCGTGATGGCTAGGTCTGGACGGACCGTCTCGGGGGACCCACAAGGTCTCCTGCCCAGGTCTTACTCCCTCGGGGGTATGTAGGCACCCTCGTTAGCAGCCAGGATCTGTCTGTCGATCCCTTAGGATAAAATCTAGGTTGTTGTCTGTGTATTTTCAGCCTCATTGGCTGCCGGCTTGAAATAAGCCGATTATTATTATTATATATTATTACACACACCTACACATAGCTGCGGTTGTGGACGGCCATCGCTCACTTCCTCATCCTATCAACTCCGGTGTTCCTCAGGGCTCTGTCTTATCTCCCATTCTCTTTCTAATTTTCATAAATGATCTTCTCAACTGTACCTCCAGTCCCATCCATTCATAGGCAGACGACTCTACCTTACACTACTCAATTAGTTTTTCTGTTCGCCCCAGCCAGCAATCCCTCAAAGACAAACGTAATGAAGCCATACAACACTTATCTTCTGATCTAACTACTATTTCCAATTGGGGCAGAGAAAACCTTGTTGCCTTTAATGCTTCCAAAACCCAATTTCTTCATCTTATTACCCGTTCAGAACTCCCAGAGGACTATCCCTTACAATTCAACAATACAAAAATCAATCCTTCATCTTCTCTCAATATTCTCGGTGTCCCTTTTTCATGTCGAAAATTCCCTGGTGTGCGCCGATTTTCGGTCAATCCGTAGCCATTCCGTCAATAACTTCCTGAAAATCCGTAGCGAAGCTACGCTCATTTAAGCTCGCTTTTTGTTTAGCTTCGTCGCGCCCCGTATCCTTCCCCAGCACCAAAAAAAAACGTTGTCACAGACCACGCAACCAAAAGATCGCCCAGAAGGATCTCTCTCTCTCTCCATTATCTATCATACTCCTTCCACTTCACCATAACGCTAATGTCAGCTCTTGTTAACATACAGCAAAAAAATCCTCTCTCATTGCAGCATTAATATAATTATCTCAATCTCAATGTTCTAACATTCTAACAAT
The DNA here is from genome assembly GCA_032716605.1 of Paralithodes platypus. Classification (NCBI taxonomy): domain Eukaryota; kingdom Metazoa; phylum Arthropoda; class Malacostraca; order Decapoda; family Lithodidae; genus Paralithodes; species Paralithodes platypus. The sequence goes on along the minus strand of CM064498.1, from coordinate 9,503,731 downwards.
TAAATTAAATCTCGCAATGTGTATCTAGAAAACATATAAATACACACTTGCTGTCAAAAGCTACATTTACCGGTAACTACAAGAATATATGTAAAAACTGATATGTATTGTACCGTATGTATTTATTACAAATGATTAATATATTGTACTTTTTTAATCCTGTATTAATGCTTCTGCTTAACAGACCCGGCCATAATTTGATTGCTTGTATTAAAATAGGACTTCAGACGCTATCAACCCTTCTGGATTATTAACAACACACTGTAAGTCAAGAATAGCGTCAGAACTGGAGCCCCTTTTCGAGAACTCCAGTCCCTTGTGTAAAAAAAAAAAAAAAAAAAAATATATATATATATATATATATATATATATATATATATATATATATATATATACATAAGAGGTGGGCACTTCCGTATACCACTAATTCCGCTTGAGCGGAAGTCCTATCTTAATAAGCGGATTTATAATTATAAGGGCTAAATTCGGCAAATATCCGCGGGTTAGAAAAGTGTAACTGCTTCCGCAATCGCTAGAAGCCTTTCAGTGGTACTCAACCTATCAGCCCCCCCATACAGATACTATTTATAGATGACAAGCTCCAACAGGAATCCCGCGTGATGCTATACAGTAGGTGACACGGCATTGTGAAGTGAATGCCGGGAGTGGAAGGGTACTTGGTAGTGGTGGGCGTATCGATACCAAAGTATTGATACTTCAGATAACAACTGTACTTGAAAGTATCGATTCTGAAGGCTTGGTATCAAGTGTTATGAGTACTAGAGAAACCTGCGCAAAATAATTGTGAAATTTATAAAATTAATGCCAAATAATGCAAATAATAGATAAGTCTATTATTTTGCTATTAGGCCTATAGACCCATTTTGTTTAGCCATCAAAAGTTGATGACTAAATAATATGAACCTATAGGCCTAATAGAATAGTAATAGACTATCATCTATTAATTGGCTTACTATTAATAACTGTTTTATGGTGCTCTCGTGTTTTTTTTAAAGTGAGGAGAAATATATTTTCAGTTTTTAAAGAAAAATACTTGGTATCGTATCGAAATGAAAGTACCCGTATCGCCCATCACTAAACTCGGTCCCGCCAAGCGCAGAGCTAGAGCCTAGTCAGTTACAGCAAGCCATCACAGTTGACACATACCTTCCAACTCTGCAATTCAAATTTAATAGTTTAATAAAAATGTCAGTATAATAATTCCAAACAGGACCCTGTCCTTGATAATTAATTACCGATTACCGAAATATACCTTTAAGGCCCACCTTGTCACTAATCACTATTAGTAATATAGTACTAATTAATACCGCTCCACATGATAAGAAAAAAAGGAAAACAAAAAATAACCGCTTAAACCACTAATTAATTAATTTGATAAAATGAGGGGGGGGGGTCAAAGTGAGGACTCACAAATTAGTTAATTGATAACGATAATATTATTCTCATGATGGCCCATGGGCCAAACAGTAAGTAAAAGTCATGCCCTTAAGTCCATAATATATATAATTTGAACTAATTTATCCCGGTCCAAATAATAAAAGAACAATAGGTTAAATATAGCGATATAATGAGTGAGGTCTGACTTGAGGTGAAGTATGGGATATAACACCTGTGAGGGTTAAGCATGTGATAAATAATAAGTAAAGACACTAATTTACTATACTACCAAATGATTTACCCTTGTTTTTGCACTGTTTTAATTAAAGCTCCCAATCCAGATTACGCTTACGTTTAGCGTTCAGGGGACTGTATTAATTAATTAATTAATTAGCGGTCTAGCGGATGCGGAGGGTAACGATTACGAGATGCGGCATTGCGATTATGAAAGTGGATAATTATTAGAGATGCCCACCACTGATATATATATATATATATATATATATATATATATATATATATATATATATATATATATATATATATTATATATATATATATATATATATATATATATATATATTGCAGCTACTGCTCTTTCCTATTTCATCTTGTAATTGTATATTGTTAGAGAGAGAGTAGCAGGTATCGATTAATAATATTCAAGGTCAATGACGGAAGACTTTTTGGTGAGTTTCGACCCCATCTTTTCATGGGAACTTGTTGTATTTGGGTGTATGGCGCTAGGAGACGAATATTGAACGGAAATAGCAGGAAAATCCCGACCTGGGCCTATTTTTAACTCGACGCAATAAAATAGTATGCCCTGCACAAGTTTGTAACCCTTCATAACAGCTTAGGTGATGTTGTTGTTGTTCCCCAGGCTGTCTGATCGAACAGCCCCAAGGTCCAAAGCAAGGCCAAGGCCATAACTGAGCACCCCAACAGAACCCTCCCTGCTCTAGTCCTACCACTTAGAATGCCCAGGTGACCGAAGCCGCTACTAGGCGAGGAGCTGAGGAGAGTGCGGAAACGCCCGGGTCACCGAAGCCCTACCCAACACCCTGTGCTCCTTAACAATTATGAAGGGAAAGTTGAGGGGCAAAGGGAAAATGTGACGTTTTGGCTCCCAGTCTGCCAACCTCTAGGTTGGCAGTAGAGAGGTCAATCCACAGAAGAGACACTGCCAATTGAGATCTAAAAAAATATATAAGTAAACGGAACAGTCAGAGTAAGCTATGGGTATGGCAGAGAACGCTCAACTCTCACTCTGATAGACCAGCCAATCACCACATGACTAGAGCCCAATCCTCTCAGCATCAGCTAGGAAAGGCCCTAGAAAGCCGCCTTTGGCGAGGGGATAGCTCCCCTATTTCAACCCCTTTCGGGGTTAGGCACCCACCTGCTTAGGTGATGTAAGTGATGATTATTGAATAGCACCTTATAAACGAGCACAGGTAGATGTGGTCGCCCCTGGCAAAGGTAAAACTGTACTGGTCAAGTAACCTGGCTCTCTATTTATAATGTTTGGAAGCAAAAGACATGGTTCGTCTTGGCATCCCTGGGATTCCGTAGATAGTGTGTAGTAGTTCCAAGCTCATAGTTATTGCTCCGTAGATTATTCCATAATTACATCATACCGCCTCCGTTTGACAGCGAAATCGGGGTAAAAATCTCAGGATTCATCACAATTTCCAGTTTCTGGCAAGTCGGAACAAGGTTCTTGTAGGTGGGAAAGGGGCTTTAGAAAGGCATAATGAAAACCTCTCTCTCCCTCTACTTACCTGTAAGAGATGGATCCCCCAGAATTTCTTGCAGATTCTCGATCCTCCTCCAGTATTTGCTAGTTTGTATCTATGAGTTTTAGGTACAGCATATTTTTGTTTTTGTATGTATTTTTGACCTCTATCTACCTCTTCCTCTCTCTCTTTTTTCTTATATATACTGTATATATTTTTGTTTATATATTCCAACTTACTCACTCTTGGGCATAGGCTGAGAGCCTGTACATTCAACCGTTCAACACGGTGAAGCCCGTGAGGTCTCGTTCCAGTCTTGGGAGTGAGACATGTGAAGCTGCAACCAGCCTTTGCCATCTTGCTGTTGATATAGGTTAAGTGCACACATAACATATATACAGAGTGTACACATGCCTTAATCATATTGCAACATACACACATGTACTTTCAGGGCAATACTATCATTGTTTAATATCCCATGGTAATATACCGTACCCTGTAGTAGCGGCAATATTGCACCAAATATATCCGGCAACATTGCACGTTTCCTCAGTAACATCCGGCCGGCACTCAGCTCAGCAGTGCCCCCCAGCTCTCTGTATCTCTTTGGCTAATATAGAACCTATAAACTTACCTCGGACTTTTATTCTACATCCTTGTGCAAGAAAGGATTATCAAGGTTGTTGTAGCTTTACATGACAACCATACAGGGCGCAGTCAGTGTATTAAAGCCAGGAGATACGAGCCAAGACCGGATTATCAGCCAGCCATCTTGCAAGACCTCACTTCTCCAGCCCTGGAGTTATTATTGTGCAGTGCTTTATAGTGCAGTGAAGTGCTTAAGAGTGTAGTGCAGTGATTTTATTATATGTCCCATGTCATTTGTGCCCATTCCCGACTTGCTGTGAGGGTTATAGCCGCCGAAACATAGCTGGACAAGAGCAAGGAGTAGCATACCCTCCCTCTCTGACGGCTCCAGCTACACTGCACTGCAGGCTGCAGCCTGCAGTTCTCACCCCTCAACTTGCCCTCCAGCCGGACCTGCACATGCGCGCCCAGGCACACGCACATCGCTGCCAAGTCAACACGGTGTGCCAAGCCTACCGCACTCACTCACTCTAGCACAGATAATTTCTTGCACTATTAAATAATCTGTTCCAGTTGTACTGCACATTTTCATCGTTCCTGCAAGCCTACAGTGTGTCAGCTATCAACCAAGTATGGAGGGAGATGGGCAGCTTCATGGGGAGCCCATAGACACCCCACAACACCATACTGGGGAGGGAGATAATGGTGGAGCTACTGGTGGAGATAATGATGGAGATACCGTTGGAGTTGCTGGTAAGGGGTACCAGTCAGTTCATTCCACTCCAACCTCTCCTCCTCTCACCACCCCTAATTTCACTCCACCTCCCCAACCTCCCCCCACTTTACCTCCCCTACACTATAGGGGGATACCACCCCTGTCACCACACCCTGCAAGTCTACAACCTACCACAAGTGCAGACCTCCTTCAGCTCATACAGTATATGGAGCAATGCAGACAACGGGACGACTATACCAGAAGAAAGGGGGAGGACCGCAGACAACAGGAGGAGGACCGCAGAAGATGGGAAGAGGAAAACCGACGACAGGAGGAGGAAACAAGACGACGCACGGAGGAGGTCTACAGGAGACAAATGGACGATGCCAAGTTCTCCGCCCTTGTCCAGGCTCTGGCCCAAATTACCCCCACCTGCCGCCGCACCTACACTCACCTCACCGGCGACAACACCCCATTCCACAACATCCTCCACCCCTACAGCTCCACCTCCACCACAGAAGGCTATCACCCAGAACCCGCCGCCCCTTCGTGCTGATGCCACCTTCCAGGTTTTCAGAGAATGGAGGCGTCGATGGGACGATTACTCTATTATGGTGGACTTATCTAAACTACTGAGGGAGAAACAACTGATCCAGATGCGGATGTGCTTAACCCTGGAGACACAGCGGCTTTTGGAGCACACCTTAACCCCTTCAGACTCATATGACGCAGAGGTTGCCAGATTAGCAATAAGAAATAGAGTTCTCTCACTCTTATAATTACCTCTCCAAAATTAGTTTTCTGCCCACAGCTAACTCAAAGACAACTGCAGAGGTTGAAGTAACTAAACTAAAGGTTTCTAAATACCCCTGATGGTAACAAAGGCTTTAAAGTATCCCTAATAGGCTCAAAATTGCGTCATATGGTGGAGAGGGTTAAGCATACCCCCTGACACTGACAAGACCGTTGACGCAGTCCTCGATGCACTTCAGGAGCACATCAAGAATTCTCGCAATGAAGCTCTCCGTCGCAGGGACCTGTTCAGTTGCAAGCAAAAACAGGGCGAGTCATTCAACAACTTCTACGTCCGCCTCTGCCACATCGCCGAAGAAATTGACGAATGCCCAGGGAACTCTTCAGCCTGCAAGGAGACCCAACTCAAGATAGTCATTCTGATGGGCATACACGACGAAGAACTTGTACAGAAGCTGCTTTCCCTTGACGCCACCCCTTCATTACAGGACATCGTCAACACTTGCCGTGCATACGAGGCCACGTGAAGCGCTACATCAGCCATACGTGCCCCACCGTCCCAGGTTAACACCGTGTCAGCGTACAAGCAAGTTAAGCAACGCGACAAGTTCTCCACATCGCAACAGTCCTTGGCGTCGGCTGCCGCCTGCCAGCGTTGTGCTCGCCGGCACGACAAGAACAAGTGCCCGGCTGAAGACTACACCTGCACTAACTGCGGCCGTCATGGTCATAAGCCTAGGACTCCTGCTTGCCCTGCTACCACCTCCATGTGTCGTCGCTGCAACCATATGGGCCACTACGAAAAATGCTGCAGATCTTCAAAGAAGCCCGCCAGTCAGGACAACGACGCTTCCTCCCACAACAAGTCTACAGCAAAGAAGACCACAAGTTGCCGACGTGTGGGATCACCTGTTCAGGCACCCACACTGACATCCGTGAGTCTCCCCTACAGCGGCACCACCAGAAAACTCCACATGCTCCCAGACACAGGTGCAGACATCACAGTGATCGGCCGACGACACCTCGGACATACTTCGGATTCCTATCAGCAGCCTACGACCTCCGCCTCCGACAACGACGCTCAAAGCGGATGGCTCTGCAATGGCTCCTGCCTTGGGGACGTTTCATGCACAACTCACCATCAGCAAACGTTCCTGTTCTGCCACAATCCAAGTCAGTGAGGGTGTTCAGACGCCACTGTCAAGAATTAGCTATCATCTCAGCGGAATTCCCCAAGCCCATTCTACAGGTTAAACACCTCAACAGGTGTAAGGAGCTACCCTTCACGGCCACCACGTCACCTGCACAAGCCAAGGAGTTCTTTCTTCGAGAGTTCAAGGACGTGTTGGTCTCCAAGGAGGATCTCCAGACAGCTCCACTCAAGCCTATGAAGGGTCCCCCAATGCGGATCCACCTCAAGGACGATGCCGTGCCTTTTGCCATCTACACCCCGCGGCAGATCCCCTTTGCTTTCAGGGACAAAGTTAAGCAGGAGCTGGACTCGCTAGTGGCACAGGGTATCATCAAACCGTCCGGCGATGAATCTTCGGAGTGGTGCCACCCCCTCGTCGTCATCGCCAAGCCCAATGCCGAAGTTCGCCTCACCGTAGACCTCACCAAGCTCAACTGCCAAGTCTCCCGCCCAGCCCACCCCTCACCGATCCCTTTCGAAGCGATCTGCAGCGTGGCCCCCCAGGCGAAATTCTTCACAACGGCAGACGCCCTGAGTGGATATTGGCAGATGGAACTTGCGGAGTAGGACCAGCATCTCACAACTTTCATCACACCTTATGGCCGTTTCCAACACTGTAGAGGTCCAATGGGTTTCGCTGCGACAGGTGACACCTTCTGCCTTCGCGGTGATAGGGCCCTCCAAGGGGTGCAAAATTGTGCCAAAGTTGTCGACGACGTGCTGCTCTACGACGAGGACTTCAACACACATCTTCAGCGTATCCATGAAGTGCTCATACGGTGCCACGACAGTGGGATCACACTCAACAAGGACAAGTGTGAACTTCTCTGGGTACACGCTCTTAGGTGAGGGCATCTCGGCTGACCCTGGCAAAGTCAGAGCGATCAAGGACTTCCCGACACCAGCCAACATCACCGACCTTCGCTCATTCATGGGTTTGGTGAACCAGCTGGCGGAGTTCATCCCCGACATCGCCACTATCCCGCTCAGCCCCTGCGCCCCCTGATGAGCCCGAAGAGGTCGTTCATGTGGACCGCTGACCACGATGAGGCTTTCTGCCGGGTCAAGGCTGCCCTGCTCAGTCCACCCTTCCTAGCCCCATTCGACCCTTCCCTACCAGTGATTCTACAAACTGATGCGTCCCGCCTCAACGGTATTGGACACGCCCTCCTACAGGATCATGGCAACAACCGTCTCCGCTTAGTTCAGTGTGGCTCGAGGTTCCTAAGCGACCCCGAGTCCCGCTATGCCACCATTGAGCTGGAGATGCTAGCCGTGGTCTGGGCCATGTCCAAGTGCAAGTTCTACCTCATCGGATTGCAACACTTCACCCTCATGACGGACCATCGCCCCCTCATCCCCATCTTCAACAACTAGACCCTTGATGCGGTTGAAAATCCCCGCCTCCAACGTCTGAAGGAGAAAGTCGCACCTTACCTCTTCACAGCCGTCTGGCGCGCTGGCAGGTTGCTCTGCATCCCTGATGCATTGTCACGAGCCCCTTTCAGCCACCTGACGCCAGAGGATGAGTTAGCATGTGCCGACGCCACGGTTCACCTCAGGTCCCTCGTGACTGTCAATGCTGCCGCCACAGACATCAACTCTTCTTCACAGGACATGGACAGGATTCTCCAGGAACTCCGAGACGAACTCCGAGACGCAGCCAGAGCGGACCCTGTGTGCATCCGCCTGTGTGAGTGCGTTACTTCGGGTTTCCCCACCAACCGCTACGACCTGCACAACTCTCTACTCCCATTCTGGAAACTCCGAGACTACCTGTCAGCAGCAGATGGTGAACTCGTCCTGTACGGAGCGAGGGTTGTGGTTCCTGAAGCCCTCCGCCACCGCACCTTGGCTCGCCTGCATGATAGCCACAGAGGTGTGGAGGCCACTAAGCGTAGGGCGCGACAGGCTGTCTTTTGGCCTGGCATCAACTCGGACATCGCCAACACAGTTCAAGCTTGTGAGCCGTGTCAGGTCTTACAGCCTAGTCAGCAGCAGGAACCCATGATCAACGACGACAACCCAACTAGGCCTTTCGAGTCTGTTTCAGCCGACTTCTTAGCTGTGGCGGGGAAATCCTTCCTCGTCGTAACAGACCGACTCTCAGGCTGGCCCATTGTCGTACCCTGCAAAGGAGATACTACCGCTTCAAACACCATCAGGATCTTCTGCCGCTACTTCAGGGAAGTTGGTGTACCCCTCCGCCTACGTACAGATGGAGGCCCACAGTTTACTAGCCGTGAGTTCCGGGACTTTATGGAGCGTTGGGGAGTCAATCACTTGGTCTCTTCCCCACACTACCCACAATCCAACAGTCATGCCGAGTCTGCCATCAAGTCCGTCAAACACCTCATACTGAAGACGGCTCCCTCAGGCAACATCGACTGTGAAGACTTTGACCGTGGACTGTTGGAGCTCCGCAACACCCCGAACTTCACAGGCTGGTCCCCGGCACAAATCCTGTATGGCCACCCACTACGGTCTTGTGTCCCTGCTCATCCCCAGTCCTTTGCAGCAGAATGGCAAGCCAAGGCCGAGGACTGTGACCGCCGTGCAGCCGCCCACACTGCGCTGGTGCAGAGAAACTATGACCAGCACGCATGCCCCCTTCCCAGGTTGAGAGTCGGCACCACAGTGCGGATCCAAGACCCGACTTCTCACCGCTGGGACAAGGTTGGGGTCGTCATGGGCTGCGGCAGGTACAGGGATTATGAGGTTCGTCTCCCCAGTGGTAAGATACATTGGCGGAACCGTCGCTTCCTCTGCCCCCAGGAGTTGAACGCCTCCCCCATAACCCTGAGATCCCTGTGTCTTGCACGGACCCGGAAAGAGAGTCCTTCACTTCCCCCATGGCCCCACGTAGGTCTGAACGGCTCCTAGAAAAAGAGTCAGCTCGACAACGTATTGCGAGCTTGAAGGGGGAGGGAGGTGTTGATATAGGTTAAGTGCACAAATAGCATATATACAGAGTGTACATATGCCTTAATCATATTGCAACATACACACATGTACTTTCAGGGCAATACTATCATTGTTTAATATCCCATGGTAATATACCGTACTCTGTAGTAGCGGCAATATTGCACCAAATATATCCGGCAACATTGCACATGTTTCCTCAGTAACATCCGGCCGGCACTCAGCTCAGCAGTGCCCCCCAGCTCTCTGTATCTCTTTGGCTAATATAGAACCTATAAACTTACCTCGGACTTTTATTCTATATCCTTGTGCAATAAAGGATTATCAAGGTTGTTGTAGCTTTACATGACAACCATACACTTGCCTTCGCATATATATGGAGCTACTTCGCCTTCGTGCTCATCCCAATAATATCTTCCCATTGATACATCGGGATTCAAACCCGGGACCATTGGATTACCAGTCCAGTGGCAAGACCACTCCACCATGTGTAGCCACATACACATAATCCGATATTCAATCCTTCTCCCTCCTCACCTGCATGTCACAAAAAATGGACACAGATCTCCCAGAATCTCGTGCAAGTTCTTGATATCCCAGTATTCGCTCATTTGTAGCTTTTCGTTTTAGATACAGTGTACATTTATGTCTGCCTCATTCTCACTTTCACTTTCACTTTCACACACACACACACACACACATTTAGTCCCAATCTCTCTCTCTCCTTACCTGCATGTCACACGAGATGGACTCACGATCGCCCAGAATCTCGTGGAGGTTCTTGATCCTCCCAGTACGTTAGACAAGAATACTATCTCTCTGTCTCTCTCTCTCACACACACACACACACACACACATTTAGTCCCCATCTCTCTCTCTCACACACACACACACACACATTTAGTCCCCATCTATCTCTCTCTCACACACACAAACACACATACACACATTTAGTCCCCATCTATCTCTCTCACACACACCCATTTAGTCCCCATCTATCTCTCTCTCTCTCTCTCTCTCACACACACACACACACACACATTTATTCCCCATCACTCGCTCTCCTTACCTGCATGTCACTGGAGATGGACTCACGATCGCCCAGAATCTCGTGGAGGTTCTTGGTCCCCAACATGTTCCTGAGAGTGGTCTGCGCCAGGAGTCGCGTTGAGTGGTGAGCGTTCTCCACGTTGGCCACGCTGACCGTCGCGTTGCTCACCCTGTAGTACACCACGGCATCCACACTCACCGTCACCGAGTCCTTGGTCAGTACCTAAGGCCAGAGTGGAAACGTTAGTAACATTATCTTTAGGGGGCATGTACTGTGTTTCTGCACCTATTTTTTTATTAATTCATTTATGTTTTAGTTTCCTTGCTAGCCCTCTATAATTTATTCAAGCCCACCCTTAAAGGTGGGGGCTCATGGATTGAGGTAAACATGGAAAAATAATCGCCAACCTGCATATAATTATCTTATAAAATGCAATGTCACTGAAATAATTATTAACAACTGTATAAAGGATTTTGCGGATCGTCTATACCGGGCCTGTAACGTCATAGTGACGTCACACCAGTATCCTTAGCCTAGACTGGATGGTGGACTTACACTCTTGTGACGTCACAGGCCCGGTATAGACGATCCACAAAATCCTTTATACCATTGTTAATAATTATTTCAGTGCCATTGCATTTTGCAAGATAATTATGTGCAGCTTGGCGATTATCATTCCATGTTTATCTCAACCCATGAGCCCCCACCTTTAATGATAAGTTTATAATTATAGATAAATACATATTTGTTAAATTGGAGTGAAACCCTAAGACCTGGAATGAATGACATGCCTTTCTATCTGCATAAACCTCTCTCTACTACTGTATATCCAGATATCTAATTATATACTTAAATGTTTCATATATTTGCTTAGGGTAGCATGTAGAGTTCGAGCGTACCGCCAGCCTTGTTTACACTATGCGGAGCGGCGTCGGATGCTCGCCATCATGTTCCCGTCTATTTTGACTGCCTTTGGATACAATAATATGTTGAGGGGGGCTTTGCCCCCCCTCACCCCCCCATGACATATTGTCATCATAATATATATTGCCAGTAGGGGGCAAATAACTGAAAAATCGCCGTCAAAATAGACGCGAACTTAACCACGGCGATCGACAAATGTAAACATGACGGCGGCGGCGGAGACGTTGGACGCTTGCAATTATGTTCCCGTCTATTTTGAATGCCATTTGATACAATAATATGTTGAGGGGGGGCTTTGCCCCCCCTCACCCCCCCCCCCCCCCCATGAAATATTGTCATCATCATATATATTGCCAGCAGGGGGCAAATAACCGAGAAAATGGCCGTCAAAATAGACACGAAGTTAACCGCCGTATGTAAACATGACGACCGTATGCCCGGAATCTACATCCATCCCTTTGCTTCTTCTATTTAAATAAACTACCTGCCTATTTGCTTTTCTATCTTTCCTCTGTACTAGACTGAAATTTTCACAGGACACCAACATAATTCTAGCTTTATCAAATAAGAATTCGTCTGCTGACAACTTTTGCTTAATAATAACAAGTGTCAAAATATATTATAATCATATTTCAGGAAATTAGAATTATCAAAAAAATAGCTCACTCTCTCCTGTACTGTTATCTTCAACAAGGGGAAGGATATGTTGAGCTTCTTTCCACATTTTGAACTATCATTAAGGGGAGATGGGACGTTTTTCTGGTCCCCTTTCTCCCTCGTGTTAAGCCCCATTTGTTTTGAAATTATAAGACGTTCGGTCTATTAGTTTGGCGATTTTAACACCTTTCGCCCAATTTAGTTGTCAATTTTAAGAGCTTTCGTGCCATTTAGGTGTCAATTTTTTTCCTGGCGAGCGATAGCGAGCCTGTAATTTTAAGAGGAACCGGCCTTTGGCCGGGAAATTTTTCTACCGAAAAATGTACAAATTTATCTTGAAAGGGGGTCTTGGGGGTGTTTTTCTTAGCTTGATGGAGGTGTAGCGAGGAAACTAAGAACTATAGGAATACATGAATTAATAGGTCAAACAAACGGCCCATCTCCCCTTAAAGTTAGCTGTGGACCATCGTAATTGAGACGTAACGCAACTTACTTGTTATTCCTGTGGTGGAGTTAATTACATTTGAATGACAATATATATAACATTACTAATAGTAACTGAGCTTGGCATAATCTATTTTAGCATTTTACTCTTATATTATATCACCCAAACCAAACTGCTGTATTATATAGTAAGCGTAAATTCTTTATTACAACATATTTTTAATTTGCATGCATGCATTATATATATCAATTATCTATAGTAATTTGAGTTGATGAATATATGAATATTCTACAGGAGCTTAAGTTGACAGAATTATATGATTGCATAACTTATTAACTTATTATGGATAGAGAAGGCATGTGGAAAGTACTTATAATATACGGAGTAGATGGCAAGTTGCTGAAAGCAGTGAAGAGCATGTATGAGGGTGCAAAGGCGGCAGTACGTGTGGAGAACGAGCAGAGCGAGTACTTTGACCTGAGTGTTGGGTTGAAACAGGGGTGTGTGATGTCCCCGTGGTTGTTTACTATATATATGGATGGAGTCATGAAAGAAATACTAGGAAGAGCAGTGGATGTTGGTGTATCGCTGAAAAGGGAGTACAAAGTACAAAGGTACAAAGGTACAAGTACAAAGTACAAAGGAAATCAAGCAACAACAGATCTAGTGACCCTTCTAGGTTGCTTGTCCTCCAAAACACTGAGGATCAAGTGTCCAAACAGTGGTTTAGAGTGGGTAAGGGAACATTGGAAAGGGAAATACTGCCCTGGAACTAATGTCCGTGGCAGGATTAGGAAGTTAGTAGGGGACAGATGGGTTAGTAACTGAGGGGGGGATAAAATAAAGTTATTCATTTACAAACGCAGTCAGTCGCGGGTTTGATGCGAGATATTTGTCTAGGCGGAGTTTAAATGAATCAACGGTGATGCAGTCTATAACGTTTCGGGGAAGCCCATTCCACAAGTTGACAACTCGATTGAAGAAGAAATTCTTAGATTCGTGTGAGTTAAAAGATTTACCAATAATTTTGCAACCGTTTCCCCGCGTGTAATTAGATTGGTCGATAGTGAAGTACTTACTACAGTTCATATTGTCGAGCATGAGTGGAATGAGTGGAATGAGGTGGAATGAGGGAAATGAGTGGAAGCTGCCTATGCTGCTGTTTGCGGATGATACAGTTCTGATGAGCGATAATGAATGGGAGTTGCAGGGTTTGGTAAATGAGTTTGGAACAGTGTGCGAAAAACGGAATTTGAAGGTAAATGCGGGGAAGAGCAAGGTTATGGTCTTCGAAAGGGGTGAAGTCACAGAGTGTGAGGTGAAGCTGAACGGTCAGGCTATGGAGATCGTCAACTCTTTTAAGTATCTGGGCAGTGTGTTGAGTAAAGATGGGACTATGGATGAAGAAGTGCGAGAGAGGGTACAACAGGGGAAGAGGGTTGTAGGAACGCTAAAAGCAGTAACAAGAAATAGGGTGGTCAGTATGGAAGTGAAGAAGTCCTTGCATGACAGTGTGGTAATCCCGACACTAACTTACGGAAGCGAAGCATGGACGTTCAGGAAGAGACTCAGACCAAGAGTGAGAGCGGTGGAAATGAGTTACTTGAGAAGTGTGTGCGGAGTTACATGGAGGGATAGACAGACGAATGAGGAAGTAAGAAGGAGGTGTGGTGTGCTGGAGAGTGTGAAAAGGAACAACTTGAGATGCTTCGGCCATATGGAATGTATGGAAAGCGAGAGATTGACTAAGAGGGTGTACGAGAGCGAGGTGGAAGGACAGAGAGGGAGAGGTGCACCGAAGGAGAGCTGGAAGGATGGAGTGAGGAAGTATATGAATGAAGGCGGTGCTGGTTGGGAGGAGGGGCGTCGACTGACTGGGGACAGAGGTGCATGGGGCCGGTTCGTTCGTGGCCACCCCTTTGGGGATCACAGCGTCAGGCAATAGATAGATAGATAGATTAACTACAAGGTGGATTTAGGTATATTAAGGGGGGTCACCGGCTTTATTTTTATCTTTCTCTCCTTTTCTCTCTTTCCCTGGCTTGTATCCATTCGGCCCCATTCAGCCAACTGTTTTAAGACGCTTATCCCCATCCAGGTGTCGATTTCCTCCTGGCGAGTGATAGCGAGCCAGCATTGTATGGAGGAATCCGGCTTCGCCGGAGACATTTTTCTATCAAAAAATTTACAATTTCAGCTTGCTGTCAAAAACAAAATATATATATGCTGGCTCGCTACCGCTCGCCAGGAAGATATTGACACTTGGATGGGGGTAAACGTCTTAAAACAGTAGGCTGAATGGGGCCAAATGGATGCAAGCCAAAGAGAGAGGGAGAGAAAGAGAAAACAAGCGAGGTGGGCTCCCTTAAACTGAAGGTTAATTATAATGAGTGGTAGATCCCTTTGGACATAATTATCTAAACAAGAATCTACATACCAAAATTACCAGAAAAAGCGCCCGTGTACTTCCGATTAAAAATAAAAAATAAATAAAAAAAATAAATAAATAAATAATAATAATAATAATAATAATAATAATAATAATAATAATTAAAGTTGCAAGCAACGTTGTGCGGGGTTCGAGCGGGGTTGCACGCAGGGTATTGTGTTGGATACAAGGGCTGTGCCACATATATCAAAATATCATGTATCTCATCGGGCATGGAGAAAGTACAGAAGGAATATAGTGTAGCCATTTTGGCTATGGCCACTTAGACCATTAAGGAGTGTGACCATTTTGGTTAAAGCTATTAATCCTGTACGAGTTGTTGTTGTTGTTGTTGTTGTTCCCCAAGCTGCCTGGCCGAACAGCCCCAAGGCCCTGAGCAAGGCCAAGGCCATAACCGAGCGCCCCCACAGAACCCTCCCCGCCGACCACAATAAAGCCTGGGTGACCGAAGCCACTCCATGGCGGGGAGCTAAGGAGGGTGCGGAAATGCCCGGGAAACCAAAGCCCCACCCAGGGCCCTGGGTCCCTCAGCAATTATGAAGAGAAAGTTGAGGGGCAAGGGAAAAATGTGACGCTTTGGCTTCCAATCTTGGTAGATTGGGAGGTCAATCCACGTTAGAGACGCCGTCACTTGAGATCTAGAAAATATATAAGTAAAAGGAACAGTCAGAGTAAGCTATGGGTATGGCAGAGATTGCTCAGTTCTCACTCTAATAGACCAGCCCATCACCACATGACCACATGTACGAGTTGTTGTTGTTGTTGTTCCCTAAGCTGCCTGGCCGAACAGCCCCGAGTCCCTGAGGAAGGCCATGGCCACGATCGGGCTTTCCCACAGAGCTCTCATTGAGTGTAGATTGTGTTGTTGGCGTAAGTGGTTGTGTGAAATGCAGTCTTCTATTATGTGTTTAATGGTATGGGGTGCTGTGTTACATCCCGGGCAGGCATCGACAACGGAGTCATCCAGTCTCTTCTGATAGCTCAGGAGAGCTGGATGGTGTCCGCATCTCAGCCTGGCCAGGTGGACTCTGTCCTCGCGAGGAAGGGAGGATTCGGAAGGATGGATTTCGGGAGGTCGTACTTGCAGCTGCGTGTTGTCTGTGAGTGAGTGGATGGATCGGCGAGAAATATGAGTATGGATGTGCTTCTGGAAGGTGGTTCGGGGTGGGAGAGAGGACAGAAATTGTGTGTGATACCGTGTGCTGGGTGTTGTTTTGATATTTCTTGGTGTCTGTGGGTGTGTTGCCATGTAGTTTAGTGGGTGGTCTTGGTTCATGGAGGCTACTGCCAGGAATTGAGTGCCTCTCATGATCACTGATCTTATGTATTGTTTATATACTGTGGTGGTAGTTTCTTTGTTGTGTCCAAATTTTGTGTGAGCAAGTGACCTGAGGGCGTTAAGTCTGGGTGTCATTTCTTTTTAATGTTTGTGGTGTGCTGTTTGAATGTCATATGAGTATCATATGTTACTCCTAGGATTTTGTGTGTGTGTGTATGTGTTAGGGGTGTGTTGTTTATGGTGCGTTGAGGGATGTATTTGTGTTCTCCTGTCCAGCTTGTGAGCAGGGTTGCGGTGGATTTGGCTGGGGGTAGATTAAGTCTGTTTGTAGTGCACCAGCCATGTAGTGTGTTGAGATAGGGTTGAAGATCTGTTGCTCTTTTTGGGTCATGGTGTGTGCATGTGAGTGTTATGTCATCTGCATAGGAGGCTAAGTTTATTTGGGGCGTATTGGGTGTAGTTATATCGTGCATGTACAGATTGAAGAGTGCGGGCGATAGGACGGATCCTTGTGGGACTCCGTTTGGAAAGTTTCTGATTTTAGATGACTGACCGGCAAAAGATACGTGTGCACATCTGCCTGCTAGGAAGTTGGCCAGCCACCTTTTTGTGTTGTTGTGCATGTTTGTGTTGTAGAATTTGTTTGTTAGGTTGTGGCGGGGGATGGCATCGAAGGCTTTACTAATGTCGAGTGTGGCTAATAGTGATCTGTGTGGTGGTCTAGCTGAGTTGATGCCGTCAAAAGCTCTTTGTGTAAGGTCTGTGAGAAGAGTGTTTGTGGAGTGCAGTGGCCTAAAGCCATGTTGTGTTGGAGCTAGGGGTAGGTCGGGTGTAATTAGTTGTAACACTAGGCGTTCCATGACTTTGGAGGGGGAGCAAAGGAGTGTGATGGGGCGGTGCGAGGAGGGTAGCGTGGGGTCTTTGTTGGGTTTGGGGAATGTGGTGATGAGACCATGCTTCCAAATGTCTGGTATTGTGTTGTGTGAATAACTGTAGTTTGATATGTTAGTGAGTGCTTGTATGCCTTGTGGTCCCAGGTGTCTGAGGTGTATGTTGCTTATGTTGTCTAGGCCACAAGCGGGTGAGTGCTTGAGATTGTTGATGATATGCTTTGTCTGGTGATTGGTGAAGGGTGTATAGTCAGGGTCTGTGGGGAATTGTCTCTTACGTCGGATGACACGTCGGTCGTCTTTGTGAGGTTTTAGGTGACTGACATGTGAGAAGTGATTGATGAGAGTGTTTGCTTGTTGTTTACATGAAGGAGTAGTCTGTTGTTGTGATTGCAGCATGTGATTGTGTTGTGTTGCTGTTGGAAAGTGTGATGCTGTTTAGTGTTTTGTAGAGTTTTTTGGGGTTTGTTTTGTGATCAAGTGTTTGTAGGAAGTTATTCCAATTTAGTTTTTGTTGTTCTTGTATTTTGTTGTTAGTTTGGGTGTTGAGTGCTTGGATTTGTTGTGTGATGTCTTGTGTGTGGGGTGCTGGGGAGTGTTTCAGTATGTTGCATTGTCTGATGAGGTTTTGAATTTCTGGTGTGAAGTTGGGGTTGTGTCTTTTTCTGTTACCTCTTGGAATGTGTTTCTTGTCAGTGTTTTGGATAGTTTTATTGAGTATGTGTACAGCATTGTTGATGTTAGTGATGGGTGTACTGTTTAGAGTTGTGAAGTGTTGTTCTGTCTCATTTGTGAATGCTTCCCAGTTAGGTCTTTTATAATTGGTGTATGTGTGTTTGTGGTTAGCTGGGGTGAGTCTGGTTTTGGTGGTGATAATGATCGGGACGTGGTCAGAGCCTAAGGTTCTGTTCACCCTCCAGGATGTTGTGGGGGCGAGTTCTGGGGAGCAAAAGGTGATGTCTGGAGATGATGGGTTATAGAGGGCTTGGTGAGGAATACGGGTATGTTGATGGATGTCGTTAAGGATGATGAGGTTAACAGTTTGGTTTTGTAGTACCAGCCCTCTGTCTGTGTCGGGATTGTCGACAAACCAGGCCGACGTCTTGGCGTTGAAGTCACCACCCAGGATGATGTGTGGGGTGTTTGTGATGTGTTGTAAGTGTGGTCTGTATTCATTTGGTACTGTAGGGGATGTATGTGTTTATGATGGTTATGTTGGAGTTGTTGCCAGTGCGTATTTTAATTGATTGTATTTCTGTTGTGTTATCATTGGGGGGAGGAGGGATTTGGTTTGTACACTGGTAACTATGTATGATATTTCTTTGTGTACCAGGGTGATGAGTCCACCGCCTCCGCCGACAGCCCGGTCTTGTCTGATGGTGGTGAAATCATGAAATGTGGGTGTTTTTTGTGTTGTGCAGAGTTTTGTTTCTTGTAAGATGGCAATGTGTATGTTGTGTTGGTTGATGAAGTGTAAGAGTTTCTTTGTGTTGATGGCATCTATGTTCAATTGGAGAATGTTAATGTTATGTGCACGATGTATGTTGGGTGCTGCTGCACGAGGATGGGGTGGGGGTGAGGGAGGGGCTGGGGGTTGGGATGGGTGAGGTGGGGGTGGGGATTGGGGAGCAGATGGGGGTTGGAATGGATTAGGATGGGGTGTGGTATGTTGAGTTGAGGATGTGGATGGTATGGGAAGGTTAGGTGGGTTAGGGAGGAGAGGTGGACAGGTTTTAGGGGGGGGAGTGGATGATATGGGAAGGTTAGGTGGGTTGGGGAGGAGAGGTGGACGGGTTTTAGGCGAGGGATTTGACTGGGAGAGGGAGGGGCATGAGGAACAGGTCCAGGTGTTCGTGTAGTGTTTCTTGGAGGCAAGTGTTGTACAGGTGAAGTGGGTTCAGTTCCTGCATGAATTGCAGAGAACTGAACCATTAGTGTGGCGACTCGAAGCGATGGGTTTTGAGCAAGTTGGACATATGTATGTGTAGGTGGGTCCTGGGTTGCTCTCAATGTCTCCGGCTAGAAGAAGTCTTCGAGAAATGACAGCCGGAGTCATTTCTCGGTGTAGGAAAAACTGTGTGATGTGTGTGTGTGGTGTGAGGTGTGGAAATTCCCGGCGCGACCGAAGCCGCTCCAAGGACTCCTGTACGAGTAGGCATAATTGCCCGAAATTGCCTTCATTCCCTGCTCATTTTCATGCATAAGCAAAAGCCAGAGCGTAATACAATTATGTATTCGTGAAAGTACGGTAATAGCTTTCAATTTACTCCTGAATCATCCCTGTACGACGTCTGGTTTTCTTGTAAGGATCTTGCAAACGAAGGGCAAAATTGCAAAAAATTACCAAATCCGATAGGCCTAGGCGAAATCGCTAATAATTACCAATTATTTTCTGTTTTCGCTATGTGTGACGCTGCACATAAGTGAACTCTCTCTCACACAAACCTCAGTGTCTTGGCGGGGCTGCTTGCAAAAGCTGGCCTGGCTCACAGGCTACAAAATAGCCGGAAAATCGTCTCCGTCATATGAGGGGCCCCGCGGGAATTGGGTTAAGAAGTGTGGTTGTTTTGATTATTTGATAGGGTCACCATAAGGGTAATGGTGTGGCATTTGTTCTGTACAGAAGCTTGGCCTTTTTGGTTGGGGCTTCTTAGGAATGTGACCTTTTTCGTTAGCCATGGAGAAACTGCAGAGGTACAAATTATTATAAGCAACCTCATGTTAAAAATATTGTATTGATTGTATGCCCCGACAGAGGATGTACTTGAAAGAAAGACAGAGGAGTTCTGGATGAATGTGGAGGCGTGCCTGGAGAAGTTTGACAAGAACGAAAGAATATTTCTGATTGGGGATATGAATGGTAAGGTGGGTGATAGGAAAGTTGAGGGAGTGGTGGGAGGTTGGGGGGTACCATCAGAGGTGAATGGGAATGGTAGTGCACTTGTGGACGTATGTGTGGGGAGGAGGCTGTGGATAGCCAACACCTTCTTCCGACACAGAATGATCCACAGGTACACGTGGAAACGGATGTTGACGATGAAGGATAAGACAGTGGTGGAACGAAAGTCATTGATTGATTATGTATGTGTGGATGAACGAATGAAGAAATCTGTGATGGATGCTAGGGTGTATAGGGGTATTGGAGGGGGTCTGTCTGATCATTATGTAGTGGTAGCTAAGGTTAGGATACAAAAGAAGTGGGTGAGGAGAGCTGGAGGGAGGCAAGAGGAGGGTGGAATGGTGAGGAGGGTGGAGAGGTTGCAGGAGGAGGAAGTCAGGGAGGAGTACAGGAGAGCAGTGGAAAGACGACTAGGTGGGTTCGACCTGGAAGTTATGGAGGAAGTGGAGGAGATGAGCAAGGTGTTTAAGGATGAGATCTGTGCAGCATGTGAGGAGGTGTGTGGAGTGAGGAGAAGAGGGAGGGGAGTGAAAGGTACAGCATGGTGGACAGAAGAGGTAAAAATAGCTGTGGAAGAAAAGAAGAAAGCATATAGAGAGTGGTTGGGTAGTAGAGGGAATGAAGATTCCGAGAGACAGAAACGAGCACCTGAGTGTAAAATGGAGGGAGAGTAAGAAACTGTTCTGGGAAGAAGTCAAGAAAGTTAGGGAAGGTAGCAAGGGAAACAGTAAGGGTGTGAAAGATAAGAATGGGAGAATGCTAGCCGAGAAGCAAGAGAGAGTCGAAAGATGGAGGGAGTACTTCAGTGAGTTGCTAAATGTAAGGAATGAAGAGCCAGCAAACATAGCTGGATATGGTATGGGAGGGAGAAGAAGAGAAGTAGTGGAGGAGGAGGTGGGGATCAGGAGGTCAGAAGTGTGGGAAGCCATGAAAAGAGTGAAGTTGGGGAAAGCACCAGGAACAGATGGAGTGTGTGGGGAAATGTTGAGGTATGGTGGTGAGATAGTGATAGAATGGGTATGGAAAATGTGCAAACTAGCATGGGAGAAGGGGAGTGCACCCGATGACTGGAAGACTGGCATAATAGTCCCCCTATATAAGGGCAAAGGGGAAAGAGGAGTGTATGGTAACCACCGAGGAATATGTCTTCTAAGCGTAGTAGGGAAGGTATACAGTAGGGTACCGGTAGTGATTGAGAGAGTGAGAGTGAGAACGGAGAAATGGATAGGCGACGAGCAGGGAGGTTTTTAGGAAGGGAAGAGGATGTGTAGATCAGATTTTTACCCTGAATTGTGTTGTGGAGAAGTATCTGGAGAAGAAACAAAAGGTGTATGTTGCCTTTATGGACTTGGAGAAGGCCGACAGAGTGGATAGAGAAGGTTTGTGGAAAGTACTTAGAATATACGGAGTAGAGGGCAAGTTGCTGAAAGCAGTGAAGAACATGTATGAGGGTGTAAAGGCGGCAGTACGTGTGGAGAGTGAGCAGAGCGAGTTCTTTGACCTGAATGTTGGTTTGAAACAGGGGTGTGTGATGTCCCTGTGGTTGTTTACTGTATATATGGATGGAGTCATAAAAGAAATACTATCAAGAGCAGTGGATGTTGGTGTATCGCTGAAAAGGGAGGGAATTGAGTGGAAGCTACCTATACTGCTGTTTGCGGATGATACAGTTCTGATGAGTAATAATGAATGGGAGTTGCAGGGTCTGGTAAATGAGTTTGGAACAGTGTGCGAAAAACGGAATTTGAAGGTAAATGCGGGAAGAGCAAGGTTATGGTCTTCGAAAGGGGTGAAGTCACAGAGTGTGAGGTGAAGCTGAACGGTCAGGCTATGGAGATCGTCAACTCTTTTAAGTATCTGGGCAGTGTGTTGAGTAAAGATGGGACTATGGATGAAGAAGTGCGGGAGAGGGTACAACAGGGGAAGAGGGTTGTAGGAACGCTAAAAGCAGTAACAAGAAATAGGGTGGTCAGTATGGAAGTGAAGAAGTCCTTGCATGACAGTGTGGTAATCCCGACACTAACTTACGGAAGCGAAGCATGGACGTTCCGGAAGAGACTCAGACCAAGAGTGAGAGCGGTGGAAATGAGTTACTTGAGAAGTGCGTGCGGAGTTACATGGAGGGATAGACAGACTAATGAGGAAGTAAGAAGGAGGTGTGGTGTGGAGGTAGATGTGCTGGAAAGTGTGAAAAGGAACAACTTGAGATGGTTCGGCCATATGGAACGTATGGAAAGCGAGAGAATGACTAAGAGGGTGTATGAGAGCGAGGTGGAGGGACAGAGAGGGAGAGATAGACCGAATGAGAGGTGGAAGGATGGAGTGAGGAAGTACATGAACGAAGGCGGTGCTGGTTGGGGGGAGGGGCGTCGACTGACTGGGGACAGAGGTGCATGGGGCGGTTCGTTCTTGGCCACCCCTTCGGGGATCACAGCGTCAGGCAATAGATGATAGATAGATGTTAAAAATATCTTATATATTTTTGTTTAGCTTTACTTGGCATTCCTCTTCCTCTATGTATCTAGCAATTTAACCCCCTCAAACTCCTTATGACGCGATGATGTGGTAATTACCCCAGGCCAAAAAGCTCTAAAAGACGATAGAGTGATAACTCAAGCGAGCTTGAAATACGCAGGCGTTTAGTTCATGGTCACCCCTTCGGGGATCAAGGTGTCCGGCAATATATACCGGTAGGCTATAGATAAATTCATTTTTGGGCTATTTCTTCCATTTTATTTATCCTGTTAAAGTGCTTGATTGATTTTTGTGCTAATGTAGTTAGTATTTGGTGTAATTTCACATATTTCAGCTAAATCTGGAGAGCACATGCAATTTATTTGTGCATGTTCAGTAAGTATTGCTGGGGAAAGGGTTAACGTATTCATCTTTTGGGGTATTTATTCTATGTTTTATCCTGTTTCTGTGATTGATTGAGTTTTGTGCTAATGTAGTTGGTATTTGGTATAATTTTACATATTTTAGATAAATCAGAAGAGCACATGCAATATATATGGGCATTTTCAGTTAGTATTGCTGGGGAAACGGTTAACATACAGTATTCATCATAGGAAGGGAATAGGATGTGTAGCTCAGATCTTTGCCCTGAAATATGTTGTGGAGAAATATCTTGAGAAGGGACAAAAGTTGTATGCTGCCTTCATGGACTTGGAGAAAGGCCTATGACAGAGTTGATAGAGAAGGTACCGGTATGTAGAAAGTACTTGGAATATACGGAGCAGATAGCAAGTTGCTGAAAGCAGTGAAAAGCATGTATGAGGGTGCAAAGGTGTCAGTATGTGTTGAGAATGAACAGAGCGAGTTCTTTGATCTGAATTTTGGGTTAAAGAAAGGGTGTGTGATGTCCCCGTGGTTGTTCAATATATACTGAACTGTATATGGATGGAGTCATAAAAGAAATGCAAGGATGAGCAGTGGATGTTGGTGTACCACTAATAAGGGAAGGCAACGAGTGGAATGACAGAGTTGATAGAGAAGGTATGTGGAAAGTACTGTACTGAGAATATATGGAGTAGATGGAAAGTTGCTGAAAGCAGTGAAGAGTATGTATGAGAGTGCAAAGGTATCAGTACGTGTGAAGAATGAACAGAGGGAGTTCTTTGATCTGAATGTTTGGTAAAGCAAGGGTGTGTGATGTCCAGATGGTTGTTCTATAGATACAGTATATGGATGGAGTCATAAAAGAAATACAAGGAAGAGCAGTGGATGTTTGTGTACTGCTGTTTGCTGATGATATGAATGGGAGTTGCAGGGTCTGGTAAATATTTTTGGAACAGTGTGCGAAAAATGGAATCTGAAGGTAAATGCGGGGAAGAACAAGGTTATGGTCTTCGAAAGGGGTGAAGCAACAGAGTGTGAGGTGAAGTTGAACGGTCAGGCTATGGAGATTGTCAGCTCATTTAAGTATCTTGGCAGTGTACAGAGTAAAGATGGGAGTATGGATGAAGAAGTGTGGGAGAGGGTGCAACAGGGGAAGAGGGTTGTAGGAATGCTGAAAGCAGTAACATGAAATAGGGTGGTCAGCATGGAACTGAAGAAGTCATTGCATGACAGTGTGGTAATCCCGACACTGACTTACGGAAGCGAAGCATGGACGTTGTTGGAGAGATTCAAACCAAGAGTGAAAGGGATGGAAATGAGTTACTTGAGAAGTGTGTGCAGAGTTACATGGAGGGATAGACAGACGAATGAGGAAGTACGAGAGAGGTGTGGTGTGAATGTACTGGAAAGTGCGAAAAAAAAACACCTTGAGATGGTTCGGCCATGTGGAACATATGGGAAGCGAGAGAATGACTAAGAGCGTGTACGAGTGAGGTGGAACGACAGAGGGAGAAATAAACCGAGAGAGAGGTGGAAGGATGGAGTTAAGAAGTATATGCGTGAAAGCGGTGCTGGATGGGAGGAGGGGCGTCGACTGACTGGGGACAGAGGTGCATAGGGGTGTTTCGTTCGTGGCCAATCCTTCGGGGATCAAGGCGTCCGTCAATAGATAGATAGATAAATTCATCTTTAGGGCTATTTCTTACATTTTCTTTATCCTGTTAGTGTACTTTATTAAATTTTTTGGTAATGTAGTTGGTAATTGGTGTAATTTTACATATTTCAGATAAAGGATGTCAACAGAATAACAAATGATGAGCTGAAGAGACGTTTAGGTATAAAGAGTATTAGCGAGGAGATGCGTACAAGTAAACTGGGATGGTATGGACATGTGGAGAGAATGGATGAACAAAATTGGGTGAAAAGATGCAGGTCTGCGATTGTGGAGGGAGCTGCACCAAGGGGTGGACCGAATAAGACCTGGGATCGGACTATACGTGCCGATCTCAAATCCAAAAACTTGGCAAGTAAAGCATCCCTTAACAGGGTTGCCTGTAACGCCGCCATTAGGAAAAGAGACTGAAACTGCACATCTGTGTGGAGCACTCAGTCTTAAAATGTTATGTACGTATGTATGTATAAATCTGAAGAGCACATGCAATCTATTTAGGCATTTTCAGTCAGTATTGCTGGGTAAAGGGTTAACATATTAATCTTTTGGAGTATTTCTTCCATTTATTTATCCTGTTAGTGAGTTTTATTGATTTCAGTGCTACTGTAGTGGTATTTGGTATAATTTTACATATTTTAGATAAATCTGAAGAGGACATGCAATATATTTGGGCATTTTCAGTCAGTATTGCTGGGGAAACGGTTAGCATACTGTAGTCATCTTAGGAAGGGAAGAGGATGTGTAGCTCAGTTTTTTGCCCGGAAATGTGTTGTGGAGAAATATCTGGAGAAGTGACAAAAGTTGTATGCTGCATTTATGGAGTTGGAGAAGGCCTATGACAGAATTGATAGAGAAGGTATGTGGAAAGTACCGGTACCGGTACTGAAAATATACGGAGTAGATGGCAAGTTGCTGAAAGCAATTAAGAGCATGTACAGTCTGACCTGCCAATACGCGAGCTTTTAATACGCGATTCACCTTATACGCGAGGAGGGGGTCGAATCATACCCAAAACTTTCAAAACGCGTGATGTACCTTTAAAACGCGAATCCGGGCCCGATATAAGGGCAATTCCGGGGAGTTCAGCTAATACGCGAGGCCCCCCACCATTCCGCGCCAGTTACGTAGGCACGCAGGGCATTGTGGGATACGCCAGTCTACCCTCAGTCCATGCTCGCGCAACAGCTGTCCGACTCGTGTTGGACATTTACTGTTAATTTTAAGGCGAGTTTATTATTATTCTTATGATTTGGATGTTTATGTATACATATATGTACCTTTTGTGGCAATTGACGGAGATAAATAGGCCTAAAGTAGACAACTTGGAGTCAGTGCCGCCCATATCGATTTATTGCTAATACTCTATTGCTAATACGCGAATTTTCATTCCGCGCCCTCGCGTGTCGCCCATATTCTCGCGTATTGGCAGGCCAGACTGTATGAGGGTGCAAAGGTGTCAGTATGTGTGGATAATTAACAGAGCGAGTTCTTTAATCTGAATGTTGGGTTAAAGCAAGGGTGTATGTGATGTCCCGATGGTTGTTCAATATATACCAGTACAGTATATGGATGGAGTCATGAAAGAAATACAAGGAAGAGCAGCGGATGTTGGTGTACCGCTGATAAGGGAAGGAAACGAGTGGAAGTTGCCTCAACAGTACAGTACCGGTACTACTGTTGCTGACAACACAGTTCTGATGAGCGATAGTGAATGGGAGTTGCAGGGTCAGGTAAATATTTGGAACAGTGTGTGAAAAACGGAATCTGGAGGTAAATGCTAGGAAGAGCAATATTATGGTCATTGAAAGGGGTGCAACCATAGAGTGTGAAGTGAGGTTGAACGGCTATGAAGAATGTCAGCTCATTTAAGTATTTGGGCAGTGTATTGAGTAAAGATGTGAGTAGGCCTATGGATGAAGAAATGTGGGAGAAAGTGTAACAGGGGAAGAGCGTTGTAGGAACTCTGAAAGCAGTAAGAAGAAATAGGGTGATCAGCATAGAAATAAAGAAGTCCTTGCATGACAGTGTGGTAATCCCGACATTGACTTATGGGAGGGAAGCATGGACGTTTCTGACTGGGATTGATCATTGATAATCATCGGTTATGCTAGTTGGAAAATTAGTGGGGTAGAATGTAGAGTTCGGGTGTACCGCCAGCCTTGTTTACACTACGCGGAGTGGCGGCGGATGCTGGCCATCATGTTCCCGTCTATTTGACTGCTTTTGGATACAATAATAGGTTGAGGGGGGTCACCCCCCCCATGACATATTGTCATCATCATATATATTGCCAGCAGGAGGCAAATAACCAAAAAAAACGCCTTCAAAATAGACGCGAACTAAAGGCTGGTTCACACATAGCCGAGTCGGTGCGTGAGTCCAACACGAGTGATGAAATTTTGCTATTCAGCAATGACTCGTCGATACTCCTCAACACTCGTATAGACTCGTGCTACGCTCGTGTATACTCGCCACGGGGTCCAAAAATGTCATGCATGCATGAAATTTTTGGGTCCCGTGGCGAGTACCCATGAGTGTGGCCTAAATACGTGTAGACTCGTGTTTGACTCTGAATAACTCTTCGTTATTCGTGTTAACTCGTGTTGACTCGTGTAAACCCGTGTAACACTCTTTGGTGATTCGTCGCTTTTCGTTATCATTTCGACGTTGACGAAGCAACACGTGTCTACACGCAACAACACGTATGTAACACACATGCAACACGTATCAACAAGAGTAGAAAGCACGAATGTGAGTGCCAAAATTTGGTGCCCCCATGATGCCAGAGTTTACACGATTCAAACACAAGTGAAAACACGAGTAAACAAGAGTAAACACGATCCACTGAGAAAAAAACACGAGTGCAACACGAAAAAGCAAGTGTCATTTGAAATACCGTTATTTCAAAAATGTAGGAAGAATCAACGAGAGTTTACACGGATGTAACACGAGTCAACACGTGTGCAACAGAGATCCAACGAGAGTCAACGCGTTGTCTTTCGTGTTGATCCGTATAAAAATCGTGTTGATCCGTGTAACAATCGCGTTGACTCGTCCATACTCTTTGTTTACGTGCCATGGAATGTGGCCATTATTTTTCAAATTTTTGACACTCGTGTTGGGTTCGTGTTACACTCGTTTTGACTCTCAGTTACTCGTACAGACTCTTGCATGAACACGTGTTGACTCGTATTGAATCGAGTTAACTCGGCTCGCTTGGTGTAGTGACTAGCGTCTCGGACTTCCACCCAGAAGGCCCGGGTTCGCGCCCACGCTCGGCGCATTAAAGATTTTTCACAAGCACTGAGTCGTTACCATCCCTCATGAGCAAAGGGATGGGGTAGTAGTACAGGACCCCAATGGAAATACACCTAATCGGCCTTATTGAGCTATCCTTAGCTAGCTTAGCATGCGCTAGCTTTAAGAACTATTATTATTATTATTTATTATTATAACTCGTGTTACACTCTCCTTGACTCGGGAACAATTGCTACTCGCGGCCGACTCAGCCTCCAGCGACGGCGATAATCGACGAGTGTGACTCGTGTTGGACTCGCGCACCGACTCGGCTATGTGTGAACCAGCCTTTAACCACGGTGATCGACATATGTAAACATTACGGCAGCGGTGTCGGCGTCGGACACTTGCGATAATGTTCCCGTCTATTTTGAATGCCATTGGATACAATAATATGCTTTGCCCCCATGACGTGTTGTTATCATCATATATGAGGACCCTGGAGGACAAGGGGCGAATGCGCCAATACCTTACTTTCGAGTTATGAGTGTTTAAAGTCTGGAATAGGTGGCATACATAGAATATTACAGAATAGCATGTTATTATATACCATTAGAATCCTCTGGAAGAGACAAATTGATAGAAAAATAAAAAAATAACAAAAAATAAAAAAATAAAACCAAAAAAAATGCACAATAGAATTTTTTTTTCCAGCCTATAGTAATTATTGTTCAATCTGCTTGAAATTTAGTCCTGTATTAGATGTCCATGAAACTAAGATACTGTTAAATTTTCAGCCAAAAAAACGCGCAAACGCGCGTGTGATTGGCCGGGAGGCGGGCCTTTAACTCGGGGAATGCTAGCCGGCCGCTCATTGGCTTGAGCGCGCGGGAACATTCGCCCCTACACCTCCTACAATCCATACCTCCTCCGCCGCTACACAAGGTCGAAACAAGGGATTTAGAACCTAGGGTACCGAGCCCGCATGGGTGGGAATCGCAAAACGCTCTTCACACGCTCTTCACCACGTGATTTTCAGTGCTTCCATCTATCGGGAACCAGTCCTAACTTAATTTTGCTCATGGTGGCGCATTCGCCCCTTGTCCTCCCGGGTCCTCATATATTGCCAGTAGGGGGCAAACAACCAAAAAATTGCCGCAAAGCCCTCCCCTCAACATATTATTGTATCCAATGGCAGTCAAAATAGACGGGAACATGATGGCAAGCTCTGCGCAGTGTAAACAATGGTGGCGGTACGCCCGAACTCTACATTCTACCCGGCTAGGCCTATATTATAGGCTACAATAAATAAGTAGGCTAGGCTATTTTTTCTAAAGGCTATGCCTAGTCTAATATTACAATTTAAGGTAGCATTCAAGTTGACTACAGCAGGACTTACCCTTGACCAGGTATAGGCTATCCTAGTGTTTAACCCGGCAAGCGCGATAGGCCTCACGGAAGGCTTCCTATAGGGAACGCGATAGGCCTCACGGAAGCAAGACCATAAAAAAAGCCTTCCAAAAAAAAAAAGGGCCTATCAAAACAAAGGATTTTGTCTCTAGGTGAGATAATTCCCCTCTAGTACTCATCCATGTGTTTCTCACCCCTCCCCCTCCCCTCCTTCCCCACCTTATTCCCCCCCCTCCTCAATTATCACCTATTTATCCTCTTATTATCATCATTTATCGGTTATTTTTCTCTCCCGCGATAATGTAGCACAAGTGGGTTGCATAAAAGATCGTTATGCAACACCCAGACACCGGCACACACCGCCCCTATCGTCTCAGTTGACTCCCAGACAGCGAGAGGGGAGGGCTGCCTGTGGCTCTCTCTCGCCTGAGATTATGACCGGGTGGCCAATATCTTCGTTTTTCACCACCCAAATGCTTTTCCCACTTATTTTAGCACTCTTGAAGGTTCATATATACATCATATATGTAAAATAAAAGCATACCGAAAACAAATAATGCTTTATATTGTAAATATAACGAATTCTGTCAGAATCCAGGGCTAGAAATGCACAAATAACTACCCTAGCACCTAGGTCTATATCGCACTTGTCAGGTTAATAGGCCTATACCCCTTTGAAAGGACATTAGCCTAGTATAACCTAACAACCTTACCTAACCTATTATAGTAGGCTATTATGGGTGGGGGCTGCTGCCCCCACACCCCAATTTTTGGTGTATTTGTCTATTTTGTCTGTGAAGTGGGAATTTTTTCAATTTGTCGATAACGAAAATCCTCCATGCGGACTATAGCTTATGGAGAAAAATATGGCGAATCTATTGTTGCCTATTATCTCTAATAAATTGTTTCTCATAATGCTGCAGTAGTGTCGTTTAAAATACCAACCATTTAATTGTGTGCCTTTAAAAATGACCTAAATTAGGCTATAGGCTACTGGAAGATTAGAAGAATCTTTAAGAAAGACTAGGTTAGGGTTATTGTCGTGCCAAAGCTAGATTATAGCCTAAATATAAAAGGAAGTGAATAAAATGAAATATGCCGAAAAAAATCGACGTCATAATAGATGCGAAGTTAACCGCGACGATCGCCCTATGTAAACATGACGACCGTACACCCGGTAACTACATCCATCCCATTAAAAGTTACTGTGGGACACCAAATATGTTGAGGGGGTCTCTGCGGCTCTGCCCCCCCACGTCGGCCCGTCACGTATTATGATGTACGGTAAGTCATCATTATCTGTGCTAATTCATAGGATTCCCAATTAACCCTCCAGCCCCGGCTATGTATTATATATATATTCCTCGAAACCCGGGTGTTTTGGCCGAAAAACGTCTAGGCTAGGCTACCGTATATTCGTTAATCAGACTGCTTCCCGCGCATCCCCAAGCGTAGTTGTGTTATTTACATGTAGAATGGCATTAAGTAGAGCTCTCGAAGTCAACTGGTTGAGCTGTGATGATGATTTCATTGGAGATAACTTTATGGCCAAAACAGCCACTTTACACCACTTTTCGATACTTAACAACAACATACAGGCACACACGAACAAGCGACGCTCTCCTTCTTGTGGCCGGAGATGCGGGGCGTCGGTCCAGCCGGCTGTTGTTTACATGCGTCGGACCGACGCCTCGCACACGAAGCTCACAGGCTTTCAACCTCTGGGCGTTCAAGAGGCCTTCCGGGCAGCTGTTATATGTTTTTTTATGGGCGTTCAAGAGGCCTTCCGTGGTGAGAGGGTTAAGGACAAAGTCAATCAACAGACGAAATAAGCTCCCAAATTACAATAACATAGCGGCCCGCCGTTTATGGGCGACTTTTTACACGTCATTTTAAATGTTACTTTCCTGCCCTGGTCTAGGCCTAATAGATTTTTCCAAAGAATCAAACTTAAATTAAAAGGAAGTAGCCTAGCCTACAGTTTATAGGAAGGCTATTCCAACATGCATTCCAGAACTTAGGCTAGCCTAGGCCTAGGCTATATGAAAATTTGTGGGTGGTCTGCCAAAAAAGAATCACTAGGCCTATTAGGCTATGGGTAGGCTAGTATGGGGTGCATTTTGCAAATTTTCTGAACTCTTAGGCCTAGGTTAGGCTAAATTAAAACTCACAAAATCTGAGTAAAACCAGCACTAGAATTTTGTCTTGTCTTGTCTTGGGGCAACCTCAGGCGAATACTCGCCCACTCCGGCCCTACCGTAGTCGCGGAGATCCTATGTCACAATTAAATTAGTTTATAGTTAAGGTTAAAATTCACCACCGTGTCACTTTCATTCTAGGTCATTCGTAGAACCGTAACACTGTAAAGGCAACAACCCAATAGCAGGTCATCAGGTGGTGAACCAGAGACCTAGAAACCACGGTACTAGGGCCAGAGCAATGTCTTGAAGCGAGGTGCCCTTATCAACCAACCCCAGACAATCCAGTAGGAGCTGTCGGAAGGAATCCATCTTTGAAGACAGAAAGGGACGCCCATCCACATGCTCAGTGACGGGACGAGGCGAGGCTTAGGAGGCATATGTAGGACGACCAGATGTAGGAGGTGGAGGGGAAGAGGTACCGTACGATGATACATGGGATGCGGAGACTGCGGAGGGAAGAGCTTGTCAAAGTCATACGGTTCCTCAGGACCTCAACAATAACCGGGTCACGGCCAGTGCGGGCAATGGTCGATCGCCGTAGTTAATATAAGTTCGCGGTCGCGGAGATCCTATGTCACAATTAAATTAGTTTATAGTTAAGGTTAAAATTCACCACCGTGTCACTTTCATTCTAGGTCATTCGTAGAACCGTAACACTGTAAAGGCAACAACCCAATAGCAGGTCATCAGGTGGTGAACCAGAGACCTACAAACCACGGTACTAGGGCCAGAGCAAGCTTGTCAAAGTCATACGGTTCCTCAGGACCTCAACAATAACCGGGTCACGGCCAGTGCGGGCAATGGTCGATCGCCGTAGTTAATATAAGTTCGCGGTCGCGGAGATCCTATGTCACAATTAAATTAGTTTATAGTTAAGGTTAAAATTCACCACCGTGTCACTTTCATTCTAGGTCATTCGTAGAACCGTAACACTGTAAAGGCAACAACCCAATAGCAGGTCATCAGGTGGTGAACCAGAGACCTACAAACCACGGTACTAGGGCCAGAGCAATGTCTTGAAGCGAAGTGCCCTTATCAACCAACCCCAGACAATCCAGTAGGAGCTGTCGGAAGGAAAACATCTTTGAAGCCAGAAAGGGACGCCCATCCACATGCTCAGTGACGGGACGAGGCGAGGCTTAGGAGGCATATGTAGAACGACCAGATGTAGGATGTGGAGGGGAAGGGGTACCGTACGACGATACATGGGATGCGGAGACAGCGGAGGGAAGATCTCGTCAAAGTCATACGGTTCCTCAGGACCTCAACAATAACCGGGGGACGGCCAGTGCGGGCAATGGTCGATCGCCGTAGTTAATATAAGTTCGCGTCTATTTTGACGGCGATTTTTGTTGTAGTTAGGCTAGGCCTAGGCTATTTGCCCCCTGCTGGCAATATATATGATGATGACAATATGTCATGGGGGGCGATTGACCCCCTCAACATATTATTGTATCCAACGATCTCAAAAAGGGCTAGAGCAAATTGGCTGTAAATTTCCACATCTAGGCTATTCCTTGACAGATTTGCTCCCTCCAATTAATATTTATTAGCATAAATTCAGCCTAGTTTAGCCTATAAAACAAAAACTAACATTTGTTTAGCCTAGGCTTACATATAAAAAGAAAAAACCCACTCGTACTGCAATTATAAGCATAAATATGAGTATCTAAGTTACAAAGCAAATGTTTTTGTATAGCCTAAAATAAACCATAAAATTGTCATCTTTCAACTGTTGAGGTCATAAATATAAAAAAATCTAATACATTAGGAAAAAATACGTTAAGAGTTGTGTTAGCGGGTCTATCGTCCCCTTTATTTACGTAGTCGCACGCTCGCAGTTACATTCGCGTCTAATTTGACTGTGGTTATTTGCCCCTGCTGGTGATATATATGATGATGACAATAAGTCATAGGGGGATAAAGCCCCTTCAACCCATTATTGTATCTCACGGCCAGGCGTTGGGTAAATTGTTTTGTTACCGGCCGGCGGATTGAGGGTGGCTTTACCAAGTTATAATAGTTCTTAAAGCTAGCGCATGCTAAGCTAGATAAGGATAGCTCAATAAGGCCGATTAGGCGTATTTCCATTGGGGTCCTGTACTACTACCCCATCCCTTTGCTCATGAGGGATGGTAACGACTCAGTGCTTGTGAAAAATCTTTAATGCGCCGAGCGTGGGCGCGAACCCGGGCCTTCTGGGTGGAAGTCCGAGACGCTAGTCACTACACCCCAGCAGTTAAATTAGAAGCGAATGTAGGCCTAACTGCGAGCGTGCGACTAGGCTATATAAACAAAGCTTTTGGTATGCCCACAACTACAACTCTTACCAAAACTGCAATTAGCCTATTTTTGTTTTGTTTTTTCAGTCTAGGCTAAATTATTTAGCTGCAATTAGCCTAGCCTATTTTTGTTTGTTCTTTCAGTCTAGGCTAAATTGTGGTAGGCTATTAAATTCTTTAACATGTGTACTATTGTGTAGGCCTGTGCTTTCCAATAGAAGTAAAAATATGTAGCATAGCCTAATGCAATTTTACTAAAACCCAAGCCTACCTGAATATAGCCCTATGCAGAGCTCAAAAGCAAAAAAAAAAAAAAATATGTTGAGCAGTGAAATAAAATTAAGCTAGGCCTAGGCCTGGTTTCTCATAGGCCTAATAACCTAATGAAGTATACTATAGCCTAACCTAATTTAAGTTATTTCACAAAATACTAATAGGCCTACCCCGCCCTCCTCATGCATTATTTTCCATTGTAAAATAAGTTTGTGATACACTACGAAAGATTATTCAACATGGAATTTGAATGGAATAGAGAATCTTAGCAACGAAAAGCCAATACTCCCCCCTCCCTGTGATTGTGCCAGCTTTTGCAAGCAGTGCAATAACTTAATGAAGGACAGAAAAGCTGCAGGATGCTCTGGCATTCTAGCCGAGATGATTAAGGCCTCAGGTGAGAAAGGAGTAGGTGTTCAATGAGCTAATTAACTTCATCATCAGAGAGGAAGTAATCTCTGATGAATGGCACAAAAGTATATTATATACTGTATACGAGCAAAGGGGACTCATTGGATAGGGAAAATTATAGGGGCCTGAAAATACTTGATCAAGTCATGAAGGTCTGTGAGAAAGTCTTTGAAGGTATGATATTGACGATATGCAGTTTGGTTTTATGCTACGACACGGCACAATCCAAGTCATGAAGGTATTTGTGTGATAATGAAGATGTATGAGGACTCACAAACGGCAGTGAGGGTGAAAGATGTACCGGTACTGAGTGATGAGTTTTCAGTTCGCGTCGGAGTCCACCAGGGCTCCGTGTTAATGAAGCCCTTTCCTCTTTTTTTTTTATGGTTCTGGAGGCACTATCTGGTGATTTCAGAGTTGGGCTCCCCTGGGAACTGCTACAAGGGTCCTGAAAATGCTTGACTAAGTCATGAAGGTCTGTGAGAGTCTTAGAAGGTATGATAAGGGAAAGATACTGTATGTACTGTATGTACTTAAAAGATAGGGATCTGATGTTGTGTTTGCAGACCGGGAGAAGGCCTTTGATAAGGTGGCCAGAGAAGTTGTGCAGTAGGCTAGGAGAAAACTTGGCATTGAGGAGTGGCTGGTGCATGTGATAATGAAGATGTACGAGGACTCACGAACGGTAGTGAGGGTGAAAGGTGTACCGTACAGCTGAGTGAGGGACATATACAGTACTTCTTGTTGAGGATATAGGGTAGTGAAGCTGTGAAGCTTATGTCACCCTATCCGGGCGGAAAGGACCCCAGGGTGGAGAGGTTTCACAGGGAGGACGGGGACATCGTAGATTTCAGGGGAGGGCACGCATGCCCCGCAGTCGACGGAGACGCCCCGCCAACCTCAGGAACTTCTTCGTTGGCAGGAGGACCTTGGATTGACATATACAGTACGGTACTAGATATTTGGTAAGGGTTAGCTTTATATCCCATGTACTGGTTACTAGGGACATATACTAGGTGTTAGGTGGAAGTTAGTTTTGTATCCAAAGTACTGGGTACTAGGGACATATACTAGGTGTTACGTGAGGGTACTGAGTGATGAGTTTTCAGTTCGCGTCGGAGTCCAACAGGGAAGTGTGTTAATTAAGCCCTCTCCTCTTTTTTATGGTTCTGGAGGCACTATCTAGTGATTTCAGAGTTAGACTCCCCTTGCAACTGCTATAAGAGGCCTGAAAATGCTTGGCCAAGTCATGAAGGTCTGTGAGTGTGAGAGAGTCTTTGAAGGTATGATAACTTCATAGTCAGGCAGCTGCAGGAAAGATATCTAAGAGGTGTTTTTCCGGTCCCGTCTCAAGACCACCGTCGCAAGATCTACCCGAAAAACTTTTTTTCTGCTCCCGTCGCAAGCCCACCTTTAGCAAGCGAGACACCAATATTCTCTTGCGATGGCAAGAGAGCTCCGGAGCTGGGTTGACGGCAAGCTGAAACATCTCACTCAACTTACTGTTTCTCCATTCTAATTTATTTCGGTATATTTGTTTATCCAAACATTATGTTATAATTTACTTGCCTATTATTAGGAAGTAGAGTAATAAGAGCGCACAGTAACGTATATCCAATTGTTGATAATAAATTAATGTGGGACAGTACGCTTGGTTAAATTTTGTCCACGAAACAACAACAAACCCCAGCTTTGACTAGGCCTAGGCTATGCTATTTACCGATTGTTTTTTCATATCAGAATTGCATTTATATAATCCTTATGATAATTAAATTGGCGGTGAATGTTATTCCGATGAAATGGAAGTTGTATAGCCTAGCCTATATATTTGTAAGATGTGTGCTGGCTTGGAGCAAGCCTGTGTTGTTTTTCCTGTCCTGTGATGATCTTGCGACGGCTCGGTTGAGACGGTGGTCTTGCAACGGGCCCGGAAAATCACGTCTCTACTGAAAGTAAGAAGTTGTGCAGTAGGCTAGGAGAAAATTTGGCATAGAGGAGTGGCTGGTGCGTGTGATAATGAAGATGTATGAAGACTCACGAATGGTAGTGAGGGTGAAAGGTGTACTGAGTGAGGGACATATGCTAGGTGAAGGTTAGTTTTGTATCCCACGTACTGGGTACTAGGGACATATACTAGGTGTTATGTAAGGGTTAGTATTGTATCCCAAATACTAGGTACTAGGGACATATACTAGGTGTTACGTGAGGGTTAGCTGGGTATCCCACGTACTGGGTACTGGGGACATATACTAGGTGTTATGTAAGGGTTAGTATTGTATCCCAAATACTAGGTACTAGGGACATATACTAGGTGTTACGTGAGGGTTAGCTGGGTATCCCACGTACTGGGTACTAGGGACATATACTAGGTGTTACGCGAGGGTTAGTTTTGTATCCAACGTACTGGGTCTAGGGGGCGGCAGCCTCCACCCATAATACTAGGATAGGTTAGGTAAGGTTGTTAGGTTAGGCTAATGGGGATGGATGTAGTTTCCGAGTGTACGGTCGTCATGTTTACATTTGTCGATCGCCGTTGTTAACCTGCCCTTCCCTACCTATCATGTGTTGATTGGTTGTCCATCTTGATCTAATTCTTCAGGCCAGCCCTATTAGAGTATTTTGGGGAAACTCAGTGGTGTGGTTAAACTATTTTTAATATATATTTGTTTTAATATGTAAGATATGCAATAAATTATGTAAAATATATTGTTTTTACTTTATACCTATACATATAATTGTCATTATTAAGGAAATTCCATTGACTATTTACATCGCTAGGCCTAGCTTCCTTATTTCTATTAATTTCCTCCAGTTCACAATGAAACCTATTGCTAATTTCCTTGTTCTTCAGCAGCCGCGGCGGTGTCGGCGTTGGACGCTTGGGATAATGTTCCTGTCTATTTTGAATGCCATTCGATACAATAATATGTTGAAAGCCCCCCCTCACCCCCCCATGACATGTTATCATCATATATATTGCCAGTAGGGGGCAAACAACCAAAAAAATTGCCGCAAAGCCTTCCCTCAACATATTATTGTATTCAATGGCAGTCAAAATAGACGGGAACATGATCGCAAGCGTCCACCGCCGCCGCCGCCGTCATGTTTACATGGTCGATCGCCGCAGTTTGGTTAGGCCTATTTGCCCCCCTCAACATATTATTGTATCCAACGGCATTCAAAATGGACGGGAACATGATGGCAAGCTTTCGTCGCCGCTCCACCGCCATGTTTACATGTGTCGATCGCCGTGGTTAAGTTCGCGTCTATTTTGACGACGATTTTTTTCGGTTATTTGCCCCCTGCTGGCAATATATAAGATGATGACAATATGTCATGAGGGGGGGGGGGGCCTCAACAATGACCTCTAACCTCTGTATATCAAATAGGGCTAGAGCAAATTGGCTGCAAATTTCCACATCTAGGCTATTCCTTGACTGACTCTTCCCAAATGGTCGACATATTCAGGGTGTCAAACGACGCTGTTTTTTTGAGTGATAACGCAATGAACTTTTTGTATAATGATAACAGAAACTCCCCTCCCCCCAAAAAAAAGGTAGGCTAGGCTAAATTGACACAATTTTGGTCTCCAATATTTTCCATCTTGATTGTTTTTTTTATTGCAGGAAATACTGTTTTAGACACCTAAATTCTCAAAAAAAAAATCTGGGGGGCATGCCCCCAGACCCCCCTAGAGCTCGCGCCTTCGCCGCGCTATAATGATAACAAAATAATAAACCATAATGATAACACAATTCATATTTTGTGGATTGACACCCTGGCACATATTAGCTTGATCACTCTAGGCCTAGTTGTTTTTTAGTTACAGAGGTTATAGCCTAGGTCATGATTTCTTGCCTACTTACAGCAAATAGACTAGGCCTATTGTAGATTGGTAAAATATTTGCTTAATAGGCCTAGGCTATGCAATTGTCTCGATTTGACTAATTTTACCTAATTAGGCCTAAAGCAGCCTCAGTCTATTCCCAAACCCCAAACAGTATCCCATGTTAAGCCCTAGGCTAGGCCTAGGCCTAATCCCACTCTCAATCAAAATTCGAACTGATAAATTCGTACCTACCGGTAGCGCTGCCTAGGCTAGGCCTATATTTTTCGTGAATAGATATAGAAAATGGTTTAAAGGAAAGAGCATCCTATATGTTCAAATAATATGTAATAGCACTGTGTATCGTTGTATTACATTTAAAGAGTGATAGATGTGTATATTAATGGGATAAATACTCCGAAGTTCACATACGTTCAGAAAATGTTGTGCAACACTGTTGCCAGATACTAATCAATTCCATTATCATTATATCATAATGGATTTTACTCATTTGCATAATTTCAAATACCTAGGACATTAATATAATATTTTCCTATCTTTTTTGTAGTTATATTTGTCTGATTTAGTGGTATATTGGTGTCTGTCTAGGGTTATAATGCATTGTGAAAGTTATCTCTGCATCTCTGACTTGGCTTAAGTACCCCTGCTTTCTTTGAGTACTACACGGCAAGAGAAGCTTTCGGTTCTGTCACAGACTGTCAATTACTGTTCAAGGTAAACACAACTGCTAAATTCGACATCATGTTCAAATAATATGTAATAGCATTATCTATGGTTGTATTAGACAACAATCGTGATAGGTTTCTATTTTATGTGGATAAATAGTATTAAGCTGAATAAACTAAATACCGAAAGTTCACTAGAGTGGTTGTTGATACATAATGAGGGAGATCGATGTTCTTATGCTAACAGCAGAACAAAAATGGAATGCGATAAATGCAGGGAACTAGCAATTACCCACTCCACCAACTCTACATTACCCACAGCATTACCATTAATACCACATATATCGGCGACCCAAGTAGCACAACATGCAACAAGAACAATAATAAAAACAGGTAGCACTCGCAAATACATCTACAGGGAAGCAGCATCAACGGACAATGAAAACAACAGCAAACAACCACAGCCCGACCGCGTGTATCCCCTACTCTCTCCCGCACAAACAGCTGATCGACGCGGACCAAACCACACCTCCAGTCGTATGATAAACAGTAAGAAAAAAACATGTACAGTATAGCCTGTAATATTGGTTTCAACAATAGGAGTTCACTTTTACAATGCAACAGTTGTAATGAAATTGTTCATAACCGATGTACTTACGTTAACAGTAGAAACAAAGTTGAATGTGTTAAATGTAGGAACTCAGCTGTACAACATCGCGAAACCATTTGTTTTATTTGTGAATCACTCATAACACGACGTCAGAAGATCCAAAACTGTGTAAAGTGTAAACAGGTAGCTCACATGAAGTGCATCTCTAAGAAGACCAACAGTGAAGAACGGGAATTCCTTTGCAATAAGTGTGCCTTGCATTCATTACCGAATATTAATGTAAATTATCCAAGTATTAACCCGGGAACTGCTGGGAGACTCTTAAGAGTTCCCCCGGCGGACTGCTGGGAGACTCTTAAGAGCGAGTGAAAAAAAAAATCAACTTTTGACATCGAAAAAAATATATTTTGTTTATTTTTATTTTTTTATTTTTTTATTTTTGTTTGGCCCCTGGGCCATGCAAAATCTCAGTCCTCTACTTCCCCTCCTTCCCCACTTTCCTCCTCTCCTTCAGTTATCACCTATTTTCCCTGTTATTCCCTTATTCTGAGGTATATTTTCGTGCTAACATTAGCGAGTTGCAAGCAGGGTGTTGTCATCACTGATGGCAAGCGAGTGCAAGAGAGAGAGAGAGAGTATCGATCGACTGTGTCTCAGTGGCCTTGGGGGAAATTGGCGGGAAAGCAGCTTGCCTCACCCATACATTATACAACTCGCGGGCTATATCTCCGATTTTGACCATCCAAACGCTGTTTTCACTCGTTTTATTGTTGTTTCAGGTTAATACCTTTATAATCAACCCATAATAGGCGCATATGGATAAATATTAATGCTATTAATGGTACAATGAATATTTTAGTGACGGAAACACCTCAAATACGTCAGCACAGGGGGACGTTTCCAATTACCCCCATGCGCACTTGTTAGGTTAACAACTCAGAATCCAGCCAGGACACATTCAAAATCAAAGATGAATACAGAGTGTTCACCAACAAAGGGCTCCATCTTATCCACATTAACGCCAGATCAATGTACCATAAATTGTCAGAAATAAACTTGTTAGCTAATAAGGCCAAAGCTTCAATAATTGCAATCACAGAAACCTGGCTGGATTCGAGTATAAACGATGGTGAAATAAATATTCAAGGTTTCAACATGGTTAGGAATGATCGCAATAGGCATGGGGGAGGAGTATGTCTGTATGTAAAAAACAACCTCACACACACAACTAGGACCGACCTCCATGTAGAAAATCACGAAGCTCTGTGGATCGACCTACACCTGCCGAGGACAAGACCCATCACAATTGGGGTATGCTATAGGCCACCAGCCGACACACAATTCTTGACCAAATTTGAACGAACTTTGTCATCGCTAGACCCTCGGAACGAATCCATCATATTAGGGGATTTTAACCTGTGTTACAAACAACGAAATGATAGGCTTGTACGAGAATATAGGCATATACTGACAATGCACAATCACAAACAACTCATCACAACCCCCACACGTATCTCTGAGAACACTGCCACAATATTAGACCACATAAACTGTAACAGAAAGGACAAAATATCCCAATCAGGGGTTATACAGACTGGGATAAGTGATCACTTCGTCACATATTGCACACGGAAAACCACAAACATTACCCTAGAGAATCACAAGATTATCAAAACAAGGTCACTCAGAAACTACAAAAAGGAAACATTTCTGGACATGTTATGGAATACAGACTCCAGTGTTTGGAAGTACAAACGTTAATGACGCATGGGTTGGCTTCAGAACCATCATCACAAACATCCTAGACGAAATAGCTCCTCTGAAAGACATACGAATTAAAGCAAGGTCAGACCCATGGATCAACAATGACATACTACACCATCTGGAACACAGAGACAATCTGTTAAAAAGGCTAGCGAAACATAGACAGGATCAAGGTCTGAAACATGAGTTCAACAGGGCCAGGAATAAACTAAGTAGGAAAATGAAATCAGCGAAAAATAATTATTTTCACAATAAGGCAGAGGAATATCAGAATAACCCAAAGAAACTATGGAGGCACCTAAAAACAACAGGCTACAGCAACAAGACAAGGGATTCGTCTAACACTAATATTGCTCTCACCATTAATGATCAGGTTTGCCACGATAAACGACAAATTTCAACCTACTTCAACTCCTTCTTCGCTTCCATAGCAAACACACTTGCACAGAACCTACCTCAACCTCTCAATAACTACACGACAACAACGGCCACCTTTCGTAATTTCTACAGAGATAAAGACATACACCCGAACACATTTAGATTGCAAAATGTTACACCAAAATACACTTTTGACGAGCTGTCTAACCTAAATGTACATAAGAGCACAGGACCAGACAAAATTCCTGCCAAATTTCTACGAGATGGAGCCATTGGTATAGCAGGCCCCCTAACCCACATCATCAACTTGTCAATTAACACCAACACAGTACCTGCTGAACTGAAGGAAGCTATTGTAACCCCTCTATTCAAAAAAGGAAATAAACTAGAAGTTGGCAACTACAGACCAGTTAGCATATTATGTATTGTATCTAAAATCCTTGAAAGAGCGGTATACACCCAAATTGAACACTACCTCAAACAAAATGATCTATTCTATAAGTTTCAATCAGGTTTCAGATGCATGTACTCGACAGACTCCTGTCTCATCCACTTAACGGATCACATTCGTAAAGAAATGTCTAAAGGTAACTACACCGGTATGGTTCTTCTTGATCTACAAAAAGCGTTTTGACACAGTAGACCATGATATCCTATGTAATAAACTACAAGCAATGGGCATAGGGTCTGTGAACTGGTTTAAATCTTATCTTAGTGGTAGAACCCAAAGAGTCAAAATTGATGATAATATATCTGATCCTATGCCAATTAACTGTGGGGTCCCGCAGGGAAGCATCCTTGGTCCCTTACTCTTTCTCTGTTATGTGAACGACATGGAACTGAGCGTCTCATGTAAATTATTACTGTATGCAGATGACAGCGTGCTTCTGGTTTCAGGAAAAGACCCAATAAGTATTGCCGCTTCACTTTCCAAAGAACTAGCATCATGTAGTGAATGGCTAGTGGACAATAGACTATCTCTTCACCTGGGCAAGACGGAAGCCATCTTATGTGGAACAAAACGCAAACTGAAAGACATTGTGGGCTTCTCGGTCAACTGTAATGATATTCCTATAACAACAGTGTCACAAGTTAATTATCTCGGACTGAAACGACGCGAGTTTGTCAGGTGAAACAATTTTGGAATCTATCCTGAGTAAGTGTAGAGCACGTATAAAATACCTGTATAGACAGGTGGGATGCTTGCCCGCGGCGACCAAAAAGACCCTCTGCCAAGCGCTTGTTCAATGTCATTTTTACTATTCTGTGTCATCCTGGTACTCTGCATCATCTAAATCAGCACAGCACAAACTTCAGGTCACTCAAAATAAAATGGTTAGGTTCATGCTGAACCTAGGACCCAGATCACATGTTGGCCAGGAACAACTTCAGTCACTAGGTATGCTCAATGTTTCTGACAGGGCCAAACAAATCAGGCTAACTAATGCCTTCAAAATTTTCTATGACAGAGCTCCAGAGTATCTAAAGAATGATTTTGTTAAAGCAAATGAGAGGAGTGGACATAATACAAGAAACATGATGTTTAATTTTGAGGTCCCGAGAATCCAAGGACAGGGTAAGCAAACATTCTTCTTCACTGCCATCAAAGACTGGAACGACCTACCCCAGTCAGTCCGTGAAAAGAGAACACTGTATTCCTTCAGACGTAGCCTGAAGGAACACCTGAACCGGACAGCTGCGAGAAGGGAGCACCAAGCTTATGTCTACTACTAAATACGACATAAGAGATAGACAAACCAAACTGAAATGATTACTGATTACGGATTACTGATATTTACTATAGGATGTAAGGTATCTTAAAATAACCCCCTAGAAATACTTTCTCTAAAGTATCTATTTCTTTATCCTCCCCTTTTCCCCAGCTAACCTAATCCCACAAGGACACCAATGGAAATACGCCTAACGGCCTTATTGGGCTATCCTTAGTTGGAATTATGCAAGGCTGGTACATGTCATATTTGTAACAAACTATGTGGTACCAACTCTGTAAATTGCTGACTGAATAAATATTATTATTATTATTATTATTATTATTATTAAGAAGATAGGAAGGAAGGGCTAGGCAGTGTTGCCAGTTGTATCGCTAGATATTACCGCTAGATGTAGAGCTATTTACTTCAATTTAGCAGCCATTTTTTCATATCTAGAGATTTACTAGGGATAATTTAAAAATGTCAGACATTCTAGTCATATTACATTGTAAAATTTGCAAAACAAACAAACCAAAACTCTTTAGAAATTGCAGCATTATTCTAACATTGTTTGACTATGTAGCAACATGCTAGCGACTTTTGAGAAAGGATC
Organism: Paralithodes platypus; assembly: GCA_032716605.1. Classification (NCBI taxonomy): domain Eukaryota; kingdom Metazoa; phylum Arthropoda; class Malacostraca; order Decapoda; family Lithodidae; genus Paralithodes; species Paralithodes platypus. The sequence continues at coordinate 9,459,917 of CM064498.1, read as the reverse complement.
TAGCGGTATTTTGTGGAGACATACTGGGAGGGTGGGAGGGAGGTGGTGGTTGCAGTGGTGCCAGTTGTAAAGCTACATATTACCGCTAAATGTAGAGCTATTTACTTCAATCTAGCAGCCATTTATTTTATATCTAGAGACATTTACTAGGGATAATTTGAAAATTTCAGACATTCTAGTCATACTATATTGTAAAATTTGCAAAACAAACAAACTAAAACTCTTTAGAAATTGCAGCATTATCCTAACATTGTTTGGCTATGTAGCAACATGCTAGCGACTTTTGAGAAAGGATCTAGCGGTATTTCGTGGTAACACTTTAGGAGGGTTAAAATACGAGTCACACGGGCAATTGCCAAAACTTTAAAGGTCCATATCATTGTTATTAAACTAAGCATTTGGCAAAGCGAGGAATTGTTAAAAACCTTAGCCAATACTCTGTCATTCACCAAAAATAAATTTGAATTTATCATTATTATTTGGTAGGGTAGGTATGTATAGGTAGGTTGGCTAAATAATTGCTGGAATTCGTAGGGACTGAAACGGTTTTGAGAGAGTTAAATAAAAAAAACAAAAGATTGGACTGAATAATAAAGAGATTATAGTATTAAGCAAAACTGGGGGATGCGTGGAAGCCTATAGACTGTAGACGGTAAACTTTGTGTGGGTAGCGAATTCGGTTTTAAAGTAATTTAAGAATAGACAGTTTTCATTGCTGCGGCCAAACTATTCCACCCATTTATATTTTTTTGGTATCAAAACGTTCGGAATCGTGAGCCTCACCCAACTACGCAAGCATGGCTCTGATCATCGGCGTAGTTTTCAAGATGTGGAATTTTAAGTGGAATTCGAGGTTTATTCAAGATTGCCGGAAAAAAAACCCACGTGCAAAAGCAAAACCTCTATAAAATTTGCGGAGCATTAGTAGGGGAGTGTGTATGCCAAAGCCCAGTCGTTTCCTGTGAGTGGGAGAGACGGTATTTAAGCGTCAAGTTTTTCGGGAAATCGGCTGCCACGGACCTGTTTGGCCACCATGCCGGATGTTTAGCATATCAAAAGTTGCCCAATACAAAAACGCACCTCTTGTGAAAGTTTGATCCCGATCCAAAAAGCGGTTCTGGAGTTATTGCGTCAAAACCGGCGCGTAAGAAGAATTTGGATGAAATTCCAGGTTTAATGATTACAATAGGGGTTCCCCGTAGGGGACGAACCCCTAATAATAATAATAATAATAATAATAATAATAACAATACAAACGAGTAAACACATTATTTGATGATATTACACCTGAAAAATATCCTCAAAATACTATACAAAGTGGAACAACATAATTATGTGGAGATCGTAGGTGGATCACTGTGAGGGTGTGGAACAGAGTGGAACAACCATGGCAGTGGGGAGCAGAGGTATGGAACCTGTTGTGGAGTGTGGAACTTGTATAAAGAACATCAATAAGTTATGGTATGAACACGGTCAATTTTCCAGTCATAATATTAGTGTTAGTTCTTGCGAAACCTAGATCATTGTCAATCTTTATCAATTATCAAACAGTTGAAGGCCAGTAAAATATACGGTATATTGGAATCACAAAACATGCAAAAGTGATTGATTCTGTTGATATTTAAACATGTATCAATATACTGTCAATTTTGATCGAACTTTATTGACAGGAAGTTGAAAACACAACTAAATAACCATAAATGCTTCCATAAAATCTAATGCTAAAGTAATGACTGGAAAATGTGCCCTAGGGTGGAAGAAAGGGGAACAGGGGTGGATCCAGGTGGGTTTGCGGAACTTGCGGAACTTGCCTCTTGTGGTGGAACGTCAAACACACTGGTCCTGAGATCCACTTTAGAGTAGGATTCAATACATGGTAAGATGAAGAAGATGCCTGTTGAGAGAGAAGAGAAGAGTTTTGATATATGTAATTAATGGATTATACCTTTATCGCACTACCAATGGAAGACAATAGGAGGTTTTCTATATTTAGGCATCTACGTATGCCCTGTACAAAATGCCTTGATATAACTCTCTCACTTCCTCAAGACCTGCACAATCTCTGTAAAGTAAACATAGGCCAGGGAATGATGTTTGGTGAAGCTACAGCCGCCCATCCTGTCCTGGAAGGTGTGGTAATTATGCAACGAAAATAACCTAAATTGTATAACATTTCAATCTTATTGGTAAATTGTAAAGAAAATACAGAAAATATTAGTTTACGTTAGAAACTTGAACTCTTAGGAGGAGATATAAGTAACTACCGGTACTGTAATTGATTCCAAATAGCACAAAATACACAATTATTTAATCTTTGTAACTAGGTTATAAACTTGCTGTATAACCACTAAAAAGTTCATACAACAAATTAAAGTTAGCTTTGCCAAGTGTCAACATCATATTAATAAAATTATTGCATTCCCACATTACAATAGCGTTAACATGACTTTAAACAGTATTAAGGGGAGACTGGCCGTTTGTTTGGTCTATTAATTCATTTATTTTTTAGTTTCCTCCCTAGACCTCCATCAAGCTTAGAAAAACACCCTAGACCCCCCTTCAAGATAAAATTGTAAATTTTTCGGTAGAAAAATTTCCCGGCCGAAGGCCGGTTCCTCTTAAAATTGCAGTCTCGCTATCGCTCGCCAGGAAATAATCGACACCTAAATGGCACGAAAGGTCTTAAAATTGACAACGAAATGGGGCGAAAGGTGTTAAAATCGCCAAACTAATGGGCCGAACGTCTTATAATCTCAAAACTAGTGGGGCTAAACATTAGGGAGAAGGGGGTCCAGAAAAACGGTCTGGCTCCCCTCAATATTAGTATGAGATAACATAACAAATACTTGTAAGTTATGTGTAAATGGAGGGTGTTGATGAAATGATCTAGTATGAATGATATAGTTGAAAATGTTAAGACTAATTATGTGGCTATCTATATTTTGACCTACATGTATGAAAACATGATTTATGAATAATATTAATAATACAACAAACATATTACAGCATGATTACTAAAGGAAATTTAAAATATATTAATAGATTATTATTGGTCTTAAAATCAAACAATATCAAAAAACAATTATTTACGATGGGATGTTCTGCTGGTGGGACCATAATCAAAATGAAAAGATAATTGGCTTCCAGTGTTATATACTGTATATATATATATATATATATATATATATATATATATATATATATATACAGTATATATATATATATATATATATATATATATATATATATATATATATATATATATATATATATATATATATTAGCAAATCAACATGAATTGCATTATGAATTGAATATGTCTGTATATTAAAATATAAGTGGTGACAATACGTGCAAAATATTGGCGTTGTTAAATTGAAAGAATCAGTAAGTGTTTGGGTAAAGTAAAGGCAGAGTAAGTACCAGACACAAAAAAGGTGTTTCTAGTTACCTGGCCCCTTGGAGCCCCCCTGCAGCAGTCGCCCCAACCGGAAGATGACCGCTCTCTCGTACTCCTGCACCACCTGCAGGAGGAAACAAACACCAGGTTCAGTATACAGGCTAGGCTGACTTAATCAAGGGGGGTCACCGGATTTTATTTTTTATCTGTCTCTCCTTTTCTCTCTTTCCCTGGCTTGTATCCATTCGGCCCCATTCAGCCAACTGTTTTAAGACGTTTATCCCCATCCAGGTGTCGATATCTTACTGGCGAGCGATATCGAGCCAGCATTATATGGAGAAATAAGGCTTCGCCGGAGAAATTTTTGTATCGAAAAATTTACAAATTTAGCTTGCTGTCAAAACAAAAATAGATACTGGAAGAAATATTAGCTCGACTACTCTACTCCTTGTTTAGTTATGAACAGGGTATATAAAGTATATATGGCGCTACGGCCTACATTACTCATCTCCATTGCCTATATATGGCGCTACGGCCTACATTACTCATCTCCATTGCCTATAATAGCCGTCCCACAAAAGTAAACAGGCGTGCACAGTTATATCAGGACTTGTTTTTATAGCTGCACCACCTTCCGGCAAGAAATAATTACCAGGTTGTATATACTATACTATATACACACGCCTGGTTGATAACTAATTCTAGTTTATATCAAGAATTGTCTATTTGTATAACAAAAGCCTATATTCTTGCACTTACACAAGATAACAAAGGCCAGGATAACTAATGAGCTGTTTATTCCTCTCTATGACCTTTACCGTAGGACTTCCAGGGGAGAACATTTACCCAGGTTATATCAGGTCTTCTTTATAGGTTTGGCTATGTGATACATTTAAGGGAGGATGGTTCACTTGTTGGGCGATTTTTGCATGTATTCATTATTTTTCTAGTTTCCTCCCTAGACCTCCATCAAATTAAAAAAAAACATCCATTAGATCCCCCTTCTAGATTAATTTGTACATTTTTCAGTAGAAAAAAGTGCCGGCCGAAGGCCGGTTCTTCCAGCATTACAGGCTCACTATCGTTCGCCAGGGAAAAAATCGACACCTAAATAGCACGAAAGGTCTAAATATTGACGAAGAAATGGGGCGAAAGGTCTTAAAATCGACTAACTAATGGGGCAAACATCTTAACATCTGAAAACTACTGAGGCTAAACACGAGGGAGAAAAGTGAGCAGAAAACCGGCGCATCCGCCCTTAAGCTTATATATCAGGAACTATACACTATATAAGTCTATCTCTCTATATAAGACATTTCAGGCTATACTGGTGTGTCAGGATCTATATAATTATATAAGTCTTACTTATAACACAGTTCAGGTTATATATAAGTCTGATTATATAACACAGTTCAGGTTATATATCAGGAGTTATATAGAAGTCTGGCTACATAACACAGTTCAGGTTATATATAAGTCTGACTATATAACACAGTTCAGGTTATATATCAGGAGTTATATAATATACATCAGTCTGACTATATAACAGTACAGGTTATATATCAGGAGTTATATAATATATATCAGTCTGACTATATAACAGTACAGGTTATATATCAGGAGTTATATATTATATATCAGTCTGACTATATAACAGTACAGGTTATATATCAGGAGTTATATAATATATATCAGTCTGACTATATAACAGTACAGGTTATATATCAGGAGTTATATATTATATATCAGTCTGACTATATAATAGTACAGGTTATATATCAGGAGTTATATAATATATATCAGTCTGACTATATAACAGTACAGGTTATATATCAGGAGTTATATAATATATATCAGTCTGACTATATAACAGTACAGGTTATATATCAGAAGTTATATATAAGTATGGCTATATAACACAATTTTACTCGGTTTAGGAAGGCTCTATGGAAAGAAGAGGTGTAAAACATATATCATTTAAACCTCTGCCTTCCAAAATTCCTTAACCCGTTCAGTACCGGTAACATTGTTATTGTGGTATTCTGGCTACTGATAGACGATTATAGTTAGTTTAGGAAAGATGTCTAGCAATACAAAGACTGCAGAATATCTCGACCAACCCTTTTAACTACCACTGATAAAATATAACACACGTCGCTGGTACTCGAAGGGTTAATAAAGTAAGGGAAAGCTTCTATTGGTAGCCGAAAGAAGAAAGTCATAATTAAGGCGGCAAAAATCTGTGTGTGATAACCCGGGTTCGAATCCCGGCGGATCATATATACTTTAATTAATTTCATTGGGGGTGTTTGGTGTTGTGGTGAAATTAATAAAATATAGATTATGAAACGCTTAACCCGTTCAGTACCGATGCAGTCCTTTATATTATATGTTTACTATGTTTAGACGATTTAATCCAGCTTAGGAGGGACGTCTACCCATTAAAAGTCTACAGACTATCTCAAATATTCCCTTTAGGTACCATATATCCTTCCTAAGCTTCATCAAATCGTCTAAATGTAGCTGAAATTCAACACTAAAGACGTCCCGGTACAGAAGGGCTTAAGTCTGTCAAGTATCGAAGCAGTGACTCAGCATCGTACCCTTTGTTCTATTATTGTTGTACATCGACTTTCAATATGTCACTCTTGTACGATTACTGCTGACTCCTTCTTTGTCTTTTATTCTTAAGGGGGGTGGCCTGCTTTGTTTTTCTTTCTCTCCCTCTCTCTTTGGATTGTATCAATTCGGCCCCATTCAACCGACTGTTTTTAGACGTTTACCCCCATCCAGGTGTTAATATTTTCGTGGCGAGCGATAGCGAGCCAGCATATACTGTATATATTTTTGTTTTGACAGCAAGCTAAATTTGGAAATTTTTCGATAGAAAAATGTCTCCGGCAAAGCCGGATTTCTCCCTACAATGTTAGAAATCGACACCTGGATGGGGATAAACGTCTTAAAACAGTTGGCTGAATGGAGTCGAATGGATACAAGCCAGGGAAAGAGAGAAAAGGAGAGAGATACAAAAGCAGGTGACCCCCCTTAACTGTTCGGTTCTCCTTTATATTTGCGTACTAGGAATTACAAGTGTTATGCTATTATTTGGATGTATGTCTTATTATTCATCTAGTAAAAGCTTTGTACTTTAAAATGTTGATCTTCTAATGTAATTGTTATTCATCCCTTACGTTCATTTTTCCATATTCCTCCGTATTTCCCACATTTCTTATACTGTATATCTAATTGCGTATATTCATGTATACTGTATATATATTGTATATTTCTCTATTTATATCGTCCACCTTTTATTTACTTTTCCTCTCGTATGCTTTCTTCATTCTCCTCCTTTCTATTGAACTCCATACCCACTTTCCTTTTATTCCTTCAATTCACTACATATACTAATTATCTGGTATGCCATTGTTTTACTTGTTATTCTGTTTACCTCTACTTCAAATGTCTTCGTATATTTTTCTTCTTAATCCTCTTCCTTCTTCCCTCTCCTTCTCCTCTTCCCCCTCTCTACTCTTCCTATTCCTCCCTCTGCTCCATCTCTTCCTCCTCATTTCTCCATGTACTTTACCTCTTCCTGCCTCTACTCTTCCTCTCCCCCCTCTACTCTACCTCTTACACCCCCTCTATTCTATATCTTCCTTCTCATTTATCCCTCTACTCTACCTCTTCCTGCCTCTACTCTATCACTTACCCCCCTCTATTCTATCTCTTCCTTCTCATTTATCCCTGTACTTTACCTCTTCCTGCCTCTACTCTTCCTCCTCTACTTTACCTCTTACCCCCCTCTACACTTCCTCCTCTACTCTACTTCTTACCCCCCCCCCTCTACTCTTCCTTATCCCCCCAATACTCTTTCTCTTCCTCCTCTACTCTACCTCTTACCCCCCTCTATTCTATCTCTTCCTTCTCATTTCTCCCTGTACTCTACCTCTTACCCCCTCTACTCTACCTCTTACCCCCCCTCTATTATATCTCTTCCTTCTCATTTCTCCCTGTACTCTACCTCTTACCCCCCTCTACTCTACCTCTTACCCCCCTCTATTCTATCTCTTCCTTATCATATCTCCCAGCACTCTACCTCGTCTTACCTCTACTCTACTCTTACCCCCCTCTATTCTATCTCTTCCTTCTCATTTCTCCCTGTACTCTACCTCTTACCCCCTCTACTCTACCTCTTACCCCCCCTCTATTATATCTCTTCCTTCTCATTTCTCCCTGTACTCTACCTCTTACCCCCCTCTACTCTACCTCTTACCCCCCTCTATTCTATCTCTTCCTTATCATATCTCCCAGCACTCTACCTCGTCTTACCTCTACTCTTCCTCTGCCCCCTTATCAACTAACCTTTCTCCTTTCCCTTTCCATTTAACGTTATCAGCCCACCTAAGGATCGACTTTATTGACTACCCCGTTTTCTTTCACCGGAATTCCTGCACCTTACGACGCCCAAGAGCGGCAATAGGCGGACCGGGCTCCCCAACACACGCACAATAAACGAACGAACGATTAAATATGATGCGATATATAGATGCATACAAATAACCAAATACTGTATGATCATTAACATTATTTAATCTGGGGTTTTTTCTGTGTGTTTATATATTATTTGTTTAATCATTATTGAAAAAGCCTTCCCAAACTTCCTTTAAACTAAAACATATCCACACAGACGCCCTTCAATATATATTTGTACATTTTAAAATAATTTTTTTCCTGGCCTTAGGGACCGACTTCTTTTCAGTTACAGGCTTGCTGAACAATATGTCCTGGCCGAAGGCCGATTTCTTAGAAGTTACAGGCTCGCTATCACTCGCCAAATTAATGGGGTGAAACGTCCTGTAATCTACAAATTAACTGAGTAAAACAGCGGTCCAAAAAGATCCTCTTGCAGCAAACAGGGTTACATTGCTTAATTATATTCATAATAATTATATTCTGATTTGAAAGGGACATAGTAACATAAGGACATATTGTTAAGTAATGTGACGGAAAATAATATTAGTAAATCAATTAACATAGTTATAATACCGATGTAATGAATAGGAGATATATATATATATATATATATATATATATATAGAGAGAGAGAGAGAGAGAGATATATATATATATATATATATATAGAAGAGAGATAGATATATAGATATATAAATATATATACATATAGATACATATAATAATATATATATATATATATATATATAGAGAGAGAGAGAGAGATATATGAATATATTACGTCTAGGACGGGCTGGCTTAGTTTTTACCCCTCTCTCTCCTGCTCTCTTCCTTCCTATCCCCTCCCCCTCTGTCTGTATGTCTGTCTGTCTGTCTGTCTGTCTCAAGGCTATCTCTAATACTTGCTCTTGGCCCTACTATTTTTCTAGCCATGTCTAAGGATTCCGTTATCAGCTACTTTTTCCTCTATCCTGCCCCCTGCCCCCTCCCGCCTCCCCCTTAATCCCCCCTACGGCCCCCCCCCCCTTCATTGTCCTTCGGGAGGCCTATCTAAGGCAACTTTTATATTTGTATTTCAGTGTCTTTTCTTAACATATACAGTATTTGATTTGTTTTTTTAAATTACAGCTGTTCTTTAAACCCTACTGTACCGGTGACGTCTTTATATTTTTTTGGTTTAGCTATAAATAGACGATTTTACGCAGTTTAAGAAGGATCTGTGGTAGTAAAAAGGGTTAAATGAGATAGTTCGAAGCCTGTTTATTGCTTAAGGCCCTTTTTAAACTGAATACAATATATAATTGCAGCCAGAATAGAGTTAAAAGGACGGCACCGGTACTGAAAGGGTTAATGTGTAACTTTACGTTCTAGGTCGTCCGTTTACAGTTTAACCCCTTCAGACTCATATGACGCAGAGGTTGCCAGATTAGCAATAAGAAATAGAGTTCTCTCACTCTTATAAATACCTCTCCAAAATTAGTTTTCTGCCCACAGCTAACTCAAAGACAACTGCAGAGGTTGAAGTAACTAAACTAAAGGTTTCTAAATACCCCTGATGGTAACAAAGGCTTTAAAGTATCCCTAATAGGCTCAAAATTGCGTTATATGTCGGAGAGGGTTTTAAGGTGATCTGCGGTGCAATGGTATAGGTAGCGCCAACGAACTTGACAATAATCTTGATCCCTGACGTCTCTGTAAATCAAAAGAGCCTTAAGCAAACTGGCTGTAAATATCCACACCTATTTTCCTGGTGGACTCTTCTCAAATGATAATAACGTCAGCCCGATTGCTTTTATTCATTTCGAGTTATGAGAAGTTAAGGGGTCAAGATTATTGTCAAGTTCACTGGCGCTACCTACAGTACGTTTGACTCACAAGGTTAAAAGCCCCGGGTTGTATTTCGGACAGGGTGAAGAGAGTGGGAAGTCTCCTTACACCCTATGTGAACAGTTGCCAATTTAGCTACTTTCCCGCTACATCTAGAGGTATTAATTCGATCTAGAGGCACATTTTTACATCAAGCGACATGAATTCTAGCAATATTCTGGAAATTTGAGCCATTACCGAGCGATACTGTAGAGATCGTGGCATTACTCTTGTGAATATCGGCATTTATTCTTGTGATTATCGGTATTTATTCTTGTGATTATCGGCATTTATTCTTGTGATTATCGGCATTTATTTATTATCTAGCGGACTTAATTTGGTAACCCTGCCTTATGTGCCTCTTCACCTAAAAGTAAATACCGTTGATTCACCCGATTTACCCACCCCAGGCTCCAAAGGTCAGTGATACGGAGGTGAGCGCCCCGGCCAAGCAGCGCAGCCTACTGGAAGACGTTCATTCCGTTAGTTTGGTGATTTTAAGACTTTTCGCCCCATTTCGTTGTCAATTTTAAGACCTTCCGTGCAATTTAGGTGTCAAATTTTTCTTAGCGAGCGATAGCGAGCCTGTAATTCTAAGAGGAATAGGCCTCCGGCCGGGACATTTTTCTACCGAAAAATGTACAAATTTATCTTGAAAGGGGATCTAGGGGGCGTTTTTCCAAGCTTGATAGAGATCTAGCGAGGACACAAAAAAAAAATATATATTAATAAATGAATTAATAGACCAAGATCCAGCCACTAGCCCCTAAATAGATTTATTTGTCATTCAGTCTGATTGTTTGTCTTTAATGGTTGGTATTTTCTATCAATCACTACTATACAACCATTCCTTCTATCAATCACTACTATACAACCATTCCTTCTATCAATCACTACTATACAACCATTCCTTCTATCAATCACTACTATACAACCATTCCTTCTATCAATCACTACTATACAACCATTCCTTCTATCAATCACTACTATACAACCATTCCTTCTATCAATCACTACTATACAACCATTCCTTCTATCAATCACTACTATACAACCATTCCTTCTATCAATCACTACTATACAACCATTCCTTCTATCAATCACTACTATACAACCATTCCTTCTATCAATCACTATTATACAACCATTCCTTCTAGTTAACGTGTGCATCTCTGTCTGTCTGTGTGGATTGGTGCGGTATCTCATCTCGTTCTCTCTCTCTCTCGTTCTCTTGTTTCTCCCTCTCTCTGCCAGATACCAAGAATCTGGGCTATCGTGTGCCTTTGTAATGTTTTGTTTGGTGCAGAATATATATATATATATATATATATATATACAGTATATACTGTATATATATAATATATATTATTATGTTCCTTCCAACAACCAACTATACTCCTAAAATCGATTAATGAAATTTACAAACACATGTGGCAGTCCGTGGATTCGAATCCAGGATGCTCACACCGAAAATCAATATATATACAATCAAGCTTCTCTCTCTATCTCTATCTATCTGTCTATCTTTCCATGTCTGAATGTCTGTCTGTATATCTATCCATCTATCTATCTATCTATCTATATTTGGCAGCTTAGCTTCTCTCTAGAAAGTAACCAGTCAACCTTATTCTCAATTCTCCGCTCTTCGCCTCCCTCACATCCTCGTCCCTCGGGGGTTTGTCATTCAACCTGATCGATAGTCTTTAGGGCTTGTATTTTTATCAGTCTGAATTAGCTGTTATGTAACTTTTCGTTTTGGTTGCAGTTTTCATCTCTCACTCTCACACACACACACTCTCTCTCTCTCAAACACACACACACACACACACACACAAATACTCTCCTTCCCTCTCTCTCTCTCTCACACACTCTCCTTCCCTCCCTCCCCCCCCCCTCTCTCTCTCACACACACACACACACACACACACACATACTTACACACTCTCTCTAAGCATTTCTAAGGAACCATTTATCAGGTAACCTTTTTGGATATTCTTAGCCCCTTCGATCACCCCCCCTCGCATTTCCGTCTCGCGGGAACATTATCTGTACCACCTTTTTGCCGCGGGGAAGCCACTCCAACAGCTTCCTCTCTCTCCAACACCTTTCTCCCCTCTCTACACTCTTCAGAACAAAAATAGGAAAAGTAGAATGTAGATACGAGGTGCCGTTGTAAAAGCTTATCCCTCAATACCTTCACCTGACCTGATCTGAGGCCTCGTTTGAACTGGCTTGTTGGTTTCTAGTGACGGACTGGCCTTTGTATAGGCTCTAGCTCAGGGTTTTAGTGAAGGTGGAAAGTTAGTAAGAGAACGATAGTCATAGGGATAGTTTTGTCCTTGCAAGTATCCCCTTTCTATCCGTTCTCTATCCTCACACATTTCTGACCTATATCCCATCAGCATCAGCTCTAGTTCAGGGTTAAAGATATTGGAAAGTTAGTAAGAGAACGACAGTCATAGGGATAGTATTGTCCTTGCAAGTACCCCCTTTCTATCCGTTCCCTATCCTCACGCAATTAAGGGGAGGTGGTTCACTTTTTGGGCGATTTTTTTAATTTATTCATTATTTTTCTAGTTTCCTCCTTTGACTTAAACAAAAAAAAAAACACAAAAACCCCCCAACATCCATTAGATCCCCCTTGTAGATTAATTTGTACAGTTTTCGGTAGAAAAATGTCCCGTCCGAAGGCCGGTTATTCCAAAATTACAGGCTCACTATCGTTCGCCAGGAAAAAAAAACGACACCAAAATAGCACAAAAGGTCTTACAATTGACAAGAAATGGGGTAAAAGGTCATAAAATCGAAACACTAATGGAGCAAACATCTTAAAATCTGAAAACTAGTGGGGCTAAACATGAGGAAGAAGGGGAACCAGAAAAACGACCCATCTCCCTTTAAACCTCCTTCTCACTGCCCTATAATCCTTCCCCAATGACTTTACCTTAATCTCCTCCTGCCATAAGCTATAGTTCTTATACATACCACTATAGTCTGTTCATTATAAATAGGCCAGACAGCATAAGTCTAAATTCTTGTCACATTGGAAGGGCTGGAGCAAACGGGCTGTACATATACGCAGCTATATTATACTGGTTGACACTTTCCAAATATTTCGCCTAACATTATAGCCATCTTAGAGAAACCCTTCCCCACTCACCTGATGCTAACCTCCCACCATAAGCTACAATACAGCCCCCACTTAACACTTAACATTATACATACCTTAATAAGGGGAGATATCCACTGGAGAGATTTTTTTCTTGACTTCTTTCTCCCTCATGTTTAGCCCCATTGTTTTTCTAATTTTAAGACGTTCGCCCCCTTATTTTGACGATTTTAAGAACTTTCGACCCATTTATGTCAATTTTAAGACCTTTCGTGCCATGAAGGTGTCGATTTTATCCTGGCGAGCGATAGCGAGCCTGTAATATAAGAGGAACCGGCTTTCAGCCGGGACATTTTTCTACCGAAAAATGTACAAATTTATCTTGAAAGGGGGTCAAGGGGGAGTAATTTTAAGCTTGATGGAAGTCTAGGGAATCAACTAAAAACCTCCCCTTAAGGGGCTAGTGGCTGTTTCATTTATTAATTTATTTTGTTTAGTTTCCTCGCTAGACCTCCATCAAACTTAGAAAAGCACCCCCTAGACCCCCCCTTTAAGATAAATTTGTATATTTTTCGGTAGAAAAATGTCCCGGCCGAAAGCCGATTCCTTTTTAAATTACAGGCTCGCTGTCGCTCGTCAGGAAAAAATCGACACCTAAATGGTACGAAAGGTCTTGAAATTAACAACGAAACGGGGCGAAAGGTGTTAAAATCGCCAAACTAATGGGCCGAACGTCATATAATCTAAAATCTAATAGGGCTAAACACGAGGGAGAAGAGGGACCAGAAAACCGACCCATCCACCTTAAATAGCCTTTCCTGGTTTGATTCTACCTTCCCACAACAACAATCTATATAGCCACCACTTATCACCTAGCATAATAGCCACCACTTATCACCTAGCATAATAGCCACCACTTATCACCTAGCATAATAGCCACCACTTATCACCTAGCATAATAGCCACCACTTATCACCTAGCATAATAGCCACCACTTATCACCTAGCATAATAGCCACCACTTATCACCTAGCATAATAGCCACCACTTATCACCTAGCATAATAGCCACCACTTATCACCTAGCATAATAGCCACCACTTATCACCTAGCATAATAGCCACCACTTATCACCTAGCATAATAGCCACCACTTATCACCTAGCATAATAGCCACCACTTATCACCTAGCATAATAGCCACCACTTATCACCTAGCATAATAGCCACCACTTATCACCTAGCATAATAGCCACCACTTATCACCTAGCATAATAGCCACCACTTATCACCTAGCATAATAGCCACCACTTATCACCTAGCATAATAGCCACCACTTATCACCTAGCATAATAGCCACCACTTATCACCTAGCATAATAGCCACCACTTATCACCTAGCATAATAGCCACCACTTATCACCTAGCATAATAGCCACCACTTATCACCTAGCATAATAGCCACCACTTATCACCTAGCATAATAGCCACCACTTATCACCTAGCATAATAGCCACCACTTATCACCTAGCATAATAGCCACCACTTATCACCTAGCATAATAGACACACACCATATGCATCTCCCACCATAAGCCCTATCATACCTACCGATCACCCAGCATCATTGCTATACTACCATTGAGTATCCCTATCTCACTAACCTAATCCTAACCTCCCAGGTGGTGGTGTTGGTGATGATGTAAATGGTGATAGTGATGGTGGTGATGGTGGTGGTGGTGATGTAAATGGTGATAGTGGTGATGGTGGTGGTGATGATGTAAATGGTGATAGTGATAGTGGTGATGGTGGTGGTGATGATGTAAATGGTGATCGTGATAGTGGTGATGGTGTTGGTGATGATGTAAATGGTGATAGTGATAGTGGTGGTGATGATATAAATGGTGATAGTGATGGTGGTGGTGATGATACAAATGGTGAGAGTGGTGATGATGATGTAAATGGTGATAGTGATGGTGGTGGTGATGATGTAAATGGTGATGGTGGTGGTGATGATACAAATGGTGATAGTGGTGGTGGTGGTGATGATGATGTAAATGGTGATAGTGATGGTGGTGGTGATGATATAAATGGTGATAGTGGTGGTGGTGGTGATGATGATGTAAATGGTGATAGTGGTGGTGGTGGTGATGATATAAATGGTGATAGTGATGGTGGTGGTGATGATACAAATGGTGATAGTGGTGGTGGTGGTGATGATACAAATGGTGATAGTGATGGTGGTGATAATGGTGATACAAATGGTGATAGTGGTGGTGGTGGTGATGATACAAATGGTGATAGTGATGGTGGTGATAATGGTGATACAAATGGTGATAGTGATGGTGGTGATAATGGTGATACAAATGGTGATAGTGATGGTGGTGGTGATGATACAAATGGTGATAGTGATGGTGGTGATAATGGTGATAATGGTGATACAAATGGTGATAGTGATGGTGGTGATAATGGTGATACAAATGTTGATAGTGATGGTGGTGATAATAATGATACAAATGGTGATAGTGATGGTGGTGGTGATAATGGTGATACAAATGGTGATAGTGATGATGGTGGTGATAATGGTGATACAAATGGTGATAGTGATGGTGGTGGTGATGATAATGCAAATGGTGATAGTGGTGGTGGTGGTGATGATACACATGGTGACAGTGATGGTGGTGATAATGGTGATACAAATGGTGATAGTGATGGTGGTGGTGATGATACAAATGGTGATAGTGATGGTGGTGATGATGGTGGTGATAATGGTGATACAAATGGTGATAGTGATGGTGGTGATAATAATGATACAAATGGTGATAGTGATGGTGGTGGTGATAATGGTGATACAAATGGTGATAGTGATGGTGGTGATAATGGTGATACAAATGGTGATAGTGATGGTGGTGGTGATGATACAAATGGTGATAGTGATGGTGGTGGTGATGATAATGCAAATGGTTATAGTGATGGCTATCATTAGACATCTTTCTACAGATCCTTCCTAAACTGAATAAAATCCTTTAATGATCGCTATGTAAAACTGCTATAACGCGTTGTTATCCTCAAGGGTTTAACATAATTATGGTATATTAGTGTTGTCATTAATTCAGGTTGATATTCTACAGTGTAATGATATTTTTTCGAATACGCTCAATGTCAATGTATATGCTTTATTTAAAGTTGGTGTCCCTTTCTGTCTGTCTGTGTGTCTGTCTGTCTGTCTGTGTGTCTGTCTGTCTATCAGTCTCATTTTTACCAGACTATCTTTCTCTAGAGTGTACAGATTTCTAAGGAATCCGTTATCGGTCATTGTTTTCTCCGCGAAAGTTCTATATATATATATATATATATATATATATATATATATATATATATATATATATATATATATATATTATATATATATATACCGGTATATATATTATTTTTCTTGATATACAATCTGTTTATTCACGTCGGGTCTAATTGTGGCGTGGGTTGGGTGAATACATGCGTCTGTGTGTATATGTGTTTTTTTATGTAACATTATTTGAGTATTAATATTCCTATATAATATGTTCCTGAGTATAACGTGTAACATATATGTATATACCAATCTATCTGTTCATAATTATCAGTTTACCTTCCTAACTCTGTTTATGTGTTTATGTATTTGTGTAAAGTCTCTCTCTCTCTCTCTCTGAGGAATTTGTCCATAGGGTATTAATTTTTATAACTCTTCATCTCATTATATTATTCCCTCATAGTTCCTGCTCCCCCCCCTTCCTTCGGCCCCCCCCCCCCCCTTCCTCTCTCTCTCTCTCTCTCTCTCTCTCTCTCTCAGCGAACCCCTCCCCCACAAATATCTTCTTGATTTACGATATCCGATCCCTAACTTATTCAAACTCCAATTGTCTTAGTTTATCCAAGAGGGAGATAAAGTTAAAGTTAGGGGAGGTTTTTAGTGTGTTTCCTAGACTTCCACCAAGCTTGAAATTACACCCCCTTGACCCCCTTTCAAGATAAATTTGTACATTTTTCGGTAGAAAAATGTCCCGGCCGAAGGCCGGTTCCTCTTAAATTACAGGCTCGCTATCGCTCGCCAGGAAAAAATCGACACTTAAATGGCACGAAAGGTCTTAAAAGTGACATAAATGGGGCGAAAGTTCTTAAAATCGCCAAACTAATGGGGCGAACGTCTTAAAATATCAAAAGCAATGGGGCTAAACATGAGGGAGAAAGGGGTCCAGAAAAAAAAATCTCAAGTGGAAACCTCCCCTTAAATGCACCACACAAACGTAAGGCCAAACTCAATAATAGTTTTCTCTAGGGTGGGGTGGTGTGTTATTGATGAAAATGATTGATGGTGAGCCTCTCATTTAAGAAGGAATCAGCCTTCGGTCGGTACATTTTTCTACCGAAAAATTTACAAATTTATCTTGAAAAGGAGTCTAGGAGGTGTTTTTCTAAGCTTAATGGAGTTCTAGCGAGGACACTCAAAAATATATTAATAAATAAATATATAGACCAAAAAAACAAGCACTACCCCCTTAACACTGGAATTGTTTCATAAAAAGCCCCCACTGTAGCGTCGTAGTATACTGTACACTGTAGCGTCGTAGTATACTGTACACTGTAGCGTCGTAGTATACTGTACACTGTAGCGTCGTAGTATACTGTACACTGTAGCGTCGTAGTATACTGTACACTGTAGCGTCGTAGTATACTGTACACTGTAGCGTCGTAGTATACTGTACACTGTAGCGTCGTAGTATACTGTACACTGTAGCGTCGTAGTATACTGTACACTGTAGCGTCGTAGTACAGTACTGTACAGTATAATATAAGAAGTGCTAAGAAGTTATGCTGTCCTGAACACATAACCCCATCGTGGCTTTCACGTATATGGTGGGAATCATTAACCCTTACAGTACCGGCGACGTCTTTTGGGTTTGATTTCAGCGGCATATAGACGGCATATAGACTAGCATATTAGTTAGGCAATTTTAAGACCTTTTATGCCATTTAGGTGTCTAGTTTTCTCCTGGCGAGCTATAGCAATCCTGTAATTTAGGAGGAACCGGCCTTCGGCCAGGAATATTTTCCAATCGATTTTTTTTTTTTGTTTTTACAAATATATCTCAATGGGGTGTCTTGGGGGTATTATTAAAGCTTGCTGAAGGTCTAGCGAGGAAACTAAGATATATATAAATGAGACCAAAAAACAACCACTACCCCCTTAATGCTACTCTAGGTATACTGTAGGTAGGGATAGGGAGGTTGGGGAGAGAGAGGTGGGGGATAGGGAGGTGGGGGAGAGAGAGGTGGGCCAATATTCGTGTCTCCTGCTCAAGCCCCAATCAACATTAACATAGAAGATGGCTGTATTGTATTGTACCCAGGTTGTTGATGTTCGGACGTAATTGGTGTTATTGTCCACGTACTACTATTGAGCTTGTTCGGACGTAATTGGTGTTACTGTTGACGCGTAACTACTGAGCCAAGTTTATTGTTCGTGCATAACTATTCTTAGCTCAAAATGTCTTATGCATTTATCTTCCCATAATCTACTTTCAGATCGCCAGTACGGCCCCTTCTGTACCGCGACGTCCTTTTCACTTTATTCTGGCTACTATTAGACGATTTTATTAAGCTTAGGAAGGACGGTTACCAATTAAAAGGCTACAGACTATCTCAATCCATCCTTTTAGCTACCATATATCCTTCCCCAGCTGCACAAAATTGTCTAAATGTAGCTAAAATAAAGCAAAAAGACGTCATCGGTACGGAAGGGGTTAAGAGCCGCTCTACTGGTCATCTTCTTACTCATCTTACTAACTCTTGGTCATCCTCCTTCCGTGACTTCAGTGAGACTTTTTCTATTGCGCTAGACATATCGAAAGCCTTCGATGGAGTCTGGCACAAATCTCTAATTTCCAAACTACCCTCCTTCGGTTTCTTTCCCTCTATCTATGCTTTTGTCTCTAATTTCCTTTCAGACCACTCTATAGCTGCAGTTGTGGACGGCCATCGCTCACTTCCTCAACCTATCAACTACGGTTTTCCTCAGGGTCCTGTCCTGTCTCCAATTATCTTTCTAATATTCATTAATGATCTCCTCAACTGTACCTCTAGTCCTAACCACTCATATGCTGACGACTCTACCATGCACTATGCAACTAGTTTTTCACATCAACCCAGCATGCAAGCACTCCAAAACTACCGTGACGAGGCCATAGAACGCCTATCTTCTGATCTATCAATTATTTCTGATTGGGGCAGAGAAGATCTTATTACTTTCAACGCCTCCAAGACCCAATTTCTCCCTTTATCTCTCCATCGCAATCTTCCGCAAGACTATCAATTATTCTTCAACAATACACAAATCAACCCTTCATCTTCTCTCAATATTCTAAGTGTATCTTCTCCATCCGACCTTTCTTGGAAAGATCATAGCACCACTCTTGCTAAACCAGCTTCCCAGAAGTTAGGTGTGCTCAACCGTCTCTGTGAGTTCCTCAACCCCTCACAGCATCTTGCTCTGTATCGGGGCACAGTGCGCCCCTGTACTGAGTATTGTTCGCATGTGTGGGGTGGCTCCACCCATATTGGACTTATCGACAGAGTAGTCAAAAGCATTTCGGCTCATCAACTCACTTCCTCTTACTAGTTCCCTACAATCTCTTTCTACATGCCGCAATGTTGCATATATTTGACTCTTCTATCACTGTTACAATAATCAGTGTTCTTCAGAGCTCTCTCAGTGCATAACCCCCTCCCTTGCGGCGAGTGTGAGGCACTCGCCTTTTAACACAGTCTCACTCCTATTCTGTCCAGCTCTCCAACTTAAGAATTGACAAATGTTCTGCCTTTCTTCTACTCAACAAGTGAACTGGGATTATTATTACAAGCTATGCCAGTTTTTATTGATAACCTATCATAATGACTATGGAGGGATATTATCAATATACATTAATGCTGCTATACCCTGTTTATAGGAGGTAGGCCAGAAATCGTGAACCCTGACCTCTGTAACTCAAAAAGGGCTACAGGAAATGGGCTGTAAATGGCCACACCTATCCCCTAGCTGAACTTTCCCAAATGGTAGAAATATTAGCTCAATTACTGTAGTCGTTTGTGAGTTATAGAGGTTAAGGGGAGACTGACCGTTTGTTTGGTCAATTAATTCATTTATTCATATATTTTTTTAGTTTCCTCCCTAGACCTCCATCAAGTTTAGAAAAACACCCCCTAGACCCCCCTTAAAGATAAACTTGTACATTTTTCGATAGACAAATTTCACGGCCGAAGGCCGGTTCCTTTTAATATTGCAGTCTCGCTATTGCTCGCCAGGAAATAATTGACACCTAAATGGCACGAAATGTCTTAAAATTGACAACTAAATGGGGCGAAAGGTGTTAAAATCGCCAAACTAATGGGCCGAACGTCTTATCTCAAAACTAGTGGGGCTAAACATTAGGGAGAAGGGGGTCTAGAAAAACGGTCTGCCTCCCCTTAATGTTCAAGAGTTCGGGCCTACTTACTTGGAACGGGGTATTGTTGATGTTAGAATATAGAGGCTTTTGGTGACGATCGAATGTTACTTCTTCTTTCATATTGTCTACTGTACACTCGGTCCATAAAGTATCTGCACCCCTACCCTGATAATCTGGTGTGTACAGCTTGGTAGGGTTTGCATATCTACCTGTAGCTATATCCATCTATACTACTATCTACCTATACTACTGAGCTGTACACACCAGATTATCAGGGTAGGGGTGCAGATACTTTTTTGACAGAGTGTACATTAAAAAAACAAAAAAAACAAAAAATCTTATATAGTGGATATAATCATGCGTTCTATGGGGTACTCTGGTTTATCTCCACCAGCAGAGTTTCTTACGGTATCATTGCTGTTTGTCTGTCTTTTTATCTGTCTGTCTGTCCACCTGTCGGAATATATCTATGTCGCTGTCTATCTTTCTCTCCACCTGTCTGTCTGACTGTCATTTTGCTTGGTGTTCTGTTTGATAGATATCTTGAAAGCTTATGAAGGGATTTTATCGATAATCGAAATTGGCATTAAACACGGAATCCATGTATGACACCATTCTAACTGTCTAATTTCAGCAACTAGCCTACGGCAATGACAAGTGACAGTGCTTTAACCCTTTCAGTGCCGATGACTTACTTTTCATCTTATTTTGGTGACTATTAGACGATTCTATTCAATTTCAGAAGGGCCTCCAGCAATTAAGGGGAGGTATTTAGTGTGTTCCCTAGACCTCCATCAAGCTTATAATTACACCCCCTTGAGTTCCTTTCAAGATAAATTTGTACATTTTTCGGTAGAAAAATGTCCCGGCCGAAGGCCGGTTCCTCTTAAATTACAGGCTCGCTATCGCTCGCCAGGATAAAATCGACACCTGAATTGCACGAAAGGTCTTAATATGTGGTGAAAGTTCTTAAAATCGCTAAACTAATGGGGCAAACGTTTTATATCAAAAGCAATGGGGCTAAACATGAGGGAGAAAGGGGTCAAGAAAAAAATCCCTCAAGTAGAGATCTCCCCTTAACAAGCTTTGAACAATCTCACTTAACGCTTTATACTACAACAGATATTTCTTAAGTTGCACACAATTATCTAGAATGAAATACAAAAGACGTCGCCGGTACAGTGTGAGTTAATCTCTCCTGATGCTCTAGGTTACGTATCAGACCCTCACTACTTGACCTTATACTCGGCTTCACCCAATCATCAAGTCCTCACTAAAACATACACCGAGACTTAAGGGGAGACAGACCGGGTTTTTTTTTTTTTTTGTCTATTCATTCATTTATTACTTTATTTCTTAGTGTTATCGCTAGACCTCCATCAAGCTTAGAAAAACACACCCTAGACCCCTCTTTCAGACAAATTTTTACATTTTTCGGTAGAAAAATGTCCTGGCCGAAGGCCGATTTCTCTTAAAATTTCAGACTCGCTGGAAATAATCGACACCTAAATGGCACGAAAAGTCTTAAAATTGACAACAAAATGGGGCGAAAGGTGTTAAAATCGGAAAACTAATAGGTCGAACGTCTTATAATCTCAAAACAAATGGGACTTAACACGAGGGAGAAAGGAGACCAGAAAAACGACCAATCTCCCCTTAACCTCACCAGTCCATCAGCCTCACCTCAACATCTATTCTGGTTGAATCTAAGAGACTATAAACAGATATATACCCTCGCAGCTTCA
Organism: Paralithodes platypus; assembly: GCA_032716605.1. NCBI lineage: Eukaryota > Metazoa > Arthropoda > Malacostraca > Decapoda > Lithodidae > Paralithodes > Paralithodes platypus. Next base: position 9,437,849 of record CM064498.1, on the reverse strand, counting down.
TCAATCTAAGAGACTATAAACAGATATATACCCTCGCAGCTTCATCAATCTAAGAGACTATAAACAGATATATACCCTCGCAGCTTCATCAATCTAAGAGACTATAAACAGATATATACCCTCGCAGCTTCATCAATCTAAGAGACTATAAACAGATATATACCCTCGCAGCTTCATCAATCTAAGAGACTATAAACAGATATATACCCTCGCAGCTTCATCAATCTAAGAGACTATAAACAGATATATACCCTCGCAGCTTCATCAATCTAAGAGACTATAAACAGATATATACCCTCGCAGCTTCATCAATCTAAGAGACTATAAACAGATATATACCCTCGCAGCTTCATCAATCTTTCCGCTGGCCGATCTCGTCAATGAACAACTCAGTATTAGATAAAACCAACGGTGATTTTCTCGGTGGAGTGTTCTTTTATTTCAAAATTTTATTTTATTAAGCGTTATATCCACATAGCGATTTTGATTAGTTCTTTTGCATTTATCTTGTGTCGTCCCAGTTTTGGTTTGTTTATTTTGCAAGTTTTACATTATAATATAGGATTCCCCGGCTCCAGCACCACTTGGCCACCTTTGGGTTGCATATGGGAGTGTTTGGATCAGTTATATAGGATTCCCCGGCTCCAGCACCACTTGGCCACCTTTGGGTTGCATATGGGAGTGTTCGGATCAGTTATATAGGATTCCCCGGCTCCAGCACCACTTGGCCACCTTTGGGTTTCATATGGGCGTGTTTGGATCAGTTATATAGGATTCCCCGGCTCCAGCACCACTTGGCCACCTTTGGGTTTCATATGGGAGTGTTTGGATCAGTTATATAGGATTCCCCGGCTCCAGCACCACTTGGCCACTTTTGGGTTTCATATGGGAGTGTTCAGATCAGTTATATAGGATTCCCCGGCTCCAACACCACTTGGTCACCTTTGGGTTTCATATGGGAGTGTTTGGATCAGTTATATAGAATTATCCGGCTCCAACACCACTTGGTCACCTTTGGGTTTCATATGGGAGTGTTTGGATCAGTTATATAGGATTCCCCGGCTCCAGCACCACTTGGCCACCTCTGGGTTTCATATGAGAGTGTTCGGATCAGTTATATAGAATTATCCGGCTCCAACACCACTTGGCCACCTTTGGGTTGCATATGGGAGTGTTCGGATCAGTGCACTTCTTCCAATTACACGGCCGTATATCCTTACTGGACCCCAAGGTTATATTGTGAACCATCTTGACGTGAAGCTGGAAAGTGTAACTGGTCAACTGATCTGATACACTTTCCAGCAATGATACATTCTCTAACCAAAATGTTGTTTGCCACGGAATGTGAATGATGAGCGTTCCCACCTACCAGCGATTTGACCTTTCTCTAAGTATATTTCTCTGTATAAACATTCTATATAATATATCTAGCTATTTATATAAGTTCCTATACCAACTTAGTAATTTGTAGTATACTCGTCTATGTATAATCTCCAATAACGGTGAATCAGAGCCAAGGCTGCCACAACCCACTTCAACGTCTTGGTCACAATAATGATAATCAATATAGCCATGACTACATTTTTTAACACTGACCTACATAGACTCTGCTGCACACAAGGAGGAAGCAAACATTATATAACTAATGATCAAGTTATGCATACCGGTGTTCCTTTCTGTGTATCCATTTTCTTCCCTCAGCGTGCAGAGTATAGGTGTGCAGAGTGCAATGAAACTGTATTTTTTTTTTTCCCGTCTGTTAGTCAGCGTGAATTTGAAAGTATATCAACACAATTTGGCGGAAACACTACGGTACTTTCATTTGTTATCCGAAGAGTAATTATTATAGTCTGCATAATTTAACCCTTTCACAGACATTACGTAATTTTAATCATATTCTGGTTTCCATTATACAATTGTCTTTAGTTTGTAATCCACTTATACGACTAAAATGGATACCAAATATCTTCATAAACCCTCTTAGTAACATAGGTCCTTCTTAGGCTGCAAAAAAAAATAATATTTCAGCCATAATCAAAGGTAAAATGGGGTCATGGTTCTGAAGGGGTTAAACTGATGGTAATTGCTATATCTTTGCTGTAATTACTCAGCTATAACGCAGATTTTGAAGTGAAATATGGTGTTGATTACAAACACTTGGATTTTTATGATGCAGGGACCTAGTTGATTTATGCATTTCCATTAAGTATCGGTAAATCAGTTGCTAAGGGATTCAATTTACCGCCAGCTGGAATAAAACCGACTATAGCATTCGGTTTCCATTTGATGCCCTACTCTCCTGTTACTGGAATCCCCTATTTGTATTGATTTGACTAACTTAAATTACCTTTTAACCCCTTCAGCACTCTGACGCCTTTTTAACATTGATTCTGGTTAAAATTAGACGATTTTATGCAGTTTAAGAAATACTTATGTTATTAAAAGGGTTTATTGAGACCGTATTTACCCATTTGAGTCTTTGCGGTAGATTATAAACTAAAGAAAATTGTCTAATGGTAGCCAGAATATGATGCAAATTGCCTTATGGTGGTGAAGGGGTTAAACACGGGTAATTTCTCGCAAAACCCTCATTACGAAAACCCACAAGGATAATCAGACGAAAGCTCAGTCTCAGTCGAAAATACAGGGTTTGTTTTCCATCTGAACCTAGGGACTGTAAGGTGAAGAGCCGATACTCACTCTCTTCCTTCCTTACCTTTTCTCTCCATTCCTTCGCTTTCCTTCCCCTCTCTTCTCTTCTCTTCTCTTCTCTATCTTCTCTCTCTCTCTCTCACTACCCAATCTCCTCCTTCAACCCCCAAATTTGCCATCAGGTTATATCATTATCTCCGTAATTCTCCCAGTGATTATCTCTGTCTCATTAACCACTCCCATTGCTCCCCCTCCCCCCCCCCCCCGCTCTCTCTCTCCCTCCCTCCCTCTCTCTTTCTCCTTCTAGATATCTCCCCCCTCTCTCTCTCTCGTAAGCTCTGTGTGGCCAATACATCTATGTATATCTATGTAATTATCTTCCTTTCTCTCTCTCTCTCCTATCGTCCTGCCCTCCTATCTCTCTCTCTCTCTCTCTCTCTCTCTCTCTCTCTCTCTCTCTCTCTCTCCGAATATTCCTGTTGTATTGAGTATTGTCCCAGTTTCCATTGCTCCAGTTCCTTCCTTCTATAACCATCCATTCCTTCATTGGTTGATGTTTTAGTTTCTCATTCCTTCCTTCCTTTCTTTTTATTTC
>CM064498.1:9427102-9432102 GCA_032716605.1 Paralithodes platypus | reverse complement strand
TCTCACACACACACACACACACACTGTATGTCAATACTCCATCATACCGATCACTACCAGGGTGGTCGACACATTGCTCTACTATTCATGAATCTGTTGCTCACTAGTCAGTCTGTACGCGACACACACACACACACTGTCTATCGCACGAAGCACACACATACTCACACACATACATACATACATACACATACAAACACCCGTACACACCACGGTCACTAACTCATCCACATACACAATCCTTCAAAGTTACTGTACTTTATTAGCTTTTGCACTCTCTCTCTGTCTGTCTCTCTCTCTCTCTCTCTCTCACACACACACACACATACACACACACACACACACACACACACACACACACACACACACACACACACACACACACACACACTCATTTTCATTTTCTACTTTTGTGTTTTCCTCTCTCTCTCACTCTAACTCTAACTCACTCACTCACTATCGCTCTCTCCCACTCATTCACTCTCTCTCTCTCTCTTCCCGTCATTCAACAATTCAGCCAACATTTCACTACAGATCCCTCCACTATGCATGACCCTGCTGCTCACAAGTTAAGCTATTTCTAACCCCACATCGACTTTTTGGCCAACCCTTTCCTATTGAACAACAAAAATCGACCAATAAATACACCCTTCCGCCTTAAGGGGGCCCACCTCGCTTTTTTCTCTTTCTCTCCCTCACTGTTTGGCTTGTATCCATTTGGCTACATTCAGCGTATACTATTTGAAGACGTTTACCACCATCCAGGTGTCAATATTTTTCTGGCGAGCGGTAGCGAGCCAGCATATATATATATTTTTGTTTTGAGAGCAAGCTAAATTTGTAAATTTTTTCGATAGAAAATGTCTCTGGCGAAGCCAGATTTCTCCATACAATACTGACTCGCTATCGCTCGCCAGGAATAAATCGACAACTGGATGGGGATAAGCGTCTTAAAACAGTTGGCTAAATGGGGCCGAATGGATACAAGCCAAAGAAAGAGAGAAAATGAGAGAAAGAGAAACAAAGCAGGTGACCCCCCATAACAGAGAAGGTATATACTGTGAGAGACGTATGAGTGATGAAAGATTGGCTCTGTTAAACATCAAACTTTATAGGATTCAGAGCCACCAACACCCACATGCCACAAAATCACACACAGAGATATACACACACAACGCAAAATATACACATAGACTTACACACAGACAACGACCATACATACACACACACTCAAATAACACACACACACACACACACACAAACACGCGTCATAAAATGATAACGCATTCACAGACATTTACTCGCACGCTACATACAGAAACACACACGGAAATGACACCCACACCCACTTACACACTCACACACAAACACACACACTCTCTCTCCCCCACACTGCATCAGACTGCATCACCGTTGATTCATTTAAACTCCGCCTAGACAAATATCTCGCATCAAAACCCGCGCGACCTGACTGCGTTTGTAAATGAATAACTTTATTTTATCCCCCCCTCAGTTACTAACCCATCTGTCCCCTACTAACTTCCTAATCCTGCCACGGACATTAGTTCCAGGGCAGTAATTCCCTTTCCAATGTTCCCTTACCCACTCTAAACCAACGGTTGGAACTTGATCCTCAGTGTTTTGGAGGACAAGCAACCTAGAAGGGTCACTAGATCTGTTGTTGCTTGATTTCCTTTGTACTCCTTTGTACTCCTTTGTACTCCTTTGTACACCCAAATACACAATGCAAATAATACGTCACCGCCTACTCGACCTGTCATACAACCTGTGCATATGATCTGGCTTTAAGGGGAGGTTTCCACTTGAGGGATTTTTTCGAACTTCCTTCTACCTCATGTTTAGCCCCATTAATTTTGAGATTTTAAGACGTTTGGCCCATTAGTTTGGCGATTTTAATAACTTTCGCCCCATTTTTGTCAAATTTAAGACTTCGTGCCATTTAGGTGTCGATTATTTCCTGGCGAGCGATAGCGAGCCTGTAACTTAAGAGGAATCGGCCTTAGGCAGGGACAATTTTTCTACCGAAAAATTTACATATTTATCTTGAAAGGGGGAGTAATTTTAAGCTTGATGAAAACGTAGGGAACAAACTAAATACCTCCCCTTAATAGTACGTGTTTACTTTCTCTCTCTCTCTCTCTCTCTCTCTCTCTCTCTCTCTCTCTCTCTCACACACATACTACAAACACTACAAATTTACACCAAATAATAAAATACGTAAACCTTTCTCTTCCGATTACACTCGGTCATCTATTCTGTTTTATTTATCTCTGTAAGTCTCTCTCTCTCTCTCTCTCTCTCTCTCTCTCTCTCTCTCTCTCTCTCTCTCATTAACTCGGGGAAATGGAATGAAATTAAAAACCAGGAGGGCGAATCTCGATGTCACAAAGCACTTCTTCACCTACAGTGTGGTCATCGAGTGGAACAAATTGCCTGAGAAAGTGGTACAATGTAAGACAATTGACACATTCAAAAGAAGTCTAGATATTCATTTTGAGGAGGTAGGAATAAATAAAAAAAAAAAAAAAAAAAAAAAAAAAAAAAAAAAAAAAAAAAAAAAAAAAAAAAAACAGGTTAAGCATCAGTAGCATATAATATTTCGCATCTTCGTTCTTTACTATAAATTTCCCAGTAAAATGTTTTCTCATTCTGCTGGGAGACTTCTTTCCCTAACTTAATTGCTATCCTTGCCTTCCACTTTGTAGTAAATTCTATTATAGCATTAAGTCCGGACTACCTAGTAGGGACCGCAAGGTCTGTGTAGTCTGTGCATATATGTAACTATATGTAACTCTCTGTCTCTCTCTCTCTCTCTCTCTCCATTTGTTATGACTCATCATATCTCAAACCCAAATCACCCCAAGATGATCAACCACTCCCTTAGGGCTATATATTTCCAAATGTGTGCTTTTTTTACCGTTTTTTGTTCTCACCGTATATTTTATCCCTTCTTCTCCCCTCTATTTCTCAAGGGCCAAGTTTCATGTCATTGATGTGCCTCTGTAATGTATCTTTGGCACATAATAAATGCATCACATTCATGTCAAATATCACTCGTTCTATACCACTGCAAAATATTTGATTGTCCGGTTGAAACTCTCTCATTCACTCACTCTGACTTTGCCTACTATTTGTTGTTGTTGTTGTTCCCCAGGCTGTCTGGCCGAGCAGCCCCAAGGTCCCGAGCAAGGCCAATGCCATAACAGAGCGCCCCCTCAAAATCCTCCCTGCTTACCGCTAATAAAGCTCAGGTGACCGAAGCCACTCCAAGGCAGGGAGCTGAGGAGGGTGCGGAAACGCCCGGGAAACCCAAGCCCTACCCAAGACCCTGCGCCCCTCAGCAATTATGAAGGGAGAGTTGAGGGCAAAGGAAAAATGTAACGCTTTGGCTCCCAATCTGCCAACTATTTGTTTGAGCTCATTGCATCTTAACTTAGCCACTTCCCCAAGCTCTTTCTTGTATTATTTTTGTTTGTTCCATTGTTTCCCTTTCCAAATGTTATATCCCCCTTCGTACTCTCTCTCTCTCTCTCTCTCTCTCTCTCTCCACTACTTTCTCTTATAATCGCCTACTCTGTTTCGTTGTCCACATATAACTCCACGCCCCCCCCCCCCCTTCTCTCTCTCTCTCTCTCTCACTTTCACTCACTCACTCACTCTCTGGGTGGGAATAGATCATTATTTTTACGATCAGTACTGTCAACTAAATCTGGAATTACCTCTGGTTTGTGTACAGTGTAGTCGTGCATGTACCCATCTGTAAGACTCACTCTCACTCTCTCTTTCACGCACACACTCTCTCTATCTCTCTTTCTTTCACTTTCTCTCTCTCACTCCCTCACTATCTTTCACGCACACACTCTCTCTCTCTTTCTTTCACTTTCTCTCATCCTCTCTTTCACTCCCTCACACACTCTCTCACACACACACACACACACTCTTTCTGCTCTCGAAATACCGTAAGATAGGCCGTACGTGTTCATCAGCCTACTACTACGACACAAAGACCTCCCCCCCCCCTCCGGCCTACCTGTTATCGGTCTATGGGGACGACCGGGGCCCTAATGTTCACCAATCATCGGTCCATCATTCTTCTGCCTTTACCATCCAAGTCTACCAATCATCGGACCTCATTTTCATCAGAGATCCTTTGGCTAACTGAGATCGGACATTACATAATATGTATTTTTTTTTTATTATTTTTTACTGTATCTATTTATTTATTTGTTATTATTATTTTTTCAGGATGATCAATATGAATGAAGAAATGCTACGTTGAAGGTCAAAAATATTTTATTAGGCCCAGATTAAAATGTTAAGTATGTAAATTTATTTGCTGAAATATCTCGCGGAAGTTCTCAGTTTTCTCTAATAATTCTTTAACTATTGTTTAATAATATTTGCATGTAAGATTGTCAGTTTCATGTGTTCCTCGATGGATTTTACACACAAGGTGATCGACGAACTTTGGAATCCGAGTATATTGAAACATTGTCAAAATACAAACCTTGGAAATAGTCCATAAGTTTACCGTTTGGATTTGTTAGGGGGAGATTTTCTGGACCCCCTTCTCCCTCTTGCTTAGCCCCATTTGTTTGGCGATTTTAAGACCATTCGTGCCATTTAGGTGACGATTTATTTCATGGCGAACTTATAATTTAGAAGGAACCAGCCTTCGGCTGGGGCATTTTTCTACCGAAAAATGCACACATTTGTCTCAAAGGGGTTTCTTGGGGGTATTTCTATAAACTTGATGGAGGTCTAGGGAGAAAACTAAACTAGTAATAAATAAATAGAACGCCAATACAGCACAAAGAAACACGGGGAGGGTAACATGAGTATTCCATATTAATCTGGCTACTATTAGACGATTATAATTAGCTTGGAAAGAAATTGTGAGAGACAGAAGCTTAACAAAGATATATATTACTGGCTCGAACGTCCCTTGATTTTGGCCCTGTTACTCTTTCAACTCTGGA
>CM064498.1:9399170-9427002 GCA_032716605.1 Paralithodes platypus | reverse complement strand
AGACAACGACCATACATACACACACACTCAAATAACACACACACACAAACACGCGTCATAAAATGATAACGCATTCACAGACATTTACTCGCACGCTACATACAGAAACACACACGGAAATGACACCCACACCCACTTACACACTCACACACAAACACACACACTCTCTCTCCCCCACACCCAAATACACAATGCAAATAATACGTCACCGCCTACTCGACCTGTCATACAACCTGTGCATATTAGCTGGCTTTAAGGGGAGGTTTCCACTTGAGGGATTTTTTTCGAACTTCCTTCTACCTCATGTTTAGCCCCATTAATTTTGAGATTTTAAGACGTTTGGCCCATTAGTTTGGCGATTTTAATAACTTTCGCCCCATTTTTGTCAAATTTAAGACTCTTCGTGCCATTTAGGTGTCGATTTTTTTTTTGGGCGAGCGATAGCGAGCCTGTAACTTAAGAGGAATCAGGGCCTTAACGGCAGGGGAACACTTTTTTCTACCGAACACATTTTACAATATTGTATCTGAACAGAGGGGAGTAATTTTGAGCTTGATGAACAACCGTAGGGAACAAACTAAATACCTCCCCTTTAATAGTTACGTGTTACTTTCTCTCTCTCATCTCTCTTCTCCTCTCACACCACCTACTCACCACACTACAAATTTACACCAAATAATAAAATACGTAAACCTTTCTCTTCCGATTACACTCGGTCATCTATTCTGTTTTATTTATCTCTGTAAGTCTCTCTCTCATCCATCTCTCCCTCCTCCTCTCTACGCTCTCTTCTCTCTCTCTCTCTCTTTCTCAAACTCGTCTCTCTCTCTTCTGGGACTCTTGAATGGAATGAAATTAAAAACCAGGAGGGCGAATCTCGATGTCACAAAAAAGCACTTCTTCACCTACAGTGTGGTCATCGAGTGGAACAAATTGCCTGAGAAAGTGGTACAATGTAAGACAATTGACACATTCAAAAGAAGTCTAGATGTTCATTTTGAGGAGGTAGGAATAATATAGGTACAAAAAAAAAAAAAAAAAAAAAAAAAAAAAAAGAGGTTAAGCATGCATCAGTAGCATATAGTATTTCGCATCTTCGTTCTTTACTATAAATTTCCCAGTAAAATGTTTTCTCATTCTGCTGGGGGACTTCTTTCCCTAACTTAATTGCTATCCTTGCCTTCCACTTTGTAGTAAATTCTATTTTAGCATTAAGTCCGGACTACCTAGTAGGGACCACAAGGTCTGTGTAGTTTGTGTATCTATGTAACTATATGTAACTCTCTGTCTGTCTCTCTCTCTCTCTCCATTTGTTATGACTCATCATATCTCAAACCCAAATCACCCCAAGATGATCAACCACTCCCTTAGGGCTATATATTTCCAAATGTGTGCTTTTTTTTACCGTTTTTTGTTCTCACCTTATATTTTATCCCTTCTTCTCCCCTCTATTTCTCAAGGGCCAAGTTTCATGTTATTGATGTGCCTCTGTAATGTATCTTTGGCACATAATAAATGCATCACATTCATGTCAAATATCACTCGTTCTATACCACTGCAAAATATCTGACTGTCCGGTTGAAACTCTCTCATCACTCAATCACTCACTCTGACTTAGCCTACTATTTGTTGTTGTTGTTGTTGTTCCCCAGGCTGTCTGGCCGAGCAGCCCCAAGGTCCCGAGCAAGGCCAATGCCATAACAGAGCGCCCCCTCAAAATCCTCCCTGCTTACCGCTAATAAAGCTCAGGTGACCGAAGCCACTCAAAGGCGGGGAGCTGAGGAGGGTGCGGAAACTCCCGGGAAACCCAAGCCCTACCCAAGACCCTGCGCCCCTCAGCAATTATGAAGGGAGAGTTGAGGGGCAAAGGAAAAATATAACGCTTTGGCTCCCAATCTGCCAACTATTTGTTTGAGCTCATTGCATCTTAACTTAGCCACTTCCCCAAGCTCTTTCTTGTATTATTTTTGTTTGTTCCATTGTTTCCCTTTCCAAATGTTATATCCCCCTTCGTACTCTCTCTCTCTCTCTCCACTACTTTCTCTTATAATCGCCTACTCTGTTTCTTTGTCCACATATAACTCCACGCCCCCCCCCCCCCTTCTCTCTCTCTCTCTCTCACTTTCACTCACTCACTCACTCTCTGGGTGGGAATAGATCATTATTTTTACGATCAGTACTGTCAACTAAATCTGGAATTACCTCTGGTTTGTGTAGTGTAGTCGTGCATGTACCCATCTGTAAGACTCACTCTCACTCTCTCTTTCACGCACACACTCTCTCTATCTCTCTTTCTTTCACTTTCTCTCATTCTCTCTCTCACTCCCTCACTATCTTTCACGCACACACTCTCTCTCTCTTTCTTTCACTTTCTCTCATCCTCTCTTTCACTCCCTCACACTCTCTCTCTCACACACACACACACACACACACACACACTCTTTCTGCTCTCGAAATACCGTAAGATAGGCCGTACGTGTTCATCAGCCTACTACTACGACACAAAGACCTCCCCCCCCCCCCGGCCTACCTGTTATCGGTCTATGGGGACGACCGGGGCCCTAATGTTCACCAATCATCGGTCCATCATTCTTCTGCCTTTACCATCCAAGTCTACCAATCATCGGACCTCATTTTCATCAGAGATCCTTTGGCTAACTGAGATCGGACATTACATAATATGTATTTTTTTTATTTTTTTTTACTGTATCTATTTATTTATTTGTTATTATTATTTTTTCAGGATGATCAATATGAATGAAGAAATACTACGTTGAAGGTCAAAAATATTTGATTAGGCCCAGATTAAAATGTTAAGTATGTAAATTTATTTGCTGAAATATCTCGCGGAAGTCCTCAGTTTTCTCTAATAATTCTTTAACTATTGTTTAATAATATTTGCATGTAAGATTGTCAGTTTCATGTGTTCCTCGATGGATTTTACACACAAGGTGATCGACGAACTTTGGAAACCGAGTATATTAATAAAATGTCAAAATACAAACCTTGGAAATAGTCCATAAGTTTACCGTTTGGATTTGTTAGGGGGAGATTTGCTGACCCCCATCTCTTCTGCTTAGCCCCATTTGTTTGGCGATTTTAAGACCCTTCGTGTTGCCATTTAGGTTTGACGAGTTATTTCTATGGAGAAATTATAAGTTTGAGGAAAACCAGCCTGTTTGGCTGGGGCCATTTAGGTGACGATTTTTTTCATGGCGAACTTATAATTTAGAAGGAACCAGCCTTCGGCTGGGGCATTTTTCTACCGAAAAATGCACACATTTGTCGCAAAGGGGTTTCTTGGGGGTATTTCTATAAACTTGATGGAGGTCTAGGGAGAAAACTAAACTAGTAATAAATAAATAGAACGCCAATACAGCACAAAGAAACACGGGGAGGGTAACATGAGTATTCCATATTAATCTGGCTACTATTAGACGATTATAATTAGCTTGGAAAGAAATTGTGAGAGACAGAAGCTTAACAAAGATATATATTACTGGCTCGAACGTCCCTTGATTTTGGCCCTGTTACTCTTTCAACTCTGGAGGAGGCACTCGATACAGGGAGTTCTGCCTTTTGTCTCCCTCACTCGCATAGAAACAAAATATCATGAGAGTCTTCCAAAGCTGAGTAAAGTTGTTTAGCCACAATATAGTGAACAAGCGTCACGTTATACTGAGAGGATAACAATTATAATAAACAAAGTGATAATGCTGATAATTCCAGTATAGTTAATAGGAGTTGGCTCGCTCTCTCTCTCTCTCTCTCTCTCACTCCCGCTCTCCCTCTCTCTTTCTCCATATCTCTCTCTCTCTCTCTCTCTCTCTGTCTGTCTTGGGAATATGGTGATGGTCTTGGTGCTCCACAAAAACGGGTTAATATATGTCAGGAGTCGTCAGTGATGGGAGACTCGGGACAGACCAAGTGGGTGTAATAAGAACAATAACCCTTTTATCTCCTGTTCTCTCTTTCTCTGGCTTCTATCCATTCGGCCCCATTCAGCCTACTGTTTTAAGACGTTTGTCTCCATCCATGTGTCGAGTTATTCCAGCATTGTATGAAGAAATCCGGCTTCGCTGTAGACATTTTTCTATCGAAAAATGTACAAATTTAGCCTGCTGACAAAACCATTGCAAAAAAATATGCTGGCTCGCTACCGCTCGTCATGAAAAAATCGACACCTGGATGGGTATAAACGTCTTAAAACAGTAGGCTGAATGGGGCCGAATTAATACAACCCAGAGAGAGAGAGAGAAACGGAGAGATAGATAAAAACACGCGGTGGGCCCCCTTAAACTTTTCAGTGTACGGTGACACTTTTTGTCCATTTAGTCTGGGTAACATTAGACGATATTATTCAGTTTCGGAAGGAATTGTGGGAGTTGGAGGGTTAATTGGAATAGATTTGACCTATTTGGCCCTAGAGAGCTTTCCAAAGCCGAGTGAAATCGTATAGTATTAGCCAGAGTAATGTGAAAAGAGTGTCATAAACTGATTGGGTAAATAAAATCCTCTGTAGGTCACTAGGGTAATATATAAATGTCCTTACCAATTAATGCTATTAATAATCTTTAAACATTATTTGGTGGCAAAGTTTTATAATAATACCAAATAACATTCCTCGAGTTATAATGGGCGGCAAACGTCACAACTCGTCGGTGGTCGTTATGTGATTAGATTAAGAAAAGGGTTATTTATGATGAAGGGTTTTTATCGAGTAATTTATGGGGATTCTGGTGGCAGCCGAAATAGATATCATATTGATTAAGTGGAAGCTAGAACTCTACAGCTGTGTCGTTTATCATGACCAATAGGATCATATGGAGCAGGAAATAGTTCTTTATAACCATATATCTAATGATAATTGTCTATGACTGAAAACAAAAAATAAAATAAAAATAAAACAGATTCCGGAATAATATCGATTGTCTACATTTTCTAAGACGAACCATTAAGTATTGATTTTCTATAGAAAACTATCTATCTGTCTATTGCCGGACACCGTGATCCCCGAAGGGGTGGCCACTAATGAATTGCCCCCATTATTGTCCTCAGTCGACTCCCATCCAGCACCGCCTTCATGCATATACCTCTTAATTCCATCCCTCCACCTCTCTCTCTGTTTTGAGTATTGTTCACGTGAGTGGGGAGGGTCCTCTCACACCGCACTCCTAGACAAAGTAGAAAGGAAGGCCTTTCGTATCATTAACTCCCGCCCTCTCACCAACTCTCTTCAAACTCTCTCTCTACGCCGCAATGTTGTATCTCTCTCGCTATTCTATCGCTACTACAATAATCAGTGCTCCTCAGAGCTCTCCCATTGTATACCACCTCCTCTATGTAGGGTACATGGTACCCGTCTTGCAACACAATCCCACCCCTATTTTGTGCAACTCTCCAACCCAAGAGTGAAACGTTACTCTGTCTTTCTTCTATTCAGCAGCTGAGCTCTGGAACTCTCTTCCAGAAGCAGTCTTTCCCTCCTCCTATGACTTAAATTGCTTCAAACTCCGTGTGTCCAGGCATTTTGGCTCGAACGTCCCTTGATTTTGGCCCTGTCACTCTTTCAACTATGGGGGAGGCACCCGCTACAGACTGTTCTGCTTTTTGTCTCCCTCACTCACATAGGAAAACAAATATATACAAAAAAATCAAGGCTTCAATGTTCTCCCCAAATACATAAACACTGCTGTATTCAAAGAGTCACCATATATACTTGATTTAGACTTACTGCAAAATACCTTAAGAGCTATTGGCCAAGCCAGACCTCCGCACTAACCTTGAAGCAGACGCAGAATGAGAAAGGCATGGTGGCCAGCACGAGCATCCAGGAGAGGCCGGTGAGGATCCACCCACACACACCGATACCGGTGTCATTCTCGTCCGCTGGGGGGACACAGAACATACACATAAATATAGTGACATGGAGTTACATGGAGTTATACATATACCTACATGGAGCTAGATGGAGTTATACGTATAGCTACATGGAGTTATACGTATAGCTACATGAAGTTAAATAGAGTTATACATATAACTACATGGAGTTAGATTGAGTTATACATATAGCTACATGAAGCTAGATTAAGTTATACATCTAGCTACATGGAGTTAAACATATAGCTACATGGAGATAGATTGAGTTACACATAGCTACATAGAATATGATGGAGTTATACATAATTATATGGAGATAAATTATGCTTAATACTTATCCTAGGGAGACCGTTATGTATATTTACAAACAGCATCATAGGGATTAATATACCTGTTGTTGCTTGCTTTCCTTTGTATTACATTAAGTTACATAAGAACGTAAGAACATAAGAAAAATGGAAATCTGCTGAAGGCCTATTGGACCATACGAGGCAGCCCCTCCATCCCTATTAGTTTGTTCCCTAAAAAATATCTTCCGCTACAACCAATATCCCCTACACTTCATCTATATATCTTCCGCTACAACCAATATCCCCTACACTTCATCTATATATCTTCCGCTACAACCAATATCCCCTACACTTCATCTATATATCTTCCGCTACAACCAATATTCCCTACACTTCATCTATATATCTTCCGCTACAACCAATATCCCCTACACTTCATCTATATATCTTCCGCTACAACCAATATCCCCTACACTTCATCTATATATCTTCCGCTACAACCAATATCCCCTACACTTCATCTATATTACAGCTACCCATGAACATTATATTGAACTAAGTAGCTATAAAGCTTTACACATATTTATGAATATGGTGATGCATTTCTTCCTATTATCCTGGCTTTCATTAGACGATTAATTCAGATATGTGGTTTCCTTGTATGGTTCTAAGAGGTCCTTCCTATGCTAAACGACCCCTTCAGTATAATGATACCGTCATTCTGGATTGATTCTGATTAAAATGACCACTTATTTTGTTTACGAGGGATCTCTGGGAATCAATGAGGCAAAGTTAATCTTGACTAACATTTCCATCCTCTCAGATCCTTCCAAAACAAAATAGAATTGTCTAAATGATAGCCAGCATGAAAGTAAGAGAATCACCATAAAACACTCACAGGGCTAACTGGCATGAAGTGATGTATATTAAGGGAGACCACCTCGTTTTTTAATTTTTCTCTCCCTCTCTCTTTGGCTTGTATCCACTCGACCCCATTCAGCCTACTATTTTAAAACGTTTACCCCCATCCAGGTGTTAATATTTTCCTAGCGAGCTGTAGCGAACCAGCATATATATATTTTTGTTTTGACAGCAAGTTAAATTTGTAAATTTTTCGATAGAAAAATTTCTCCGGCGTAGCCAGATTTCTCCATACAATGCTGGCTCGCTATCGCTCGCTAGGAAGAAATCGACACCTGGATGGGGATAAACGTCTTAAAACAGTTGGCTGAATGGGGCCGAGTGGATACAAGCCAGGGAAAGAAAGCAATGGAGAGAAAGATAAAAAAAGCCGGTGACCCCCTTTAAATTTCAGATCAAGTGACGACCGACGCACTGACGAATTAATGCCTTGTGATTCAGTTCTGTAAGTGACACCCATGAATCGCTAATCAATCACCAAGTCGTACAATCTCCCTTCTAATCCGTCAACGTGTCAATATAAACTCAATCTCATCTCGCATATCGGAATTACTATGGAATGACCTTGGCATGACTTATCTAATCGTCGGCGTTTGTCTACAGAGGCGCGGATCCATTTGGGTAAGGTGGCTCACCTGTTTTTTTTTTCTCCTTTTCTATTTCTCTCTTTCTTTAGCTTATATCCATTCGACCCCGTTCAGCCTACTGTTTTAAGACATTTGTCCCCATCCAGGTGTCGATCTTTTCCTGGCGAGCGATACCGAGCCAGCATTTTATGGAGAAATCCGGCTGCGCCGGAGAAATTTTTCTATCAAATAATGTACAAATTTAGCTTGCTGTCAAAACAAAATATATAAATGCTGGCTCGCTACCGCTCGCCAGGAAAATATTGACACCTGGATGGGGTAAACGTCTTAAAACAGTAGGCTGAATGGGGCAGAATGGATACAAACCAAAGAGAGAGGGAGAGAAAGATAAAAAAAGCCGGTGAACCCCCTTAACCCTTCTGACTTCCACATACCCTTCCTAAACTGAATATACCAGCGTCTAATAACAATAACCAGTGAACAGAACAGAAAGGCGTCATCGGATCTGGAAAGGGTTATAACCATCAAGGAAGAACCGGCTGAAACGAGTACATGCAGCTGTTATTAAGGGGGCACTACTCGCTTTTTATGGACCCCCTTCTCCCTTGTGTTTAGCAATTTAGTTGTGAGGTTTTCAGATGTTTGTTCCGTTAGTTTGGCGATTTTGAGACCTTTCGCCTCATTTTTTTGTCAATATTAAAACCTTTCGTGCCCTTTAACGATTTTTTCCTAGCGAGCGAAAGCGAGCCTCTAATTTTAGAAGGAACCGGCCTTCGGCCGGGAAATTTTTCGACCGAAAAATGTACAAATTTATCTTGAAAGGGGGTCTAGGGGGTGTTTTTTTAAGCTTGATGGAGGTCTAGCGGGGAAACTCAAAAACAAAATAATAAATAAATATATACAGTAGACCAAAAACCAAGCATTACCCCTTAAGATTGTCATCAGCTAGAATACAAGATTAGGCTCAACAAACATTTTGAATATTTATGTACCTAAATATACAGACTATATACAGTATGTAGGTTCCTGCTGTCTTCAGAAATATACAGACTATATACAGTATGTAGGTTCCTGCTGTCTTCAGAAATATACAGACTATATACAGTATGTAGGTTCCTGCTGTCTTCAGAATATACAGATACAGTATGTAGGTTCCTGCTGTCTTCAGAAATATACAGACTATATACAGTATGTAGGTTCCTGCTGTCTTCAGAAATATACAGACTATATACAGTATGTAGGTTCCTGCTGTCTTCAGAAATACAGACTTATACAGTATGTAGGTTCCTGCTGTCTTCAGAAATATACAGACTATATACAGTATGTAGGTTCCTGCTGTCTTCAGAAATATACAGACTATATACAGTATGTAGGTTCCTGCTGTCTTCAGAAATAACTATACAGTAACTATTGCCTTATTCATATCCATAAGGTTATTTGTTATTTATGTATTCTTGGTGATGATGATGACGATGATGATGATGGTGGCGATAGTGATGATGATGATTATAGAGGTGATGGTGGTGATAGATGATGATGATGATTATGGAGGTGATGGTGGTGATAGATGATGATGATGATGATGATGATGGTGGCGATAGTGATGATGATGATGATTATAGAGGTGATGGTGGTGATAGATGATGATGATTATGGAGGTGATGGTGGTGATAGATGATGATGATGATGATGATAGGTGATGATGATGATGATGGTGGCAATAGTGATGATGATGATGATTATAGAGGTGATGGTGGTGATAGATGATGATGATTATGGAGGTGATGGTGGTGATAGATGATGATGATGATTATGGAGGTGATGGTGGTGATAGATGATGATGATGATAGGTGATGATGGTGGCGATAGTGATGATGATGATGATATGGTGTATTGATGATGATGATGATTATGGAGGTGATGGTGGTGATAGATGATGATGATGATAGGTGATGATGGTGGCGATAGTGATGATGATGATGATTATAGAGGTGATGGTGGTGATAGATGATGATAATGATTATGGTGGTGATAGATGATGATGATGATTATGGAGGTGATGGTGGTGATAGATGATGATGATGATTATAGAGGTGATGGTGGTGATAGATTATGATGAGGATGATGATAGGTGATGATGATGATGATGGTGGCAATAGTGATGATGATGATGATTATAGAGGTGATGGTGGTGATAGATTATGATGATGATTATAGAGGTGATGGTGGTGATAGATGATGATAATGATGATGATAGGTGATGATGATGATGATGGTGGCAATAGTGATGATGATGATGATTATAGAGGTGATGGTGGTGATAGATGATGATGATGATGGTGGTGGTGATAGAGGTGCTGGTGGTGATGATAGTGGTTGTGGTAGTGATGATGATGATGGTGGTGGTGATAGAGGTGCTGGTGGTGATGATAGTGGTTGTGTAGTGATGATGATGGTGGTGGTGATAGAGGTGCTGGTGGTGATGATAGTGGTTGTGGTAGTGATGATGATGATGGTGGTGGTGGTGATAGAGGTGCTGGTGGTGTGATAGTGGTTGTGGTAGTGATGATGATGATGGTGGTGGTGCGGTGTGGTGGGATGATAGTGGTTGTGGTAGTGATGATGATGATGGTGGTGGTGATGATGGTGGGGGTGATGATAGTGGTTGTGGTAGTGATGATGATGATGGTGGTGGTGATAGAGGTGCTGGTGGTGATGTAGTGGTTGTGGTCGTGATGATGATGATGGTGGTGGTGATAGAGGTGCTGGTGGTGATAATAGTGGTTGTGGTATTGATGATGATGGTTGTGGTAGTGATGGTGGTGGTGATGATAGTGGTGGTAGTGATGGTGATGATGGTGGTGGGGTAGAGGGCTGGTGGTGATGATAGTGGTTGTGGTAGTGATGATGATGCTGGTGGTGATAGAGGTGCTGGTGGTGATGATAGTGGTTGTGGTAGTGATGATGATGATGGTGGTGGTGATAGAGGTGCTGGTGGTGATGATAGTGGTTGTGGTAGTGATGATGATGATGGTGGTGGTGATAGAGGTGCTGGTGGTGATGATAGTGGTTGTGGTAGTGATGATGATGTGTGGTGGTGATAGAGGGTGCTGGTGATGATAGTGGTTGTGGTGATCTGATGGGTGGTGGTGATAGAGGTGCTGGTGGTGATGATAGTGGTTGTGGTAGTGATGATGATGATGATGGTGGTGGTGATAGAGGTGCTGGTGGTGATGATAGTGGTTGTGGTAGTGATGATGATGATGATGGTGGTGGTGATAGAGGTGCTGGTGGTGATGATAGTGGTTGTGGTAGTGATGATGATGATGATGATGGTGGTGGTGATGATAGTGGTTGTGGTAGTGATGATGATGATGATGGTGGTGGTGATAGAGGTGCTGGTGGTGATGATAGTGGTTGTGGTAGTGATGATGATGATGGTGGTGGTGGTGATAGAGGTGCTGGTGGTGATGATAGTGGTTGTGGTAGTGATGATGATGATGGTGGTGGTGATAGAGGTGCTGGTGGTGATGATAGTGGTTGTGGTAGTGATGATGATGATGATGGTGGTGGTGATAGAGGTGCTGGTGGTGTTGATAGTGGTTGTGGTAGTGATGATGATGATGGTGGTGGTGGTGATAGAGGTGCTGGTGGTGATGATAGTGGTTGTGGTAGTGATGATGATGATGGTGGTGGTGGTGATAGAGGTGCTGGTGGTGATAATAGTGGTAGTAGTGATGATGATGATGGTGGTGGTGAGAGGTGCTGGTGGTGATGATGTGGTTGTGGTAGTGATGATGATGATGATGGTGGTGGTTGTGGTAGTGATGATGATGATGGTGGTTGTGGTAGTGATGATGATGATGGTGGTGGTGGTGATAGAGGTGCTGGTGGTGATAATAGTGGTTGTGGTAGTGATGATGATGATGGTGTTCCTTAAGGGGAGATCTCCACTTGAGGGATTTTTTTCTTGACCCCTTTCTCCCTCATGTTTAGCCCCATTGCTTTTGATATTATAAAACGTTTGCCCCATTAGTTTAGCGATTTTAAGAACTTTCACCCCATATTAAGACCTTTCGTGCCATTCAGGTGTCGATTTTATCCTGGCGAGCGATAGCGAGCCTGTAATTTAAGAGGAACCGGCCTTCGGCCGGGACATTTTCTACCGAAAAATGTACAAATTTATCTTGAAAGGGACTCAAGGGGGTATAATTTTAAGCTTGATGGAGGTCTAGGGAACAAAGTAAATACCTCCCCTTAACCCTTTGTTTATTCTGGCTATTATTGGAAGATTTGATGCAGCTTAGGAAGGACATCTAGGAATCTAAAGGAACCACATGAATTCAACTATACCTCTGACTCCCACAGATCCTTCCTAAGCTGAATTAAATTGTCTAATTATAAACTGGTGTAACGAACCATAATCCTCAAAGGGTAAATATTAAATATACCAATAAATAAATAGACCAACAAATACCACTACCCTCTTAACAGAAGAATGAACACGAAATATAAAAAAAGAAAAGAAAAAACAAAAAGTGCCTCTACAGTTGATACGTAATGCAGAGTTTGGTAGGAAGATAATTATGTGGAGAGGCTTAAGGGGGGTCACCTGCTTTTTTTCTCTTTCTCTCCTTTTCTCTTTTTGTTTGGCTTGTATTCATTCGGCCCCATTCAGCCAACTGTTTTGAGACGTTTATCCCCATCCAGGTGTCGATTTTTTCCCTGGCGAGCGATAGCAAACCAGCATTGTATGGAGAAATCCGGCTTCGCCGGATTTTTTTTTCTATCCAAAAATGTACAAATTTAGCTTGCTGTCAAAAAAAGAAATATATATATATATATATATATGGTGGCTCGCTACCGCTCACCAGGAAAATATTGACACCTGGATGGAGGTGAACGTCTAAAAACAGTAGGCTGAATGGGGCCGAATGGATAAAAGCCAAAGAGAGAAGGAGAAAAAGAGAAAACAAGAGAGGTGGGCTCCCTTAACTATTCACACCCATGTTATTTGGCATGCTGTCAGGGGCGGGTGTGTCAGGACCTAATTGTTCGGTTGCGTGACTGTATGCTAGATATGTGTTTGTCTTTGTGAGTGTGTCTGTCTGCCTGTCAGTGTGTGTGTGTGTGTGTGTGTGTGTGTGTGTGTGTGTTTGAAAGTCTGTCTCTGCCTGTGTGTTTCTGGGTTTGTGTGTATGTGTGTCTGTCAGTGTGAGTGTGTGTCTTTCTCTGTGTGTGAGTGTGTAAAAGATATAATTAGATAACAACTATTGTCTCGTGTTTGTTAGAATATATATATATATATATATATATATATATATATATATATATATATATATATATATTATACAGTATATATTTATATACTATATAATATATATATATATATATATATATATATATACTGTATATATATATATATATATATATATATATATATATCTATATATATATATATATATATCTATATACAGTATATATTTATATATACAAATACGAGACAATATGTGTTATCTAATTATATCTTTTACACACACACACACACACACACGTATTGACAGACATGGACCGCACACTCAGAGAAAGACACACACTCACACTGACAGACACACATACACACAAACCCAGAAGCACACACAGGCAGAGACAGGCATTCAAACAAGCACACACCCACACACACTGACAGACAGGCACACTCACAAAGACAAATAAATATACTATACTGCCGTATAGTGAATATACTATGCTGCTGTATAGTGAATATACTATGCTGCTGTATAGTGAATATACTATGCTGCTGTATAGTGAATATACTATGCTGCTGTATAGTGAATATACTATGCTGCTGTATAGTGAATATACTATGCTGCTGTATAGTGAATATACTATGCTGCTGTATAGTGAATATACAATACTGCTGTATAGTGAATATACAATACTGCTGTATAGTGAATATACAATACTGCTGTATAGTGAATATACAATACTGCTGTATAGTGAATATACAATACTGCTGTATAGTGAATATACAATACTGCTGTATAGTGAATATACAATACTGCTGTATAGTGAATATACAATACTGCTGTATAGTGAATATACATACTGCTGTATAGTGAATATACAATACTGCTGTATAGTGAATATACTACTGCTGTATAGTGAATATACTATACTGCTGTATAGTGAATATACAATACTGCTGTATAGTGAATATACAATACTGCTGTATAGTGAATATACAATACTGCTGTATAGTGAATATACTATGCTGCTGTATAGTGAATATACTATGCTGCTGTATAGTGAATATACTATGCTGCTGTATAGTGAATATACTATGCTGCTGTATAGTGAATATACAATACTGCTGTATAGTGAATATACTATGCTGCTGTATAGTGAATATACTATGCTGCTGTATAGTGAATATACTATGCTGCTGTATAGTGAATATACTATGCTGCTGTATAGTGAATATACTAGCTGTATAGTGAATATACTATGCTGCTGTATAGTGAATATACAATACTGCTGTATAGTGAATATACAATACTGCTGTATAGTGAATATACAATACTGCTGTATAGTGAATATACAATACTGCTGTATAGTGAATATACAATACTGCTGTATAGTGAATATACAATACTGCTGTATAGTGAATATACAATACTGCTGTATAGTGAATATACAATACTGCTGTAAAATGAATATACTATACTGCTGTATAGTGAATATACTATGCTGCTGTATAGTGAATATACTATACTGCTGTATAGTGAATATACTATACTGCTGTATAGTGAATATACTATGCTGCCGTATAGTGAATATACTATGCTGCCGTATAGTGAATATACTATGCTGCTGTATAGTGAATATACTATGCTGCTGTATAGTGAATATACAATACTGCTGTATAGTGAATATACTATGCTGCTGTATAGTGAATATACTATGCTGCTGTATAGTGAATATACTATACTGCTGTATAGTGAATATACTATGCTGCTGTATAGTGAATATACTATACTGCTGTATAGTGAATATACTATGCTGCTGTATAGTGAATATACTATGCTGCTGTATAGTGAATATACTATACTGCTGTATAGTGAATATATGCTGCTGTATAGTGAATATACTATGCTGCTGTATAGTGAATATACTATGCTGCTGTATAGTGAATATACTATGCTGCTGTATAGTGAATATACTATGCTGCTGTATAGTGAATATTTATTTTTCGTGCTTATCCTACAATTCTCCTTAATCCTACTTAACAAAAGGATAAAAGAGATTAATAGAACTGAGGTAAACTTAATGATACTGATGATGGAATAGATAAAGTGTTTCATTTAGAATGGCGCAAAGGGCTGTGAATAATTAGATGCCCTTACAAAACAGTAATTTATCCTTGGTTCGATAGACAGTCTTGCTAACCATTGAAAAAACATATCAACATACGATGACGAGTTGATTACAGCCCCACCTCTACCTGTATCGATATACCCTCCCCTTTGTGCCCTCACCCCGGGTACCTTCCTCGATGGCTTAATAATTCACGACATTGATTACAGAAATACGGAGGTGGTTACATGAGCTGTCCGCGTGTTTCATTGGGCTAGGTGATCAGTACTATATATTATATATATATATATATATATATATAGATATATATATATATATATATATATATATATATATATATTGATCCACTACCCTAATATTCTAAGCAGGTTCGAGTGACTAAATTCACCAGCCATAAATATATCGCAACCTCGTGTCTCCTCACCGTTGATCATATTATGGCAAGCCTCACTCAATAGAGAGCAGACAAACATACACATATTTACAGTTATGAATACTGGACTCCGCCAAGTTGACAACATGGATATGAACACTATATGAACAGGAACACTATATTGGCAGTTTAAGGGGGGTCACCGTTTATTTTTAATCTTTATCTCCTTTTCTCTTTTTCCCTGGCTTGTATCCATTCGGCCTCATACAGCCAACTGTTTTAAGACGTTTATCCCTATCCAGGTGTCGATTTCTTCTTGGCGAGCGATAGCGAGCCAGCATTGTATGGAGAAATCCGGCTTCGCCGGAGAAATTTTTCTATCGAAAAATGTACAAATTTAGCTTGCTGTCAAAACACAAATATATATATAAGAACATAAGAACATAAGAAAATGGGAGTCTGCAGAAAGCCGATTGGCCTAAGCAAGGCAGATCCCTGTCCCACACAACCCCAATTCAATTACAAAGCCCAATTATAGGCTTCACACTCTAATACCCTGAGGATCATCTTACCAAAACGGTTAGAGATTAACGCAGGATTATGGAGGTCTGCAGAGCGCTGATTGGCCCAACCCGGCTGATCCCCCTTCACACCCAACCCTTCTCGTCCATATGCTTATCTAATTTTATCTTAAAGCTCCCTACAGTTTTAGATCCCACTATAGCACTTGGTAGTCCATTCCACCCATCTACAACTCTGTTACCAAACCAATACTTGCCTATATCTTTTCTGAAACGAAATTTATCTAATTTGAAACCATTGGTACGAGTTCTTTCGCTATCACTGAGCTTTAGTACATTTGCCATGTCCCCTTTGTTAATCCCACTAACCCACTTGAACACCTCTATCATATCCCCTCTAACTCTGCGTCTCTCTAACGAATGTAAACCTAATTTCTTCAACCTTTCTTCATACGAAAGATTTCTAATATTATGGATCATTTTTGTCATTCTACGCTGTACTCTCTCCAATGAATCTATGTCCATTCTGTAATAAGGACACCAAAATTGGACAGCATAATCCATGTGGGGTCTCACTAATGACAAGTAAAGTTTTAAGATAACATCAGCAGTTCTGTTACTCACACTCCTAGAGATGAACCCGAGAATCCTGTTTGCCTTATTACGAACGCTTATACACTGTTTTCTAGGCTTCAAATCATTGCTAACAAACACACCTAGATCTTTCTCGCAGTCTGAATTTTCTAATTCTAAATTAGCTAGTTTATATTTAAAATTTGTTTGCATCTTCCCTATCTTTAATACCTTGCATTTGTCAATGTTAAACTTCATCTGCCAATTTACTGACCATTCATGTAAGGTATCTAGATCCCTTTGGAGGCACTCTATATCGCTATCTGAATCAATTGATCTCCCTATTTTAGTATCGTCTGCGAATTTACTTATCCTACTAGTTATACCTAAATCTAGGTCATTTATGTATATAAGAAACAACAGGGGACCTAATACCGATCCCTGGGGGACACCACTTTTGACTGCTCCCCATTCTGACTTGGTACCATTTATGCTGACTCTCTGCTTCCTACCAATTAGCCATGACCTAATCCATCCTAACAACGCCCCACCTATTCCATGTGCCTCAACCTTTCTCATCAATCTCTCATGAGGGACTCTGTCGAAAGCTTTACTGAAATCTAAATATATAATATCATATGACTTGTCATTATCTACTGCTTCATATACCTCTGAGAAAAAACTAAGCAAATTAGTAAGGCAAGACCGTCCCTGAGTGAATCCATGCTGAGAAGAATTGATTAAGTTAAATGTTTCTAAGTGGTTTCTCATTTTCCTAGCAATAATTGACTCTAGTAGTTTTCCTATGATTGAAGTGAGACTAATGGGACGGTAATTGGATGCTATTGATTTATCACCTTTTTTGAAGATCGGAACTACATTTGCAAGCTTCCAAGCTTCTGGAACTATACCTGTTTCTAATGACTTGTTAAATAGAAATGTTAATGGATAACTTAACTCATCTCTGCATTCTTTTAATACTCTAGCATATACCTCATCAGGACCAGGCGATTTATGAGGTTTCAGTCTGTCAATTTCCTTAACCACATCATTTCTACTTATAGTAACCGTACTTAACCTATTTTCTATACTATCGCTGTATACCTTACGGACTTCTGGAAACTGTGCCAAATTTTCATTAGTGAAAACGGAAAGAAATTGACTATTTAATGTACTGCACATTTCTAAATCACTTTCTGTCAATTTTCCTATAGAAGTTTTAAGGGGACCAATTACATCTCTAACCTTGGATTTATATAGTTGGTAAAAAGCTTTAGGATTATTTTTTGAGTCATTGGCAACCTTAATTTCATAATTTCTTTTTTCTTTCCTAATTTCTTTCCTAATATGCTGGCTCGGTTCCGCTCGCCAGGAAAATATTGACACCTGGTTGGGGGTAAACGTCTGAAAACAGTAGGCTGCTTCAAACTCCGTGTGTCCAGGCAGTTTGGCTCGAACGTCCCTTGATTTTGGCCCTGTCACTCTTTCAACTATGGGGGAGGCACTCGCTATAGGCAGTTCTGCCTTTTGCCTCCCTCACTCACATAGAAAAAAAAAAAAAAAGGCTGAATGGGGTCGAATGGATACAAGTCAAAGAGAGAGGGAGAGAAAGAGAACAAAAAAGCGAGGTGGGCTCCCTTAATGAAGCATTGACGAAAGTTGTCTACAGACTGTTCCTACCCATGTACAGTTTTCCACATAAGTTCTGTTCCTAGTTGTGATCTTATGCATGGAAGCAATATTAGTATGGATGAATTGCGAGTGTGGTTTCTTTTAATTATCAGTTGATTAATCAGATGGGTTAAGGGGAGATATCCACTTGAGGGATTTTTTTCTTTACCTCTTTCTCCCTCATGTTTAGCCCCATTGCTTTTGAGATTTTAAAACGTTCGCCTCATTAGTTTGGTGATTTTAAGAACTTTCGCCCCATTTCTGTCAATTTTAAGACCTTTCGTGCCATTTAGGTGTCGATTTTTTTCCTGGCGAGCGATAGTGAGCCTGTAATTTAAGAGGCACCGGCCTTCGGCCGGGAAATTTTTCTATCGAAAAATGTAAAAATTTATCTTGAAGGAGGGTCTAATTCAAAGTTTGATAGAAGTCTAGGGAACACACTAAAAACCTACCCTTAACTACTGTATAGGACACCACAATTGTAATTAATTCAGGCGCAGTATATTTCTATGAATAAGATCACGGAGAGGAACAGAACTTATGTGGGCAACTGTACATCAGATACGACAGTAGGAGCGTTCACAGAAGCGGACACTGTGGTATAATGTATTTAGCTTTTTGAGCTAAACAAATAATTAACCCTTTGAAGATTATGACACATTTTGATTGCTTACTCTGGTCTATGATTATGCAACTGTGTACAGTTTAAGAAGGATCTATGGGAATTATATGGGGAACGACTCTCTCAATTAGCCCTCCAACTTCAACACACCCTTTCTGATCCGAAGAAAACCGACTAATAGTAGCCAGAAAACAGAAAATAAATGCGTAATCGGATCTTGAAAGGGTTTAGTTATGGTTGAATTTAGAAGAAAGGGCAAGTGGAGCGTACTAATTATCGATCATTTACACCAGCTGTCCCCTGTTGAAACGAGGGCTGTCAATTAAATCAAAAGTCAAATATTGAGAGAGAGAGAGAGAGAGAGAGAGAGAGAGAGAGAGAGAGAGAGAGAGAGAGAGAGAGAAATAAACACAAAAGACAAAGAATAAGAGAGGAAGGAACACAACAAAATAAACAACAGGAAGAAAGAAGTACGGACGAGAGATAAAGAGAAAAAGGAGCAGGAGCGAAAGAGAAAACAAGAGCTGGAGAGAAAGAGAGGTCATTTCACTAACTTACGACATTTGACCATGGCTCAGCGAAGTCACCCCCTAAAGTATCACAGAAAACTTGCACAGAAAACGGAGGGGCAGGCGCAAGTAGGCAGTAAGGTAGTGACAGACGAGAAGGTGCAAGAAAATTGTAAATAAACAAGGAGTAGAAAAAGGTAGAGAGGAATAAAGAAGTAATAGAAAATGGAAAAATGGGGAAACATAAATAAACAAAGAACTTTCATGGAATAAACATCATAAAAAAGGAAGTAGAGAAAGGAGAGAAACGAGAACGAAGAGAATGTTTAGTGAAAAACAAAACAAAAATACGTGATGATGGTGTCTTAGAAGGGGAGGAAGACGAGAGAGAGAGAGAGAGAGAGAGAGAGAGAGAGAGAGAGAGAGAGAGAGAGAGAGAGAGAGAGAGAGAGAGAGAGAGAGAGAGAGAGAGAGAGAGAGAGAGAGAGAGAGAGAGAGAGAGAGAGAGAGAGAGAGAGAGAGAGAGAGAGGAGAGAGAGAGAGAGAGAGAGAGAGAGAGAGAGAGAGAGAGAGAGAGAGAGAGAGAGAGAGAGAGAACAGAAAGAATGGAGGTTTCTCTGATGTGACCGTAAAGAGTTAGGGTCAGTTTTGGGCGACTCCACTCTTGACCCCACCTATAACTTTCTTCAAATTGCTGAACACACACACGCACACGCCCGTAGCCTAGTGGTAGAGCTCTCGTCTCACACACGAGGGGCCGGGGGTTCAATCCCCGGCCGGGCGGAGACAAATTGGGCTTGTCTCCTTTCATGTGTTAGCCTCAGTTCACCTAGCTGTAAATAGGTACCTGGAATAAGTGGACGACGTTGTGACGTCCCATCTGGGGTTGGCAAAAATGGTACAAGGCGAGATGGGTATCATATGGTTCACCTAAGCTGATGGCTACCTAAGCCTTCGGGCGAGACGGTACCGTCTATAGTGAGAATGGTACCATACAGATCCACCCTAAGCCTTCGTTTCCGATGTCGCCAATTGGCTAAAATACAGACTACACACACATCCACAGCCATTCCAACAATACATAAAACACTTAACATGCATTTCACGCAATACATTCCCAGTTAAGGAGGCGCGATAATAATGAGCTTAGCTCGCATTGCGTGGATTCCCCTTGACGAACAAGTAACTGAGTAACACAGGCACACACCCACACACACACAGACACAGTGGCGCGCACACAAGCATACATATACAGCACACGCGCGCAGACCCACATGCACACACATAAGAACACCTAGACGCAAGCAAACATAAACACAAATACATTTGCAACTACACACACACACACACACACACACACACACATGTACATTTACAATACCAACTTCAATTCCAATTACTGCTCACATAATTATTAGGAATTCATCTTCATATGTTTCACCTATATAAACAGTTTATATATATATATCTATTACCAGACGCCGTGATCCCCAAAGGGGTGGCCACGAAGGAATCGCCCCCATGCACCTCTATCCTCAGTAAGTTGACGCCCCTCCTCCCATCCAACACTGCTTTCACTGAATTTCTTAACTCATATTTACGGCCATATACTAACCCTTAGCCCCAGGGGAACTTTTTATTCAACTGGAGAAGGACCTTGACGAACAGTATTTTGTAACCAACAAATAACTCTGTGATATATAGTTGTCTTTTCTTGTAAATCAACAATCAATTTCTCATTAAATTGAAGAAAATCCTCTAATGGAAGCCAAACTAAATGGAAAACCCGCGTCCTGGGATACCGAAAGGGTTAAGCATCCACACTCCAAAAAATGCATAAACAGAGTCTCATATATTCACAAACGAAGGTGAGCATAATTCACGCAAAATTGCTCCTTTTATCCAGGTGTATCAGGTAATGGATACGCCTTTAAATCACGGTAAGATGATTGTGCCGTGGCGTATGTGTTGATAAATGGAGCCCTGCTTAGTGTGTGTGTGAGGCGGGGAGAGGAAGACCGAGGATAATGGAGTCGTTGGATGTATAGTAGTAAGGATAAATGTTGCGTATGGCGGATAGTGTGTGTGTGTGTGTGTGTGTGTGTGTGTGTGTGTGTGTGTGTGTGTGTGTGTGTGTGTGTGTGTGTGTGTTGAGCGACTATGATCAAGAGGAGAGTTCCGGTAACTATGTAGTGATTTACAAATACCAAACAGTGATTTACAGAGTAAACGGTAATTTACAGTGCTCATTTACAGTGTCCAATGGGTTATTTACAAGGTACAAGTGACGACTTACAGTAATGAAAAAGTTATTTCCAGTGACGAAAAGATAATTTACAGTGATGAAAAGGTGATTTACAGTGATGAAAACGTGATTTACAATGACAAAAACGTGATTTACAATGACATCGAAGTGGTGATTTACAGTGTCCAAATAAGGTGATCATTTACAACAACTGAAATTAACTTTCCATTATGTCGAAGAGTTTAGTGATGGTGATTCATAGTGATCAAACAGAGTGACTTACAGTGACCACATAGTAATTTACAGCATCTACGTGTGGTAAGATTTACACAATAGCGACCATATAACAATTTACAATGCCAAAGTAATATATTACAGTGACTAAAGAGTAATAAACAGTGCCCGAGGTATGATGTAGAAGGTTCGAGACTCACTATCCTTAACATCGAAGGGTTTATTGATGATGATTAACAGTGATCAAACAGAGTGATGTATTGCAGTAATTAAAGAGTATTAAACAGTGCCCGAGGTGTGATGTAGACAGGGCGAGACTCACTATCCATAATATCGAAGGGCTTATGGATGGTGACAGAGGTGGCGGGTCGGGTTTCGACGTGGTGGGACGGTAGGCTGCCGGGGAGCTGGGTAGAGAGAGGTCTGGTTGGGCTCATGTGGAGTCGTGTTGGGGTCATATAGTAGTCGTAATAGGGTTAAAGTAGGTCGTAGTATGCTCAAAACAGGTCGTAATATGCTCAAAACAGGTCGTAATATTGATAATAGATTGTATTTCGGTCATAGCACGTCGTACGAGATCCAAACACAATGCGATAAAGTCAGAAGGTGGTCTGAACAGATCGTACTATGATTAAAATAAGTCACATAATAGTCAGAAGAGCTTAAAAGAGATATCCTTACAAATACTGCTACTACTACTATTACTACTACTACTACTACTACTACTACTACTATTATTATTATTATTACTACTACTACTACTACTACTACTACTACAACTACTACTTCTACCACTACTAAATAATGATAATACTGAAGGTCTTATTGATGATGACGGAGGTGGCAAGGTGGGTCGGGTGGGAGCTGGGTGGTGGTGCAAAGAGGTCGTATTGTTGGTCACATGTGGTCAAATTGGGGGTATAATAAGTCGTACTAGGTCATTAAAGGGTCATACAGATTTTATAACATGTCTTACTAGGTTGTATTTTGATGATACTGGGGTCTGAAGGGGTGGTACTGGGGTCTAGCGGTCGTACCGGGGTCTGAAGGGGTGGTACTGGGGTCTAAAGTGGTCGTACTGGGGTCAAAAGGGGTTGTACTGGGGTCAAAAGGGGTTGTACTGGAGTAAAAATAATGTTTGTCCTTGGGAACAATGGATCGTACTGAGGACACAAGGTGTTATAACAGGTCATGCTGGGACAAAATGGGATCGTACTGGGGTCAAATATGGGTCATATTGGGGTCATATAGGGATTGTACTGGGGTCAGAAGTGGTCGTACTGGGGTCGAATGGGGGTCGTAGCTAACATAATATGGTCAGGAGCAATATAAAGGCCGTAATATAATCGTCATACTATGCCCAGTCCATTATAGGTAGCTCAGAAATATTGATCACTAAACTCCAAAACGACTAGAATAATCCAACTACTGTTTCTACCATTTGGGAAAGGTCAGGCAGGGATTAGGTGTGGAAATGTATAGCCCATTTGATCTAGCTCTTTTTTGAGGTACAGAGATAAGGAGTCACGATTTCTGGCCTATCTATACTGAATGGACTATAGAACCACAGAATAACTCTAATACGGCTATTTTGGGGTAGTTCTGACGTCAGTGTACAGGTTCGCTGGTTATTTACGAGGGGGTTATCGTAGCTTTTACATCGGAGGAGGCACAGTTGATGCCAAATGTTTTAACAGACTTTCTAAACGAACAAATGGGACAGTGAGCGTTGACTAATGAAACGCACTGCCTCGGTGTGTGTGGTCCAGAAAATATTTATAAGCCATACGCTGGTATCACACGGGCACATTTCCCTCGATATTTATTGTCAATACTCACCTGGTAGCTCATGAGGTATAATTGATATATTCAGTATATACAGTATATATATATATATATATATATATATATATATATATATATATATATATATATATATATATATATTCCGCTAAGTTTCCAATACCAATGAACAAATTTAGAAGTGTTTCCGGAAATAGATTGACCATTGAATATTGACATCAAACGCTCTCGTGTAAAAACTACTATAGTTCGATCGCTAAGGGGATCCACAAAGGGCTGTTCTCGGGTAGTATGTTGTGTTAAGCTGTGGTATGAGGCATACAGCACACAATGGAGGCTTACAATACAATGTACAACCGGTATCAACCGAGAGCTTATATCAGCAGTTTCAATAATTTGTCAGCAACATTTCTGGGATATTTTGAACTGGAAACTAGACTGAAGGTAAATTAACTTAGGTGACACAATTATTAACAAAAGTTTACCTCATTAACTACCAGACCAATGTTAACGATAAGAGTTGAAGGGAAACTCGATTTTACTTTCTCTATAGAGGGTGTGGTGTAAGCTAATATCGGGCCCCTGTACAATATTTGGTATGTTGGATGATGAACCCTGAATTATTTCGTAGGGCATGTTACCGCAACGTTGGAATGTACTGGGGGTAGTGGTCCGGGTGTATGGGTGGGGGGCAGAGGGGGGGGGGGGGATTGATTGTTAGTGATATACGGAGTTAACCCCTTGTTTACCGACGACGTCCTTTTGTGTTTATTTCACCTACATTTGGAGGATTTTATAAAGCTTAGGAAGGATATATGGTAGCTAAAAGGACTAATTGAGATTGTCTGTAACCCTTTAATTGGTAGAGTCCTTCTTAAGATCTCAATAGGTGGGATCGTCAGTCAAGTTAACTTAGCATTGCCATAAGGTCGCTTTTAGGTCAACTTATTGAAATAGGTTAATTAAATACAAAGGTAATATTTTTTCAATTATGCAATCATATAAAACACACAGAGAGCCATATGTGAGTTACGGGGAGGAAGACTGCTTTTCTGGACCCCCTTCTCCCAAATGTTTAGCCCCACTAGTTTTGATATTATAAGACATTCGGTCCATTAGTTTGGCGATTTTAACACCTTTCGCCCCATTTCGTCAATTTTAAGACCTTTCGTGCCATTTAGGTGCCGATTATTTCCTGGCGAGCGATAGCGAGCCTACAATTTTAAGAGGAACCGCCTTCGGCCAGGACATTTTTCTACCGAAATATGTACAAATTTATCTAGAAGGGGGGTCTAGGGTGTGAGTTTCTAAGCTTGATTGAGGTCTAGGGAGGAAACTAAAAACATATATGAATAAATGAATTAATAGATCAAACCACGGTCAGTCTCCCCTTAAGACAAGCTGTCAAATTTTAGCCAATTTTCACAAGGATTATTGCTGTAATATTGGGTAAAGACGGTGATACACAAGCATATTTCCGACAATATTTACCGAAAATTATTATTTTATTTTGTTCAGGCAATTGTTTCTATTGTATCAGAGAAAATGATAAATATGATAGGGGGCAAAATTCTGATATATATAAATGTTAAGATATCAGACCAAAAATTGCTGAAAAACATTGCTACAGGAAACGTTCGAGTGACACCAACCGTAGATCCTATAGTCAACATAATTACGAATATAGTTAACGTAGCAAAAACCTGTACTCAGAATTAGTATAAGATAATGTTAAGGGGAGTCACCGTTTTTTTTTTTTTATCTTTCTCTCCATTTCTCTCTTTCCCTGGCTTGTATCCATTCGGCCCCATTCAGCCAATTGTTTTAAGACGTTTATCTCCATCTAGGTGTCGATTTTTTCCTGGCGAGCGAAAGCGAGCCAGCATTGTATGGAGAGATCCGGCTTCGCCGGAGAAATTTTTCTATCGAAAAATGTACAAATTTAGCTTGCTGTCAAAACAAAACATATATATGCCGGCTCGCTCCCGCTCGCCAGGAAAATATTGGCACCTGGATGGGGTAAACGTCTTAAAACAGTAGGCTGAATGGGGCCGAATGGATACAAGCCAAAGAGAGAGGGAGAGAGAGAGAAAAGACTTGATCAAATTAGTGCAATTAGATGTGCTATCCCGTATAATAACATGCTATTTAAGGGGAGGTTTTTAGTTTGGTCCCTAGATATCCATCAAGCTTAAGATTACACCCCCTTGAGCCCCTTTCAAGATAAATTTGTAAATTTTTCGGTAGAAAAATGTCCCGGCTGAAAGCCGGTTGCTCTTAAATTACAGGCTCGCTATCGCTCGCCAGGATAAAATCGACACCTAAATTGCACGAAAGGTCTTAAAATTGACGGAAATGGGGCGAAAGTTCTTAAAATCGCCAAACTAATGGGGCAAACGTATTAAAATCTCAAAAGCAATGGGGCTAGACATAAAGGAGTACAAAGGAAATCAAGCAACAACAGGTCTAGTGACCCTTCTAGGTTGCTTGTCCTCCAAAACACTGAGGATCAAGTGTCCAAACAGTGGTTTAGAGTGGGTAAGGGAACATTGGAAAGGGAACTACTGCCCTGCCACTAACGTGGCAGGACTAGGAAGTTAGTAGGGGACATATGGGTTAGTAACTGAGGGAGAAAGGGGTCAAGAAAAAAAAGTCCCTCAAGTGGAAATCTCCCCCTTAACCCATACAGTACCGGGGACGTCCTTTTTTTATCATAAGCTGGCAACCACTGGACGATTTTATTCAGCTTAGGAAGGACCTCTAGCCATAACAAGGCGTCAAACTATCTCAACCCAACCTTTTTAACTACCACAGCTACCCCTGCCCAAGCTGCCTAATATCGTCTAAACGTAGCTAGGATACAACCTAGCACACGTCGTCGCTGGTACTCAAAGGGTTATAAAGCGCTACAATAACCAATGTCTCACAAACAAGACAAAGCTAAGGTTTTAAGGAGAGATTTCCACTTCAGGGATTTTTTTTCTTGACCCCTTTCTCCCTCATGTTTAGCTCCATTGTTTTTGACATTTTAAGACATTCGCCCCATTAGTTTGGCGATTTTAAGAATTTTCGGCCCATTTCGGTCAATTTTAAGACCTTCCATGCAATTTAGGTGTCTATTTTTTCCTGGCGAGCGATAGCGAGCCTGTAATTTAAGAGCAACCGGCCTTCGGCCGGGAATTTTTTCTACCGAAAAATGTACAAATTTATCTTGAAAAGGGCTCAAGGGGGTGTAATTTTAAGTTTAATGGAAGTCTAGGGAAAACACTAAAAATC
This sequence comes from Paralithodes platypus, assembly GCA_032716605.1. Taxonomy (NCBI): domain Eukaryota; kingdom Metazoa; phylum Arthropoda; class Malacostraca; order Decapoda; family Lithodidae; genus Paralithodes; species Paralithodes platypus. Next base: position 9,400,120 of record CM064498.1, on the reverse strand, counting down.
TCCCCTTAAGTCATTGTTTATCAGATATTTAAATGTTTATGCCATTAAAAGATACACAAATAATACACATGACCTCACAATTTTGGAATTCGAAACACATGATGTACTTTTAAGGGGGGTGACCTGCGTTTTGTTATTTCTGTCCTTTTCTCTCTTTCTCTGGCTTGTATCCATTCGGCCCCATTCAGCCAACTATTTTAAGACGTTTATCCCCATCTAGGTGTTGATTTCTTCCTGGCGAGCGATAGCGAGTCAGCATTATATGAAGAAATCCGGCTTCGCCGGAGAAAATTTTCTATCGAAAAATGTACAAATTTAGCCTGCTGTCAAACAAAAATAAAAAATATGCTGGCTCGCTACCGCTCACCAGTAAAAAATTGACACCTGGATGGGGATAAACGTCTTAAAACAGTAGGCTGAATGGGGCCAAATGGATACAAGCCAGAGAAAGATAGAAAAGGACAGAACAAAAACAGGTCACCCCCCTTAAGTGATCAGTAATACAATGATAAAGTAGCGTTCTAACCATGCCCTTCCCATTGTCCTCGTCAGCAGTCATATTTCTGGTGTGGTCTGCAGGAACTTGATTTAGAAGATAAGATCCTTGGAGTGGTGGGTGGGGTTTTCTTGGAGAAGTTTTGAAATGAGCTCAATTTAGAAGATAGGAGTAGTGCGAGGGTGTTAGAGAAGTTATTAAAGGAATTTGATTGCAATTGGTGGATGTTTAAAGGAGTTGGAGGGTTAGAGGCGAATTAAATTGATGGGGAGGTATTAGGTGTGTCAATATGGACGAGTGGTAAAATCGGCAAGTGTTAGGAGAGTACCAGTAAGTGTAAGTGGTATAATTATCGAGTTTAAAGATAGTCTAAATTGTATAAGTGGTATAATTATCCAGTTTAAAGATAGTCTAAATTGTTTAAGTGGTATAATTATCGAGTTTAAAGATAGTC
>CM064498.1:9391670-9394170 GCA_032716605.1 Paralithodes platypus | reverse complement strand
CCCTTTCTGTACCGGCGACAGTTTAACCCTTTCTGTACCGGCGACAGTTTAACCCTTTCTGTACCGGCGACAGTTTAACCCTTTCTGTACCGGCGACAGTTTAACCCTCTCTGTACCGGCGACAGTTTAACCCTTTCTGTACCGGCGACAGTTTAACCCTTTCTGTACCGGCGACAGTTTAACCATTTCTGTACCGGCGACAGTTTAACCCTTTCTGTACCGGCGACAGTTTAACCCTTTCTGTACCGGCGACAGTTTAACCCTTTCTGTACCGGCGACAGTTTAACCCTTTCTGTACAGGCGACAGTTTAACCCTTTCTGTACCGGCGACAGTTTAACCCTTTCTGTACCGGCGACAGTTTAACCCTTTCTGTACAGGCGACAATTTAACCCTTTCTGTACCGGCGACAGTTTAACCCTTTCTGTACCGGCGACAGTTTAACCCTTTCTGTACCGGCGACAGTTTAACCCTTTCTGTACCGGCGACAGTTTAACCCTTTCTGTACCGGCGACAGTTTAACCCTTTCTGTACCGGCGACAGTTTAACCCTTTCTGTACCGGCGACAATTTAACCCTTTCTGTACCGGCGACAGTTTAGCCCTTTCTGTACCGGCGACAGTTTAACCCTTTCTCTACCGGCGACAGTTTAACCCTTTCTGTACCGGCGACAGTTTAACCCTTTCTGTACCGGCGACGTCTTCTTAATTCTATGCTAGCTACTACTAGACGATTTCATTCAGTTTCAAAAGGACCTCCAGCAATTAATAGGCTTCGAATTATCTTCATTAACCCTTTTTACTACCACAGATCATTCCTCAGCTGCTCAAATTTGTCTAAATATAGCGGCAATAAAATTCAAAAGACGTCGCCGGTACAGACAGGGTTAAGCACACATATTCTAAAATACTCAGAAACATACTGCTTTAGGTTAGGTAGGTTAGGTTAGGTAGGTTAGGTTAGGTAGGTTAGGTTAGGTAGGTTAGGTTAGGTTAGGTTAGGTTAGGTTAGGTTAGGTTAGGTAGGTTAGGTTAGGTTAGGTAGGTAAGGTTAGGTTAGGTTAGGTAGGTAAGGTTAGGTTAGGTAGGTAAGGTTAGGTTAGGTTAGGTTAGGTAGGTTAGGTTAGGTTAGGTTAGGTTAGGTAGGTTAGGTTAGGTTAGGTTAGGTAGGTTAGGTTAGGTTAGGTAGGTAAGGTTAGGTTAGGTAGGTAAGGTTAGGTTAGGTAGGTAAGGTTAGGTTAGGTTAGGTTAGGTAGGTTAGGTTAGGTTAGGTTAGGTAGGTTAGGTTAGGTTAGGTTAGGTAGGTTAGGTTAGGTTAGGTTAGGTAGGTTAGGTTAGGTAGGTAAGGTTAGGTTAGGTTAGGTAGGTAAGGTTAGGTTAGGTAGGTAAGGTTAGGTTAGGTTAGGTAGGTTAGGTAGGTTAGGTTAGGTTAGGTAGGTTAGGTTAGGTAGGTTAGGTTAGGTTAGGTTAGGTAGGTTAGGTTAGGTAGGTTAGGTTAGGTTAGGTTAGGTTAGGTTAGGTTAGGTAGGTTAGGTTAGGTTAGGTAGGTTAGGTTAGGTTAGGTTAGGTTAGGTTAGGTTAGGTTAGGTTAGGTAGGTTAGGTTAGGTTAGGTTAGGTAGGTTAGGTTAGGTAGGTTAGGTTAGGTTAGGTTAGGTTAGGTTAGGTAGGTTAGGTTAGGTAGGTTAGGTTAGGTTAGGTTAGGTAGGTTAGGTTCGGATTGATTTGGATAGTTTTATGTAATGCTAACACATGCAATGTGTACTCGTAAGCATGTGTAATGTACTTTTGTACGGATAATCGCCGTGTACAAAATACAACATTTAGTGTTTTTATAGAAGATTATAACGGCAGCAAAGCTATTTCTCTCTCTCTCTCTTATACACACACACACACACACACACACACACACACACACACACACACACACTGATTGATTCGCTCATTTACACACACACACACATGGGCGTACACACTCTCATCCCCGCATCACCAAGAAAGAGAAAAACAACACACTAAATCTCAAGAAAGTAACGAGATATGACGTACATGAAAATAATTAACTATTAAGAATAATGTACCTATTTACTATCAAACATAATACCAATTTACTATCAAACATATTACTCATTTACTATCAATAATTTCCTATATTTACTATCAAACGTATTATCTGCGAAACGTTGTCAATAAAGTGCTCCTCCTCATATGGTGTTTATAGTAATTCTGTCAACTTTTCTAAGTTATTTCAACATTCTGTCACACGTATTACCAACTTACTATTAAATATATTACTATTTTTTTTCTTTCTATGTGATTGAGGGAGGCAAAAGGCAGAACTGCCTATAGGGAGTGCCTCCCCCAATCCCCCATAGTTGAAAGAGTGACAGGGTCAAAATCAAGGGACGTTCGAGCCAAAATTTACTATATTTACTAAATTTACTATATATTACACATTTACTATCAGGCATATTACGCATTTCCTTTCAAACATATCATTACATAT
>CM064498.1:9359170-9386670 GCA_032716605.1 Paralithodes platypus | reverse complement strand
ACTTTCCCAAGACCGAGTTCTCTTAACCCTTAGCAGATATGATGACGCATTTATTTTCTGTTTTCTGGCTATTTTTAAACAATAATATTCAGCTTAGGAAAGTATATGGAAGTCAGAGTGTTTGTTGAGATAGTCCTTCCCCTTATAACTCCAGCAAATCCTTCCTAAGTTGCATACAATCGTCTAATGATAGCCAGAATAAACTGCAAAATGTTTCATGATCTTCAAAGGGTTAAGAGTAGAGACCGACTTTTATCAGCGACCTAGTTTTCTTTTTGACTGACTTCTCCTAGAAACTGAGTTACTTTCGGCCCACTTTTAGATGCAGAGTATTTTTTCGATCAAATTCTCTCAGAGGTCGAGTTGTCCCGATACCATACATGCAATGGTGGCATTCTCCCCATAGAGATATTATGAAGCCTGTTAGCTATTAATTAATATTCATACACATAAGTGGACAGCAATTTACATATATCCTGTATATATAATTGAACGGGTATGTAGGCTATAGAATTCATGGAACCCTCAATTACTACCCACACATACACACACACCTAATGCATATACACATACACTCACCCCTCCCCCCACTCACACACACACCCATACACACACAAACATACACACACAAACATACACACACACACACAAACACCCACACACCAACATAATATCCGCACACATACAAACAGCTATTCATACTCCAACATGCAATATGTACACACAGTCCCACGCTTTACCATCCCTTCCATACCCACATATAACCATCCTTACAGTAGTTAGGTCTATTACACACACACACACACACACACACACACACACACACACACACACACACACACACACACACACACACTCACTAACGCCCCCCCCCCCCCCCCCCCCACACACACACACCAAAATACCATGTAATCCATACCCATAGCCCCACATTTACCCCTACCACACCCACCAAACCCTCCACACAGACAATACCACCGGTCACTTCCAATAATGTACCCTTTCTAGATTATCACGCAGTTTGACAGTTTATTCTGGCTATCATTAGACGATTTTATACAGCTTAAAAAGATCTGTGGGAGTTATGAGGGTAAAGATATGTGGGAGTTATGAGGGTAAAGATCTGTGGGAGTTATGAGGGTAAAGATCTGTGGGAGTTATGAGGGTAAAGATCTGTGGGAGTTATGAGGGTAAAGATCTGTGGGAGTTATGAGGGTAAAGATCTGTGGGAGTTATGAGGGTAAAGACTATCTCAATCAACCCTCTGACTTCCATATTACACCCTTCCTAATCTGAATAAAATGCGTCATCAGATCTTCTATAAGGGTTAAATCCCAATAATATGACAAAGCAAAACAGGACATTGGATAATTTATGGGGAGAGAGTCGCTTTTTCTGGACCCCCCTCTCCAACATGTTTAGCATATAAAATTTAAGATTATTATAAGACGTTCGTTCCGTTTGTTTGGCGATTTTGAGACATTTCGACTCATTTCTTTGTCAATATTAAGACCTTTCGTGCCATTTAGGGGTCGATTGTTTTCCTGGCGAGCGATAGCGAGCCTGGAATATTAGAAGGAACCGAAGGAACCGGGATATTTATCCCTCACAAATAGTACTATATGATATGTTTTGTGGTTGTAAATATCGTTGCATGGACTCATCTTTGTGATACCTGAACTGGTTATTTCTTGGAGTTCTATAGAGAACCGATTGAGTAAAAATGTCTTTGCTAGAATTCGGGTTTATATTACCAATACATTGACTGTGCAGTGTGCATATCAAAGCAGGCAAATATGCAGATAAATATATGTATTCTTAATATTACATAAGATTATATATATATATATATATATATATATATCAGGTTCAGGTACATATCAATAGCATAATATCTAAATTCAATATCCAAAGCGAGAGTAACCAAAGGTTCTGACAATGAGGCTATATTTATTGTGTAACACTATAATGACCTGCCGATACTGCTCTTACTTGTATTGGTGTGTGTGTGTGTGTGTGTGTGTGTGTGTGTGTGTGTGTGTGTGTGTGTGTGTGTGTGTGTGTGTGTGTGTGTGTGTGTGTGTGTGTGTGTGTGTGTGTGTGTGTGTGTGTGTGTGCGTGTTTTGAAGTGAGTGTGCAAGGGTGAATTTTGGAGCGTGTGTGCGTATAGGTATTGTAAAGTTTGTATGTGGGTATGGATGAGGGCGTGTGTGCTGAAGTGTGAGTGCTTGTGTGTATGTGTGCTTAAATGTTTGCTTGTATGTGTGTGTTGAAGTGTGTGTGTGTGCGTGTGTGTGTGTGTACTTGTGGTATATATTTTAAGGTAGGATACACGTGGTGGGAGGCACATGGATTAATTAATTATCTTTCTTGTCTTCGCGAATTCAATGCAATTTGCAGCTTGACATGGGCTTTATATTTATAGCCTCTCTCTCTCTCTCTCTCTCTCTCTCTCTCTCTCTCTCTCTCTGTATATATATATATATATATATATATATATATATATATATATATATAACCATTTATTTATCCATTATAGTTATTATACTGTAAAGTATATACTCCATAATTCCTAATATCTCTCTCTCTCTCTCTCTTTCGCCTCAAATTGTCGCACGAATATAATAGCATAATAACAGGTAAAGAGACGCGGAAAATCAGCTAAAATTCTGCGATACACCAAATTCATCTCAATTATGTCCAACAAAGAAAGTAAGAGGAAGAATGCGATTTTGAAAGTAGCCTAAAAATAAAATAAAATAAAAAGAAAAGATAAAGCTTCTATACATTTCCTGGCATTCACATCTTTAATAATGCGTTTATTATATTCCGTTCGATTAAATTAGCTCCACTACTCCTCCTTTCTCTAAATTTAGCCGACCACCAGCTATCATTATCTGGTGCTAGTCTATAATATTCTCTAATACCACGAATTTGCTTTATCATATCTCATTCTAAAACCTGCCATGCTCGATATTCCAAGAAAATTTCATCTGAGTAAGGCAATTCAAATTCTTGCTGTATCATCATTATTTATCCTAACACTATCATTTGGTTTCTACGTATTTTCTAAAACTTCTGTAGTGTATAATCTTTGCCACTCCCTTCTCCCACCCTGTAATTCCTATCGACACCTGCAGGAGCCAGGTGTGTAATTATTCAACAGGTATGATTCGATCGGTGTCCGCAGACTGTTGGTCCTTAAGGGGGCCCACCTCGTATTTTGTTTGTTTTGCTCTCTCCCCCTCTCTCTCTGGGTTGTATCCATTCGGCCCCATTCAGCCTACTGTTTTAAGATGTTTATCCCCATCCAGGTGTCGATTTTTTCCTGACGAGCGGTAACGAGCCAGCATATTCTATATTATGTTTTTAACAGCAGGCTAATTTTTTACATTTTTCGATATAAAAATGTATCCGGGAAGCCGGATTTCTCCATACAATGCTGGCTCGCTATCGCTCGCCAGGAAGAAATTGACACCTGGATGGGGATAAACGTCTTAAAACAGTAGGCTGAATGGGTCCGAATGGATACAAGCCAGAGAGTGATAGAGAGAGAACAGGAGAGAAAAAAAGCAGGTCACCCTCCTTAAAATATAAAAGGCCAGGCTGTCGGGGTGTCACTTTGGAGCGTTATGGAGAATGATTACAGAACGAATACGGCGAATGAAAGAAAAGGATAGGGAATTACAGAGATTTAGAGAAAATTAATGATGATTATAGAAATTTAGTAGGTAATTACAGAGATTTTACAGAAAGCTACAGTGAATAACCCATACTTGACAGGCAGTTACACGGAATTACACTTAGCCTATTACAGTAATTATTTTTTATTATTATTATTTTTTTTAAACATTATCCAGTCGGCTTGGGCAGGCTGATGGTTCTTAGGGGGAGACAGACCGTTTTTCTGGACCCCCTCCTCCCTAATGATTAGCCCCACTACTTTTGAGATCTTAAGACGTTGGTTCCATTAGTTTGAGGATTTTATGACCTTTAACCCCATTTCTTCGTCAATATTAGGACCCTTCGTGCCATTTAGGTGTCGATTTTTCCTGGCGAGCGATAGCGAACCTGTAATTTTAGCAGGAATCGGCCTTTGGCCGGGACATTTTTCTACCGAAAAATGTACAAATCTATCTTGAAGGGGGGGGGGGGAGGGGGTCTATTTTTTTTTCTAAGCTTGATGGAGGTCTAGGGAGGAAACTAAACAAACAAATATATGAATAAATTAATTAATAGACCAAACAAACAGCCACTGTCCCCTTAAGTATGTAAAATGCCAGGATGTCAAAGTGTATATTTGGAGAGCGGCAAAGAATTACAGGACGAGTACAGAAAATAATTACAAACTATAGAGAGCTACAAAGACAATGGACACATTACAGACAATTATATAAAATCTATATAGTAGATAATTACCGATATTTAACAAAAAACTGACAGACATAATTGTTGAAAAGTATAAATGTGTCTCCAAATACTGAAAGGGTTAATAATTGAGCTTGGGGTTTGGGAATTACAATGAAGTATATTGTATAGCAGTGGATGGTGGAAGGGAGGATGGGAATGACAGAATGACAGAGGGGAGGAAGGGAATGACAGAGAATGACAGAGGGGAGGATGGGAATGACAGAGAATGACAGAGGGGAGGATGGGAATGGCAGAGAATGACAGAGGGGAGGAAGGGAATGACAGAGAATGACATGGGGGATTATGGGAATGACAGAATGACAGAGGGGAGGATGAGAATGACAGAGGGGAGGAAGGGAATGACAGAGAATGACAGATGGGAGGATGGGAATGACAGAATGACAGAGGGGAGGAAGGGAATGACAGAGAATGACAGAGGGGAGGAAGGGAATGACAGAGAATGACAGAGGGGAGGATGGGAATGACAGAATGACAGAGGGGAGGAAGGGAATGACAGAGAATGACAGAGGGGAGGATGGGAATGACAGAGAATGACAGAGGGGAGGATGGGAATGGCAGAGAATGACAGAGGGGAGGAAGGGAATGACAGAGAATGACAGAGGGGAGGATGGGAATGACAGAATGACAGAGGGGAGGATGGGAATGACAGAGAATGACAGAGGGGAGGATGGGAATGACAGAATGACAGAAGGGAGGAAGGGAATGACAGAGAATGACAGAGGGGAGGAAGGGAATGACAGAGAATGACAGAGGGGAGGATGGGAATGACAGAGAGGAGGATGGGAATGACAGAATGACAGAGGGGAGGATGGGAATAACAGAATGACAGAGGGGAGGAAGGGAATGGCAGAGAATGACAGAGGGGAGGATGGGAATGACATAGAATGACAGAGGGGAGGAAGGGAATGACAGAGAGGAGGATGGGAATGACAGAGAATCACAGAGGGGAGGAAGGGAATGACAGAGAATGACAGAGAGGAGGAAGGGAATGACAGAGAATGACAGAGAGGAGGAAGGGAATGACAGAGGGGAGGATGGGAATGACAGAGAATGACAGAGGGGAGGATGGGAATGACAGAGAATGACAGAGGGGAGGAAGGGAATGACAGAGAATGACAGAGAGGAGGAAGGGAATGACAGAGAGGAGGATGGGAATGACAGAGAGGAGGATAGGAATGACAGAGGAGGAAGAGAATGACAGAGAGGAGGATAGGAATGACAGAGAATGACAGAGAGGAGGGTGAGAATGACAGAGAATGACAGAGAATGACAGAGAGGAGGATAGGAATGACAGAGAATGACAGGATAGAATAGGAATGACAGATAAAGACAGACGCTTGACAAAATGTTACAGAGAATCAACGAAGAATTGTAATGTTTCAAGTAAAACACATGTAAGTATTGATATTACGGAGCATGCAGAGAGCTTACATAATGTTACAAGACAGTTAACCCCTTGAAGCACTGACGCGTTTTAACAGTTGATTTTGGCTATCATTAGACTATTTTATGCAGCTTAGGAAGGATCTGTGGGTATTAAAAGGGTAAATACTATCTCAATGAACCCTTTGACTTCCGTATACCGTTACTAATCTGAATAAAATCGTCTAATAATAGCCAGAAAACAGAACAGAAACGCGTATTGGAGCTTGAAAGGGTTAAGGGGAGATTTCCACTTGAGGGACTTTTTTCTTGACCCCTTTCTCCCTCATGTCTAGCCCCATTGCTTTTGAGATTTTAAGACATTCGCCCCATTAGTTTGGCGATTTTAAGAATTTACGCCCCATTCTGTCAATTTTAAGACCTTTCGTGCCATTTAGGTGTCGATTTTATCCTGGCGAGCGATAGCGAGCCTGTAATTTAAGAGTAACCGGCCTTTGGCCGGGAAATTTTTCTACCGAAAAATGTACAAATTTATCTTGAAAGGGGGTCAAGGGGGTGAAATTTTTAGATTGCTGGAGGAGTAGGAAACAAACTAAAAACCTCCCCTTAAGAAGTAATACACGAATAACGAATGTAGCTTATTGCGACATGTAGGAGTTTCAATGCGTTCCAATATATTTGGCTTCACATAGACGTAATCAAAGTATTAAGGGGGTGTAGGGTTTGGTTTTGGTCTATGTATTTATGTATATATTTATTTTTGAGTTTCCTCGCTAGACCTCCATCAAGCTTAGAAAAACACCCCCTAGACACCCTGACAAGATGAATTTGTACATTTTTCGGTAGTTCCTTCTAAAATTAGAGGCTCGCTTTCGCTCGCCAGGAAAAAATCAACAGCTAAAGGGCACGAAAGGTTTTAATATTGACAACCAATGAGGCGAAAGGTCTCAAAATCGCCAAACTAACGGAACGAAAGTCTTAAAACCTCAAAACTAATATGCTAAACATGAGGGAGAAGGGGGTGACAGAAAAAAGCGAATACTACCCCCTTAACCACACGGATACGAAACCTCTTTGTAATCTAAGCTAAGCGAGTCTAAGGTAAAAGCCAAGATTAAACATAAAGAATCTTTCTTGAAGATAATGATATTTTTAGGAATAAACACAGTCACATGTATCTATTATGTGATTAACTATGCATCCATCAGTACATTCATAAAGATGTGGGTTTGTGTGTGTGTGTGTTCACTTGCTTGTTCGTCAAGGGGAATCCACGCAATGCGAGCTAAGCTCATTATTATCGCGCCTCCTTAACTGGGAATGTATTGCGTGAAATGCATGTTAAGTGTGTATGTATCGTTGGAATGGCTGTGGATGTGTGTGTAGTCTGTATTTTAGCCAATTGGCGACATCTGGAAACGAAGGCTTAGGGTTAATCTGTACGGTACCAGTCTCACCCGAAGGTTTTAGGTTGACCAGTACGATACCCATCTCGCCTTGTAACCGATCACCAACCCCAGACGGGACGTCACAACTTCGTCCACTTATACCAGGTTCCTATTTATACTGCTAGGTGAACAGAGGTTACACCGTTAGGAGACTTGCCCAAATGTCTCTTCCCCGCCCGGGTCTCGAACCCGGGACCTTCTGGTTGTGAGCCAGACGCGCTATCAGTTACGTCACGGGGAGGTGTGTGTGTGTGTGTGTGTGTGTGTGTGTGTGTGTGTGTGTGTGTGTGTGTGTGTGTGTGTGTGTGTGAAAATGATTAACTATGCATCCTTCAGTACATTCATCAAGACGGGTGTGTGTGTGTGTGTGTGTGTGTGTGTGTGTGTGTGTGTGTGTGTGTGTGTGTGTGTGTGTGTGTGTGTGTGTGTATGTGTGTGGAAATGAGGAAGTTAGATAGACAGAAAGACAGATATAGATAGATAGATAGATAGATAAGATATATAAACAGATAGACAGACAGACAAATAGAGAGATATAGATAAAACACAAGAAAAGATATAAAGAGAGAGAGAGAGAGAGGTCAAACATAAAGAGAGTTTCTAAACAAGACACAAACTTCCTAATTTATCGTTAGGCCAGCCCATTAATCAGGATAAGGTTAAGGGGGGTCACCTGCTTTTTTATCTCCTATTCTCTTGCTTGTATCCATTCGGCCCCATTCAGCCTACTGTTTTAAGACGTTTATCCCCATCCAGGTGTCGATATATTCCTGGCGAGCGATAGCGAGCCAGCATTGTATGGAGAAATCCAGCTTCGCCGGAGACATTTTTCTATCGAAAAATGTACAAATTTAGCTTGCTGACAAAAACATCATAAACAAATATGCTGGCTCGCTACCGCTCGCTAGGACAAAATCGACACTTGGATGGGGATAAACGTCTTAAAACAATAGGCTGATTGGGGCCGAATTAATACAAGCCAGAGAGAGACGGAAAGAAAGAAACAAAAACACGAGGTGGACCCCCTTAACACAAACAGGCGATGACTGTTTTCTAGTGATTTTGGTTAATATAAGAAGAGTTTTTATTCATGCTACTACTGACCACGACTGTACATCTTCCCTTGTGATATATATAACTAAATTCCAATTCTCCATGAACTACACAAATCAAGGTACGGTCGCGCTAATAAGTCATGTCCCAGCTGTCATTACGTTTGGCTTGCTCTGTGCTGTATTAATGTCTGTCAGATGTTGAATAGGGTGGGTAAGTGTAGGAACATGTTAGTATATTTCACTCGCTATGAAGAAATGAAGCTTAGATATTGCTGATACCAATTATTGATCAAAACATACTTGGCATCACTTATTAGCGCGACTGTACTTCTGATTATAAGTGCGTTATTTGCAATTTCTAAAACAAATATGTGTGATCCAATAGAACACATATAACACACGATGCCCAAAAGCCTAATGAGTGTGTGTGTGTGTGAGAGAGAGAGAGAGAGAGAGAGAGAGAGAGAGAGAGAGAGAGAGAGAGAGAGAGAGAGAATATATATTTGGTTTTAGTAAAAGTTTCAATAAATACGAGTGCTTAATAATATACAAAGAAAAATCTCTATTGGTCTGAAAAATGTTAAGGGAGCCCACCTCGCTTTTATTCTCCTTCTCTCCCTCTCTCTTTGGCTTGTATCCATTCGGCCCCATTCAGCCTACTGTTTTAAGACGTTTACCCCCATCCAGGTATCAACATTTTCCTGGTGAGCAGTAGCGAGCCAGCATATATATATTTTTGTTTTGACAGCAAGCTAAATTTGTATATTTTTCGATAGAAAAATGTCTCCGGCGAAGCCGGATTTCTCCATACAATGCTGGGTCGCTATCGCTCGCCAGGAAAAAATCGACACCTGGATGGGGATAAACGTCTTAAAACAGTTGGCTGAATGGGGCCATATGGATATAAGTCAGAGAAAGAGATAAAAGGAGAGAAAGATAAACAAAAAGCAGGTGAGCCCCTTTAATAGTTATCTTCCTCAATATGCACTAACAATTACAAGTGGAGAGCATGTATAACCCTTGGTATACCAGCGACGTGGGCTATATTTTATGTTAGCTATATTTTGACGATATTATGCAGCTTGGGAGGCATCTGTGGCAGCTAAAAGGGTTAGTTGAGATATATTGAAGCCTTATTATTGCTAGTGGTCCTTCCTAAGCTGAACAAAATCGTCTAATAGTTGCCAGAATCTGAAATAAATGATGGCCCTGGTACTGAATGGGTTAATAAATGATGGCCCTGGTACTGAATGGGTTAATAAATGATGGCCCTGGTACTGAATGGGTTAAAATAAATGATGGCCCTGGTACTGAATTTAATGGGTTAATAATGGTAAGGGCCCTGGAATTTAATAATATGATGGCCTGGTACTGAATGGGTTAATATAATATGTGGCCCTGGTACTGAATGGGTTAATAAATGATGGCCCTGGTACTGAATGGGTTAAAATAAATGATGGCCCTGGTACTGAATGGGTTAATAAATGATGGCCCTGGTACTGAATGGGTTAATAAATGATGGCCCTGGTACTGAATGGGTTAATAAATGATGGCCCTGGTACTGAATGGGTTAATAAATGATGGCCCTGGTACTGAATGGGTTAATAAATGATGGCCCTGGTACTGAATGGGTTAATAAATGATGGCCCTGGTACTGAATGGGTTAATAAATGATGGCCCTGGTACTGAATGGGTTAATAAATGATGGCCCTGGTACTGAATGGGTTAATAAATGATGGCCCTGGTACTGAATGGGTTAAAATCGGTTATTCTAAATGTATACCCGTGATTCTAAGTATAAGTGACATTTACGATTTGCTCTAGAAATATCAATCCGAAACAAGCTAATTGTTAAGGGGAGGTATTTAGTTTGTTCCCTAGACCTCCATCAAGCTTAAAATTACACCCCCTTGAGTCCCTTTCAAGATAAATTTGTACATTTTTCGGTAGAAAAATGTCCCGGCCGAAGGCCGGTTCCTCTTCAATTACAGGCTCGCTATCGCTCACCAGGATAAGATCGACACCTGAATGGCACGAAAGGTCTTAATATGGGGTGAAAGTTCTTAAAATCGCTAAACTAATGGGGCAAACGTTTTATAATATCAAAAGCAATGGGGCTAAGCATGAGGGAGAAAGGGGTCAAGAAAAAAATCCCTCGAGTGGAGATCTCCCCTTAACCTTTTCAAGAGGCATGTAATTTTCATCGTCTCTCTCTCTCTCTCTCTGTATTTCATAAACTATTGACTGTGATTGTGTAAGTCTACGAATGGTATTGTGAGATTACCGTATATTTTTGCAATGAAGCTATCCCTAGACCAGATGGCTGGAGTAAAGTAGGAAAGAAGAGCAATTGGACAGAGGAAGAACAAACTGAGAAGTGAGAAGTAAAGTAGCAATCAAAATAAAATCCAATGCAGTTTATAATTCGTAGTAGGTGTAGTTGGTAGTTTTAGCGCTTTTGTGGATACGTCAACTTACCCTGAATTTCACAATATTCTTAATATGTTGGAACTATCAAAATAACAACACCATCAAGTGTTCAGTAATTGAGTGCCACGAGCTTTACGGGGAGATATCCACCTGAGGGATTTTTTTCCTGGACCCCTTTCTCCCTCATGTTTAGCCCCATTGCTTTTGATATTTTAAGACATTCGCACCATAATTAAGAATTTTCGCCCCATTTCTGTCAATTTTAAGACCTTACATGCAATTTAGGTGTCGATGTTTTCCTGGCGAGCGATAGCGAGCCTGTAATTTAAGAGGAACCGGCCTTTGGCCGGGAAATTTTTCTACCGAAAAATGTACACATTTATCTTGAAAAGGGGCCTAGAGGGTGACATTTTAAGCTTGATGGAGGTCTAGGGAACTAACTAAAAACCTTCCCTTAATCGATAAATCATGCTACTAGATATTAAGCATACCAGGACCTTTCAAAGCTGAATAAAATCGCCAAATAAAGATCTTTAATCGAGAAAGCATAGTCTGTACCTTGACATTATCTGAAATTTTAAAGTAGGCTAATACGTTTTTGCACCCTAACCTTGATGCAATCATCTGTTGGAACTAGAAAACAAGCCTCTATCGAAAATATTTAGTCTTCGAAAGGATATTTAAAAAAAAATAATAATAATAACTTTCGACTCCAAAAGGTATATTAAGAGATATATAACACCGTGTGGTGCAACTAGAATAAGCCGCGATGAAGATAAAAGGATATATTACGAAATAGTTTGAGATATCGATATAAGACGTTATTAGATTTGCATAAATCCAAGAGATAGTAATCGAATAACAACGCGAGGATATATATATATAAATAAATATGTATATATATAATTCTGTATTATAGGTTTGACCGTAGTGAAACATTAATTATATACAATATTGACAAAGAAAATAAAGCCAGATAACAATGGGCAGCTCACAATGGAGAGTGATCTAAACAATTTCCTTCAATTTACTGAATATATTATCCTACTTAAAATAGCTACAATCAGGTGATTTTATTCAGGCGAGGGCAGCAAAGGGTTGACCTAACCAGTCCTGCCCTGGAGTACTGGTGGGGGTGAATCCATTAATCCCCACAGGCCGGGGTTCGAGCCCTGGGTGGTGTGTGGATTTACATATCTGTTGGTCCTGGGGATGGGAATTCAATATCTGCCCGCTCGTCGTCCAGTTCACTCCTCTCTCTCTCTCTCTCTCTCTCTCTTTCTCTTTAGCTACCTTTATGCTCTCAAAAGGCTTAGCACGGAAAATAGGAATTAAAATATTGTAAATGTAAATCTAGGTTGTAAACTTTTGATTATATAGTGAATAAATCATATTAAATAGATGCCCTTGTTGTCTCTCTCGCTCTCTCTCTCTCTTAAAATATAACACACACGTTTACACATCAACATACATAATCCATGCGTGTACACACACACACACACACACACACACACACACACACACACACACACACACACACACACACAACGATTGCTAGCATGTAAGCAAACATACATAAAACTTATATTAAGTACTTCTTGTAGATACCAATGGAAATATATAAGTAAATATGCTATGTACTCAACCTCTTGTACCGCAATTTATAAACTAAATAAGATATAGGTAATATTTATAATGTTAAATAAATAACGCTATATTTGCAATTGTAAATATAACGACAGAGAGAGAGAGAGAGAGAGAGAGAGAGAGAGAGAGAGAGAGAGAGAGAGAGAGAGAGAGAGAGAGAGAGAGAGAGTACCAATACCCCTGTTAGTATTGCTCTCTAGTCTCTACATGCTGTACAGTACCACACATACCCAGTTTGAGGAATTCAGCACATGCCAGAATTAAGCATTTCATGAATTATTTACTCTTGGACTACAGAAGGCCTTTATTATGATCAATAAAATCGTTGGCCACCCCCCAAAAAATAAAAATAAATAAAAATAAATAAAAAGAGGGAAACAGAAAAGAAAACCAAAAAATAGATATAGTGGGGATTAAATAGATAGATAGATGGATAGAATAACATCGTCTACTACTCATACCAACACAATATAAGGTCCTATCACATTTTCAGTAAGGTATTTTATATATACAGAACAACGACCATTGCTTCTATCATTGAATATCTTAAGGGGGATCACTGTTTTTTTTCTCTTTCTCTCCCTCTCTCTTTGGCTTGTATCCATTGGGCCCCATTCAGCCTACTGTTTTAAGACGTTTACCCCCATCCAAGTGTCAATATTTTCCTGGCGAGCGGTAGCGAGCCAGCATATATATATTTTAGTTTTGACAGCCAACTAAATTAGTGCATTTTTCTATAGAAAAATTTCTCCGGCGAAGCCGGATTTCTCCATACAATGCTGGCTTGCTATCACTCGCCAGGAAGAAATCGACACCTGGATGGGGTTAAACATCTTAAAACAGATAGTTGAATGAGGCCGAATGGATACAAGCCAGAGAAAGAGATAAAAGGAGAAAAAGAGAAGAAAAAAACAGGTGACTCCCCTTAATAGAAAACGATGATCATACTCAGCGTTGTCACAGAAAACGGAGCAATACTGCGCAAAACTGACGTTTACGCTAATTATATAGGTAATGTCTTTCTCAAGCTGAAAAGGGTTGACCAGAGTATTCGAATGTCACAAGCTACATGAAAGCAGGCAGAAAACCGCAGCAGAAGCGATTCATTCAAACTCCGATGGAGGCGCTGCGCAAAACTGACGTTTACGCTAACTCGGATAACGCTTGTTTATCAGTATACCAAATATATATTTTCGTTCTTTTTTGCACTTTTCTACTCGGCACTATCCACCAAGTAAAAATTAACGGCCAAAGTATTTTTTCGAGACGCTTCGCAAACGCGGTATTTCGACAGGTACGCGGACCTGTGGACATTTTGAGCGGTCAAATCACGACCGACGAAATTGAGTTGCATACACCTTAGGATTGCTCAGGCTGAGCGTAGGTCAGTAGCAAAAATATTTTTTAATTCTAAGCACATTTGCACCTAGGAAAGGGCTCACAAGTTTGACATTTTTTATTTTTTTTGTTTTTTTTCTATGTGAGTGAGGGAGGCAAAGGGCAGAACTGCCTATAGCGAGTTCCTCCCCCATAGTTGAAAGAGTGACAGGGCCAAAATCAAGGGACATTCGAGCCAAAATGCCTGGACACACGGAGTTTGAAGCAATTTAAGTCATAGGAAGAGGGAAAGACTGATTCTGGGAGAGAGTTTTAGAGCTCAGCTGTTGAATAGAAGAAAGTTTGAGAGTAACGTTTCACTCTTGGTTTGGAGAGTTGCACAGAGTAGGGGTGGGATTGTCCACTCACCAATTATCTGCAGTCTCTCTCTCTTCGCCGCAATGTTGCATCTCTCTCAATATTCTACCGCTATTAAAATAATCAGTGTTCCTCAGAGCTCACTCAGTGTATACAACCCCCTCTTCGTAGAGCACATAGCATTCGACTTGCAACACAATCCCACCCCTACTCTGTGCAACTCTCCAACTCACGAGTGAAACGTTATTCTCAATCTTTCTTCTATTCAACAGCTGAGCAATGGAACTCTCTCCCAGAATCAGTTCTTCCATCTTCTTATGACTTAAATTGATTCAAACTCCGTGTGTCCAGGCATTTTGGCTCGAACGTCTCTTGATTTTGGCACCGTCACTCTTTCAACTCTGGGGGAGGCACTCGTCACAGGCAGTTCAGCCTTTTGCCTTCCTAACTCACATAGAAAAAACAAATGGTAGCCATCACCAAATGAATAATAACGTCCCAATACTGAAAGAGTTACACACAAAGATAAAACAAATATTAATTAAACAGAAGGCAAAAAAGGCGTGTGAAAAGAGCGAGAGCGAGAAAGGGGGAAGCAAGAAAACGAGGAAGAGCGAGGAGAGAGGAGATGGATGGGTGCAAGAGGGAACTGCCAATAGAGAGTGAGAGCAAAAATACGGTGAGTGAGAGTTATGGTGTAGAAGGGGGAGAGAGCGGGTAAAAGAGGGGGGCGGAGGGGAAGAATGGGGCAGAAGGGAGGGGGTAGAATGGTACAGAGGTACAACGGAGAACAAAGGAAACCAAGCAACAACAGGACTTGCGGCCCCTCAAGGTTACTTGCCCTCCAAAATACTGCTGTTTCTAGTGTCCAACAGTATTTCAGTGAGATGAAGATGTGAAAAGGAAATACCTCCTTGTGGATTAGCATGGCAGGGAGGGGGGACAATATTAATGAAATGGAACAATTAAGGAGATATTATATTCATTTACAAATGCAGTCAACTTTGAATTCAGAGCAAGGTGCTTTTCAAGGCGAACTTTGAAGGACGGTAGCGAGCCAGTATATACAGTATATACAGTATATATATATATTTTTTTTTACAGCAAGCTAAATTTGTACATTTATCGATAGAGAAATGTCCCCGGCGAAGCCGAACATCTCTATACAATGCTGGCTCGCTATCGCTCGCCAGGAAACAATTGACACCTGGATGGGTATAAAAGTCTTAAAACAGTAGGCTGAATGGAGCCGAATGGATACAAACGAGAGACATAGAGAAAAGAAAAAAACCCAAAAAAGTTCCCCCCCCCCCCCTTAATATATATATATGACTTTATTACACTATTGAACCTGCTTATGTTCTGGGTGTAGTGTCCCGAGTTCGAATCTTGGGAGGACCATATGTTTTCATTAGTTTATTCAAGTACATTGGGGTTTGTAATTGATGATTAATGTTAAGAACGGGGTGTTACTTATATTGACATACGATTTCCTACATGAAAGAATATGAAAAAGCCCAGACCACGTGGCAATTTGAGTGGTTGTTGTATTAAAAGTTCTTGCTGTTTGCATTTAAGTTAGTTCAAAGTCAGAAGTTTTAGTTCAAAGGGAGGAAATTGTGGCTATGGTGTGGGGAGAAACTTTGATCTCAACAATTATAAAACTGTGTGTGTGTGAGAGAGAGAGAGAGAGAGAGAGAGAGAGAGAGAGAGAGAGAGAGAGGAGAGAGAGAGAGAGAGAGAGGTGAGGAAAGGAGAGGAGAGAGGAGGAGGGAGAGGAGCAGGAGAGGAGAGAGGAGAGGAGAGTAGAGATAGAGATAGAGGAGAGGAGAGAGAGAGAGAGAGAGAGAGAGAGAGAGAGAGAGAGAGAGAGAGAGAGAGAGAGAGAGAGAGAGTAACGTACTGAAGAACTAGCTCAAATAGTATGTTTATGTACAGTTGTTATCAAAAGTAATCTAGCATCCTTCCTGATGATTTATCTCTAGTATGTCGCCGTCCGTTTCCTTTATCCTGGCTACCACTCGGCGATGTTATGTAATTCACCACTTGCGAGTTTAAGGCTATAAGGAAGTTGGAGTTGTAGACATCGATATTTAGCACAATTACCAGATAAAATACGGTTGTAGTTCATTTATCAATACTGGAAACCCAATGCAACATACTTTCTATCCATCAGAAACCTACATTATTATTGTGTTTCTGTTTACTATCGTTGTCTACAGCTCCAACTTCCTTTTAGACCGAAACTCGCAAGTGGTCAATTCAAGAGCCAATTACATGAAACATAATCTACAATATATGTCTAAGATAAAGTAATTAAGACTATGTCAGCCTTCCTACAACTGATAATATATAACTTACATGTAAATAGATATAAAACACACAATAATATTTTTAAGGGGGGTCACCTGCTTTTTTATCTTTCTCTCCTTTTCTCTCTTTCTCTGGCTTGTATCCATTTGGCCCCATTCAGCCAACTGCTTTAACACGTTTATCCCCATCCAGGTGTCGATATCTTCCTGGCGAGCGATAGCGAGCCAGCATTGTATGGAGAAATCCGGCTTCGCCGGAGAAATTTTTCTATCAAAAAATGTACAAATTTAGCTTGCTGTCAAAACAAAAAAATATATATGCTGGCTCGCTACCGCTCACCAGGAAAATATTGACGACACCTGGATGGGGTAAACGTCTTAAAACAGTAGGCTGAATGGGGCCGAATGGATACAAGGCAAAGAGAGAGGGAGACAAAGAAAAGAAGCAAGGTGGGCCCCCTTAACAGTACTCACCATTCTCGTACATACCCCCCGCCACCATCTTGTTACCCAGGGGAACCAGCTGACGGTCTATACACCCCGCCACCATCTTGTTACCCAGGGGAACCAGCTGACGGTCTATACCCCCCGCCACCATCTTGTTACCCAGGGGAACCAGATGACGGTCTATACCCCCCGCCACCATCTTGTTACCCAGGGGAACCAGATGACGGTCTATACCCCCCGCCACCATCTTGTTACCCAGGGGAACCAGATGACGGTCTATATACCCCGCCACCATCTTGTTACCCAGGGGAACCAGATGACGGTCTATATACCCCGCCACCATCTTGTTACCCAGGGGAACCAGATGACGGTCTATATACCCCGCCACCATCTTGTTACCCAGGGGAACCAGATGACGGTCCTATATACCCCCGCCACCATCTTGTTACCCAGGGGAACCAGATGACGGTCTATATACCCCGCCACCATCTTGTTACCCAGGGGAACCAGATGACGGTCTATATACCCCGCCACCATCTTGTTACCCAGGGGAACCAGATGACGGTCTATATACCCCCGCCACCATCTTGTTACCCAGGGAACCAGATGACGGTCTATATACCCCGCCACCATCTTGTTACCCAGGGGAACCAGATGACGGTCTATATACCCCGCCACCATCTTGTTACCCAGGGGAACCAGATGACGGTCTATATACCCCGCCACCATCTTGTTACCCAGGGGAACCAGCTGACGGTCTATACCCCCCGCCACCATCTTGTTACCCAGGGGAACCAGCTGACGGTCTATACACCCCGCCACCATCTTGTTACCCAGGGGAACCAGCTGACGGTCTATACCCCCCGCCACCATCTTGTTACCCAGGGGAACCAGATGACGGTCTATACCCCCCGCCACCATCTTGTTACCCAGGGGAACCAGCTGACGGTCTATATAGTGTCTCTTGATAATTACTTAATATTGTCAAACCACATCCTCTGTCACATCACGAGTCTGTTGAAGTCCTCACTAAATGGTTTGTAGACTGAGAACTTAAGGTGAGGCTGATGGACTGTTGAGGTTAACGGGAGATGAGTCGTTTGTTCTGGTCCCCTTTCTCCCTCGTGTTAAGTCCCAATTGTTTTGAGTTTATAAGATTTTCGGCCCATTAGTTTGGCGATTTTAACACCTTTCGCCCCATTTCGTTGTCAATTGTAAGACCTTTTGTGCCATTTAGGTATCGATTATTTCCTGGCGAGTGATAGCGCGCCTGCAATTTTAAGAGAAATCGGCCTTCGGCCGGGACATTTTGCTACCGAAAAATGTACAAATTTATCTTGAAGGGGGGTCTAGGGGGTGTTTTTCTAAGCTTGATGGAGGTCTAGAGAGAAAACTAAGACATTTAGGAATAAATTCATTAATAGAAAAAAATGGTCTGTCTTGCCTTAAATAGTTATTAATTGACTGCAGAAATCGTAGGTTTTCACATTTTTCTTTACTTCTGAGTGTTGACAAACTTGGCTTACGATATTATGTGTTATATGAAAGTGTAGTATATGTTTATTATAACCAACTAGATATATTTACTCCAGTACAGTATACGGATGTTTATTATAACCAACTAGATATATTTACTCCAGTAGAGTATACGGATGTGCTTCAATATTCAGTCCTCATGCATATATAACACAGTGAGTACAGGTCCATTTAAATTAAAATTTGTGTTTTTGTTTTACTTCACTTTGTTGGAGTACCTAGTTTAATGTCCTTTGTTGGAGTGCCTAGTTTAATGCCCTTTGTTGGAGTACCTAGATTAATGCCCTTTGTTGGAGTACCTAGTTTAATGCCCTTTGTTGGAGTACCTAGATTAATGCCCTTTGTTGGAGTACCTAGTTTAATGCCCTTTGTTGGAGTGCCTAGTTTAATGCCCTTTCTTGGAGTACCTAGTTTAATGTCCTTTGTTGGGGTACCTAGTTTAAAGCCCTTTGTTGGAGTACCTAGTTTAATGCCCTTTGTTGGGGTACCTAGTTTAAAGCCCTTTGTTGGAGTACCTAGTTTAATGCCCTTTGTTGGAGTACCTAGTTAAATGCCCTTTGTTGGAGTACCTAGTTTAATGCCCTTTGTTGGAGTGCCTAGTTTAATGTCCTTTGTTGGAGTACCTAGTTTAATGCCCTTTGTTGGAGTACCTAGTTTAATGCCCTTTTGTTGGAGTACCTAGTTAAATACCCTTTGTTGGAGTACCTAGTTTAATGCCCTTTGTTGGAGTACCTAGTTTAATGCCCTTTGTTGGAGTACCTAGTTTAATGCCCTTTGTTGGAGTACCTAGTGTAATGCCCTTTGTTGGAGTACCTAGTTAAATGCCCTTTGTTGGAGTACCTAGTTTAATGCCCTTTGTTGGAGTACCTAGTTTAATGCCCTTTGTTGGAGTACCTAGTTTAATGCCCTTTGTTGGAGTACCTAGTTTAATGCCCTTTGTTGGAGTACCTAGTTAAATGCCCTTTGTTGGAGTACCTAGTGTAATGCCCTTTGTTGGAGTACCTAGTTTAATGCCCTTTGTTGGAGTACCTAGTTAAATGCCCTTTGTTGGAGTACCTAGTTTAATGCCCTTTGTTGGAGTGCCTAGTTTAATGCCCTTTCTATATTTTACACAGTTTATCATCCAGTATTTTTGGCGAACTATTGCTGCCTGCTGCACAGTTGCCTTCAGTATTTATTTGACAATGGTTCCAAATTGCATTAAATACAAACGCGATGATACAACGCAGATATATACTGTATATATACAACCTTCACAGATAAGTGTTTAAGATTGGAAAACGTTCAATTGTTCGAGGAATTTTCAAGGTAAATCAAGTCTCAGTGTCTTAAGGGGGGTCACATTTTTTTGTGTATCTTTCTCTCCTTTTCTCTCTTTCCCTGGCTTGTATCCATTCGGCCCCATTCAGCCAACTGTTTTAAGACGTTCATCCCCAACCAGGTGCCGATTTCTTCCTGGCGAGCAATAGTGAGCCAGCATTGTATGGAGAAATCCGGCTTCGCCAGAGAATTTTTTCTATCGAAAAATGTACAAATTTTGCTTGCTGTCAAAACAAAAATATATATATGCTGGCTCGCTACCGCTCGCCAGGAAAATATTGACACCTGGATGGGGTTAACGTCTTAAAACAGTAGGCTGAATGGGGCCGAATGGATACAAGCCAAAAAAAGAGGGGGAGAAAGAGAAAAAAAAAGCGAGGTGAGGTCCCTTAAGTAAAAGAACGTAGGTGCATTATGACCTTTTAATATTTCCATACCGTAACATATAAACCCAAATCCCCATGTCCTAACGAACTTTTAATATTTCCATACCGTAAAATATAAACCCAAATCCCCATGTCCTAATGAACTTTTAATATTTCCATACCGTAAAATATAAACCCAAATTCCCATGTCCTAATGAACTTTTCACACTTTCAATTTGGAAATATAGTCTGTGTTTGCTTAAGCCGGTATCACACGAGCGTCTTTTCCCTCAACATATATCCTCAACACTGATCTGGCAGCTTATGAGGTAAAATATTTCTGTCACCTAAATTCATCTATCATCATTCTAGTTTCTGATACCAGTGCACAATATTCCAGAAATGTTGCCAGAAAATGTCGATCATCGAATGTTGACTATAAAAGCTCTCGTGTGATACCGGTTTTAGCTGACGGCAAATTGCCATGTCTCAAACTCGATTATTTGGCTATTACACAGATTTTGAAGTGAGACATATTGAAAGACTTTCTATTTCCATATAGCATTGTATGGCTTATATTAGCACAATGCAAACTGTAATACACGAACTGTAGAATAACACGTACGGCATATGCTTCATTCACAAACAGAAACACACATATTGTACAAACATATTCACACATATATATATATATACACTAAAGTCAAATACACACATAAGGTCAGTTAAGAACTCAAATAAGCACACATACACACCCACTAACTCACTCAGACACACCCACTAACTCACTCACACACACACACACACACACATTTACACGCTTACGTACACACACACACTCACACATACACACACACACACACACACATACACACATTCACGCACACACACACACACACATACCCACACACACACACACACACGCAGGAGCCAAACTCATCTTAACTCTGATATCATCTGCATCTTTCCTCACTTAGGCCATCCCTGACGACCCTGTGTGTGTGTGTGTGTGTGTGTGTGTGTGTGTGTATGTGTGTGTGTGTGTGTGTGTGTGTGTGTGTGTGTGTACAGTGTGTGAGTGTGTGTGTGTACAGTGTGTGTGTGTGTGCATGTGTGTGTGTGTGTATATACTGAACATATGTTTAACAAATACATCTATACATTTATGCCATGTGATTTGTGCATACAATCATCCTAAACGCACATGCACAGATATAATACTTTCAATGTGTATTGTTTGGTGATTTTGTTATGTTTCAAGTATTCATCTCTCCCTCTCTCTCTCTCTCTCATGCTCTCTCTATCTCTCTCTATGTTTTTTTTCTCTCTCTCTCTCTCTCTCTCTCTCTCTCTCTCTCTCTCTCTCTCTCTCTCTCTCTCTCTCTCTCTCTCTCTCTCTCTCTCTCTCTCTCTCTCTCTCTCTCTCTCTCACCCAATTTAATCTCGTGGTTTGCGGGATTACAGGAGACCCCGCGAGAAATGGTCGGGGGTCCACATTACCATATTCTTGGAGGACTTCTCTTGTGTTTACATACTAAGGCTGGATTTAAACTTATGGTGGAGTGAATTTCATGTTTTTCTTAGAGAGAGAGAGAGAGAGAGAGAGAGAGAGAGAGAGAGAGAGAGAGAGAGAGAGAGAGAGCAATATACAGTATAATAACATTAATTTAAGAATGTTAGTATACCCCATGCCTCTTTCAAAAATAGATGTCTACCATTCAATGAAACATGGCAAGCTATAGTCTATTTTCAGGTTGTGGTAAATGTCCATGTCCGGATCTTAATTACTCAGCTATTACGAATATTATGTACCGAAGTATGTTGTTAATTAATGAAAACTTGGCATAACATATAGATTAATATAACGCACACACACACACACACACACACACACACACACACACACACACACTCTTTCCTAATTCCTCTCCCCTCTCACCCCTTCTACTATTGTGTTTTGTTCTTTACTTTGCCTTCTTTCACCCTTTCCTCTCTTTTAACTCCTTCATCTTTGTACTTCCTTTGTCTCTTATTGTAGTCTCTCTCTCTCTCTCTCTCTCTCTCTCTCTCTCTCTCTCTCTCTCTCTCTCTCTCTCTCTCTTCCCACTATATCTCCTTCCCTTCTCTCCCCTCTAACTCAACAAATTGCCAGAGAAAGTTTTACAATGCAATACAATTGACACATTCAAAAGGAGGCTAGATATCCAATTCGAGAAGGTTGGGGTAATATAGGGTAAACATATTATATATTTGAATAAATAAATAAACAAATAAATAAATAAATGCTAGGTCAAGTATCAGTAGTATACAATATTTCTCAACTTCGTTCTTTACTATGAATTTTATATTAGATATGTTCTAAATTTGCTGAGGGCCTTGTTTCCCCAACACAATATCATGCCGACCCAAGATCGGAGGAAGTGGTGGGTGGGGAGAGAAGCATTGCAAATCACGTGCCTAGTAGGGACTGCAAGGTCTGTACAGTCAGTATGTCTATGTAACTCTATGTAACTCATAACCCCCCCCCCCTACCCTCTCTTCGTTCTACTTTACCTTTCCCTTTTCTCTCTCCATGTTCTTTCACCTCCCTCCTTCCTTCCCCCTTTCTCTTTTCTCCCACCTCCCCCTTACCTCCCCTTTCCCCTTTCTCTCATCTTCTCCCATTCACCTCGTCCTCCCCCCTCCCTTTCTTCCCCCTTTTTCTTTCCTCCCACCTCCCCCCTTTCCCTCCACCCTCGGATGATGATATGGAGGAAAGAATTTTAATATGCATGCAATGAGCCTCACGAAAGTCGAGTCGAGTTGCAACACAATTTTCCCAACAACTTGGAGGGGATAATTCTCGTCAAGTGCCCCTAAATATTTTGCGCGCGAAATCTTCAAAGTTTTTTATTTGGAAGTTTGGGCGCCTAATTATAATGATTACGGAAGGCTGGGGCGGATGTGTTTATTATTATTGTTATTATTATTTGTTTTGGTGTTTATGTTTGGATTTAATCCGTTCAGTACCGATGACATCCTTTTATTAAGGCCCCATTAATTGCTCTTTCCATTCACATATGCATAGCCTACGTGAGTTGCAGTTGGGATGTGTGTACATGCTTAGATTGATATGCAGGATTCGAAGTTGCATAATAAATCGTAGGCAGTGTCCACCATTCTTTAACTGTCTTCGTGGTGCGATGCATAAGGTGTTGATTTTCGGTGTGAGCATCCTGGATTCGAATCCACGGACTGCCACATGTGTTTGTAAATTTCATTAATCGATTTTAGGAGTATAGTTGGTTGTTGGAAGGAACATAATAATTTATATTCTGGCAATTATTAGACGATTATATTAAGTTTAGAAAGGACCTCTAGCAATAATAAGGCTTCAAGCTGTCTCAACCAACCATTTTCACAACCACAGATCCTTCTTAAGCCAGCATAATATCGTCTAAATATAGCTAGAATAAAATATAACACACGTCGCTGGTACTCAAAGGGTTAAGAGGAGTGTATGGGGAAGAAGGAGAGAGGTGATTGGAAAAGAAAGGACAGTAAAAATACATAGAAGAAAACTGATCAGAGAAGAGACGAGGAAGAGGGAAATAGAATAAGAAATAATAAAACAGATAGGAGTAATGAAGAGATACACGAAAGGAGCCATACTAATGGAAAGACAAAAATGAAATAAGAAGAGCAGGGAGAGAGCAAAAGAGATAAAAGAGAGGCTATAAGTGAGGTGATACGAACAGAGAAATAATAGGAAGGGGAGGAAAATAATATATAATACAAGAGACGAAAAGAGATAATAAGATACATTAAATAGTGAACGAGAATATATAGCCGAACAAGAATAGGCGAGAAATACAAATAGAAGAACGAGAAACAAGTAGAAGAGAAAATAATAAAATAATACTCTATCGAAAATGAGGAAGACAAAATTAGAGATAAAAGAGGATTGTGAGCTAAGTGTGAGAGAGAGAGAGAGAGAGAGAGAGAGAGAGAGAAAGAGAGAGAGAGAGAGAGAGAGAGAGAGAGCGAGAGAGAGAGAGAGAGAGAGAGAGAGAGAGAGAGAGAGAGAGAGAGAGAGAGAGGCAGTAAAGAACTAGAAATATTGATGGTAAGGTATGCTTGTGTTGTTAATATTACGTTATAATGAGAGCAATGTGAGTGCCTGGCTTGTGACCATAACAACAACGTATTATAATTGTTCTGGCTGTTACTAATCGAGTTTATTCACTTTTGGAAGGATCTTTAGAAATTATAAGGCTTCGAACTATCTCAATCAACCCTCTTAACTACCACAGATCATTCTTAAACTGCTCAAAATCGTCTAAATATAGCCAGAATAATATTAAAAAGACGTCGCCGGTACAAAAGGGGTTAACGTTGGAATTATGATATTATAATGGTATTTTCGCTGCCTGTCCAGGGTTCGAAAAACAAAAGTAAACAAAGGAGTATTTTGAGCAGTGTGGTATTGAAGAGGTTCATGTTTGGGGATGACGATGTTTTTAGCAATATTTGTATGGTATTGTATCTCACTAACTCTGGCACACACTCACTTTCTCTCTCTCACACTCACACACACACACACACACACACACACACACACACACTCTCACTCACTTTCAGTAATAGTGAGTGTAAGGTACTCTAGGCGGACCCGGCCCAAGGTAGTGTCAACATCATTATATTAGATGGCTGGAATAGATTACGTACACACACACACACACGAGCGAAAAAACACACACATACACACAGGCACGCGTACACACACACAAACAGACACACACTCACATAAACAAACGGAGAAGTAAACATACATTACGGTACATTAAGTAATAAAAGCAATGCATATTTTGATTTACTGTATAATATCCTTGCCGACAGTGTGGGTAATGAAACTACAACAAATATACAAGTAAAATATAAAATGAGAGAGAGAGAGAGAGAGAGAGAGAGAGAGAGAGAGAGAGAGAGAGAGAGAGAGAGAGAGAGAGAGAGAGAGAGTGAGTACAAAGGAGTACAAAGGAAATCAAGCAACAACAGGTCTAGTGACCCTTCTAGGTTGCTTGTCCTCCAAAACACTGAGGATCAAGTGTCCAAACAGTGGTTTAGAGTGGATAAGGGAACATTGGAAAGGGAACTACTGCCCTGCCACTAACGTGGCATGACTAGGAAGTTAGTAGGGGACATATGGGTTAGTAACTGAGGGGAGGATAAAGTTATTCATTTACAAACGCAGTCAGTCGCGGGTTTGATGCGAGATATTTGTCTAGGCGGAATTTAAATGAATCAACGGTGCTGCAGTCTATAACGTCTCGGGGAAGCCCATTCCACAAGTTGACAACTCGATTGAAGAAGAAATTCTTAGATTCGTGCGAGTTAAAAGATTTACCAATAATTTTGCAAACCGTTTCCCCGCGTGTAATTAGATTGGTCGATAGTGAAGTACTTACTACAGTTCATATTGTCGATGCCTTTGATGATTTTGAACACTTGAATTAAGTCGCCTCTTAATCTGCGCTGGGTTAAAGGAAATAGATTTAATTCTCTAAGACGCTCTTCGTATGGTTTGTTCTTTAGGCTAGGTATCATTTTGGTAACTCTACGTTGAACTCGTTCTAGCTTGTTTATATCTTTTTGGTAATAAGGGCACCAGGATTGAACGCAGTATTCCAGAAGAGGGCGGACTAAGGAATTGTAAAGGGTTAGGATAACTTCTTTGGATTTATGCTCAAATGACCTGCCTATAAAGCCAATTATTTTGTTTGCCTTCTTAACAACTTCTGAACATTGTTGACTCGGTTTTTTAGGTTACTCGATATTGTTACTCCCAGATCAGTTTCTCTGTTTACATTCTTAAGCTGAGTGCCATTCATCTAATAGTTTGCTTTCTCATTTAGGTATCCGACATGTAGTACTTTACATTTCTCCGCATTGAAACTCATTTGCCAAATTTGGGCCCAACATGACAATTTATCTAGATTGTGTTGCATATCGTCAACTTGTTCTTTTGAGAGTACGCTATTTGCAATTTTTGTATCGTCAGCAAATTTTGAGATTGTGCAGGTGAGACCCTCATCTATGTCGTTGATGTAAATTAGAAAGAGAATTGGTCCTAGTACCGATCCCTGGGGTACCCCGCTACTTACATTGGTCCATTTAGATGCCTTACCGTTTATGACTACCCTTTGCTTTCTGTTGCTGAGCCAATTTTCTATCCATTTCAACACACCGTCTTGTATTCCATGCGCTTTTAGTTTTAGCAGTAAACGTTTGTGGGGAACTTTGTCAAATGCCTTTTGAAAATCAAGGTATATAATATCTACAGCTTTACTCTCATCGTAGAGGTTGAGGATATCGTGGAAGAAGTCTAAGAGGTTTTGTTAAACAGGAACGTTTTTTACGAAAGCCGTGTTGAGTATCTTTAAGTATGTTATTTTCCTCTAAGTGATTTACGAGTCTGTCTCGTATGACCGTTTCTAGCATTTTACAAACAACTGAGGTTAAGCTAATTGGACGATAGTTACTGGGTAGGGATTTGCTGCCTTTTTTGAATATCGGTGTTACGTTGGCTAGCTTCCAATGATCAGGCATAATTCCAGACTGCAAGGATTTATTGGATAGTAATGTCAGTGGTTTGGAGCGCTCATTCTTAGCTTCCTTTAGAACTCTAGGCGAGATTGTATCAGGTCCTGGCGTTTTATTTACCTTGAGTTTATCTAAACAATTCAATACTTCTCTCTCTGTAACGGTGATATTGCTTAGAACATCTGAATTATCAATCTGAATCGGCGATGGTGTAGGGATATCACTGAGGTCTTCTGTTGTAAAAACTGATGCAAAGAAGGTATTGAGGGCATTACTCATTTGTACTTCGTCTTTGGTGTATTCTCCTTTTTCATCGACTAACGGTCCAACAGTTGAAGTAACTACTTTTTCTTTCTGATATAACTATAGAATTCTTTCGGGGTTTGTTTTACTATGATTCGCAATATGTTACTCTAAGGTCTCTTTACTTCGCTTAATTAACTTTTTGGCTTTGCGTCGTAGCTCAACAAATCACACCCGTTCTTCGTCATTTTGTGAGGATTTTAATCTATCATTAGCAAATTTTTTAGCAAGCAGGCAGTTTGAAATCTTTCTTCCACCATTTGGGCTTATTATTATGGCCTGGACGCCGTATTTTCGATGGTATGCAGTATTGCACTGCTTTTAGGTAAGTGGTTTCGAATAACTTCCAAGATGTATTTATGTCGTTATTGTTTATTAAAAAGCTCCAGTCAGTTCTTTAAACATAGCTTCTAAGTTTATGGAAGTTGCTTTCTTGAAATTAGGGACTTTTTCGATGCTACTATTTTGGTTCGTTACTAGTAAACTTTAAAGTGAAAGTTATCGTCGATGGTGACGAGAGAGAGAGAGAGAGAGAGAAGTACAAAG
>CM064498.1:9228612-9359070 GCA_032716605.1 Paralithodes platypus | reverse complement strand
TAGAAAGATAGCATAGTGTTAGTAAAGAAAGGCTTACAAAAAGTGGGAGAATTGACAAATATACCATTTGTATACTGTTGCACAGTAATACAGTCTATCTATCTATCTATTGCCGGACGCCTTACTCCCCTTACGAGGGTGGCCATACACAGAATGCCCCCAAGCGGACCTATTCTCTGAGAGGGACAACCCGAGCCAGTTTAGTGAAGGACTTACAGGATTGACCACTCAATTTAGGATCCGTCTGACTCCGAGGCCCTCTGTGTATCTTGTTAGCACTATTTTTCTACAGTGGTGTTCGGCTAATCCACCCACTAACCTGCCTTACCCTTAGGTAAGCAGTACAGATTTGTATCAGGTTTATTCCCCTAGACAGGTTCCGCCAACCAAGGCTGAGAGTCCCATCCACCCGGATTTGTATAAGGTTGTCTCCCCTAGATGAGTTGCCGACCAAGGCTAACGAGTCCCATCCACCCATACAGTAATGTTGTCAATATATTCAAATATTTGTAATATATAAAACAAACAATTACTTATGCTAATCAAGATAGGAAGAAGATTCAAAGATATTCTCCTAACCTTATTAAAGTTTTCTGACATTAACCACAATACAATATCAGCAAAATCAGAGTGAAGCCTTCCACTATCATACTCTTGCTAAATTTTCATAATAATTACAGCAATATAAATAAAATACTCACATTAGGGTCTTCCCGTGCTGCCGCACCTCCTCTGTCATCTCCATCATCTTGGCATCTGCCCGCAGATTCCGCTGTCAGGCCGGGCGCTGTAACTCTGTGCGAGGTGCAACATGTCCTCCCGCTGCATGAAGGCTGAGGCTGGGCGGGTGTCTGACCTGGGGGGGGTCAGGGGCATCATGTGAGGCGGGCGGGGAGGGAGGGAGGGAGGGAGGGAGGGAGGGAGGGAGGGGGGGGGGGGGGGGGGGGGGGGGGTGTGGCCGGGACCAGGGCGGGTACGGTTGCGGGTGTCAGGGTGGAAGGTGACGTTCCTCCTCCATTGCCAGGCTGGGGTTGCTGGGATGCCGACCACCACCAGCACCACTCACACCCGGATAACCTCCTTCACTCAAGTTCTGGGTTGATCTGGAAAACAAGCAAAATCATAATCAACGTTACAAATGCTCTATACATGAAGTTAAAAAGGAAAAAATACCATGAACATTTTTCAAAAGCCTTTAACCCACAGAACACGGATGGCCCCCCCGGGCGGACAAATCGAGTTTTCATCGCGCAACCCGGAGCCGACTCCTGCTTGACTCAGGGCCAAAAGCACTTGATTGATGATTTTCTGCAGTCCGAATCGATGCATAAAACCAGTGGACAGTGACTTAGGAATGCTTACAATGGTGGAATAAATCAATAATCAAGAATAATACATAATCCATAGTTGATCAAAAATAAACAAGCTTAAGTCGTAGGCGCCGATAATCCAATATGTCGGCCGTGTAATCAAAAGAAAAATGGAAACGGTGCCATAACCCCATTTTTATAGTATTACCTTGGGTTCTGGCCAAGATTACATTATTTTATGCAGTTTAAAAAGGACCTATGTTATTCAGAGAATCAATTGAATGGCAACCACAATACGATGAAGATTGTGTGCTAGTGTTGAAGGGTTAACAATAAACTATAGTCTGTTTCTTTTCATCTGGCAGTAAATTGAATCCCTTAGCTACTCTTTTTTCGATACTTAATGCACAAATATGAAACTACCATGTCTCTGCATCCTATTAACACCAAGTTTGTATAATTAGCAACATATTTCATTACAAAACCTTTCAAATAACCTATATTACTACCGGTACTATGTGTCTGCATCCTATTAACACCAAGTTTGTATAATTAGCAACATATTTCATTACAAAACCTTTCAAATAACCTATATTACTACCGGTACTATGTGTCTGCATCCTATTAACACCAAGTTTGTATAATTAGCACCATATTTCAGTACAAAACATTTAAATATCCTAGAAATCTTGATGGGAACTTTGCAATTTACCGTCACTTCAAAAGTCCCTGATTCATTAGGGCATCCACCCTAGCCTTGCTATTCAGCAGGAAGTGTATGGTGGTAAAAACTGCATCATCAATACTTAATGTACCGGTAACATGACGTCACTTCGGACACTCTAGAAAACATTATACAATGAACCTAAGACCACTGAGTCACTATAAGAGACTCTCATAGGGCTGGCCTTAGCTAACGCTAAGGATTTACCAACAATTGGTATGTATCAGGGCTATATGATGTAAGTGGGAGGGAGAACAATCAAATGTCATGAATGAGTGAGCAAGATGTTACAAAACAAACTATTGGGTAGATGGAGAAAGTTGGTGAGTCCATCAAAATGTCATGGTAAGATTTCGTACGAAAACAGAGGCGATGTAAGGGTGAAAAACGCGGGTATTCAGCAAGTAAATGGCGAACAGTGATGGTGACACGACAAGGCTGACCGTGATGCCACTTTACCTTGGATTCTGGCTAAGATTAGATTATTTTATGCAGTTTAAGAAGGACCTATGTTATTCAGAGGATCAATTGAGACTGTATTTACCCCTATGAGGCCTAGAGATAGATTATAGGCTAAGTTAAAGAAAAACGTCTAATGGCAACCAGAATACGATAAACATTATGTGCTAGTGTTGAAGGGCTAACAAGAAACTATACTCTGTTTCTTTTCAACTGATGGTAAATTGAAAAGTTCCCATTTATTTTGAAGATTTTGTAGTGAAATATGGTGCTAATTATATAAAGTTCAGTCTGTTCTAAACAGGGCTGCGAGACTCATTTTTGGTGTTCCACCTAGAACTCCTACTACATCTCTTCACATAGAACTGCACTGGCTGCCAGTAAGAGCAAGAATAGAATAGAATTTAAGTTGTGTTTAGTGACTTTTAAAGTTCTCAAATTTGGTGATCCTAGGTACCTTGCGGAGCTGCTCAGGCATCCACCGGCACGCCATGGTGTAGTTGTGCGTCATGACAATGACCCTTTTCGTCTTGATGAACCAAGGGCTTTCCAGCAGTCTTCATTCTTTGAGAGGTCATTCTCCTACATGGCTCCGAGGTTATATAACAGGTTGCCGCTGTCCATGAGACAACTGAGTTCTGTTGAATACTTCAAGAGACAACTTAAGACTTTTCTCTTTGAGAGAAGCTATGATCTTGAGACAGGTGTCATGACAGATGGCTATAGAGTTTAGGCTATTTTGCCACTGCTAGTGATTGTTAAATTTGTGTTGTATATAAGCTTTCTTTTGATGCATTGATTTTTGTTCTTTTTTCTTTCTCTTTCCGAGCGCTAGTGAATTCTTCGGAAAAATTGGCACTTATGAGAAATAAGTAACATGCTTATTATTATTATTAATGTTATCCTGTCGACTTTAAACTTTTCTTTAGTAAACATAGTCTTGTGTTAGCCAGCATACAATAATACAAGGTATCAGATAATGGAGTGTAGCATTATAAATCGCCATTGTGCTATACAAATCAACTGTAGCAAATTCTACCTTGGTACACTCCACTCTGAAGACAATTAATTAATGTTGCCCTATTGTTGAAGGTATTGTACTGGGCTGAATCTTCTCATAAATTATATACCAAGTAGGGTTAGTAGGCTATATTTATTTCGGGGGTTCACTTATGCAGCTTGAAAAGTCAGAAAACACCTGAATATGTGCCATAAGAACATAAGAAAATGGGAGTCTGCAGAAAGCCGGTTGGCCCACACAAGGCAGATCCCTCTCACAACCACCCTAATTTTAGGCCCAGCTCACTAACACCATGAGGACCGACCTAACCAAAACGGTCACAGGGCAGAAAATGGGGGTCTGCAGAGCGCCAATTGGCACATACCCGGCAGATCCCCCTCACACCCAACCCATCTCGTCAGTGTACAAGAAAAGTGTAATAAAATAAAACACTAACCTGAAGGAAGTTAGAGTATAGCTCCATGGGCAGAATATCCATCGACTGGAAGTTGCACTTGATTCTGAGCGCCGCCGTGTCTTTATTGCCGGTCCTGTTGTCACTTTGTACTTGATACCACTTCTCGATGTGGTTCGGCTCGTCACGTTGGCCACCGGGATGTTGACCGAGCCGAGCATCACATTCTTATCCTGAAATGCAGTACAAAAATTAGTAAATGCACTATAAATATTACTGTGAAATTATTTAAGATTTTTATGATAGATATATAGAATTTACCTATTTGCAGTAGGTATACTATGGGTATTACTATAAATGAAGATAATAAAGTGTACAGGATCTTTGAATGGTTACATAATGTGAGTACAGTACTGTACTATTGAATCCACTGATATGGAGAATTGGTGTTCACGATAATAAATAAAGTTAAAATACCAGCTTATTCATTATTACAGTACAATGTACACTTCAACTCCTGAAAGGCAACCCCGCCTGAGCCGTTACAATGCATATAATGGAAAAATTACATTAAACCATTGTATGTATGTATGTATGTAATGGTATCACACTACAGGTATTGGAAATTAGTACATTCATTACTATATGCAAAAGCGGTTGAAATGATAGCACTCTACAATCATTGATCTCATACAAACAAGATACAATTTACCTTTTTCCTCTTCCTTTCTCCTTCCCTGTATAGCGTCACACAGATATTCTCAACGGCTGGGAGGTTGGTGAACTCAAACTGCTCCCCCCAGAAGCACATCTCACTCTTTTGTTTGCTGGAAGTGCGGGCAAAAAGGCCATTGTCCAGCAGTAGCTCACAGAAGTACCTGGTTGGATAATTTTTTTGGTCAGGAGTGTAAATGATAGAAGTTCAAAATGAAAATAACTAAGAAAGAGTAATGGTATCTATTTGTATTATTTGTAACCAATCAGCACCCATAAACAAAAAAATTTATTCTTTTGGATTTGGAGTGAAATGTTCAGCTAAAATGTGTTACTCGCCTGGTTGTACCGAGTTGGAATCCCAGGAGGACCATATGCTTTCATTAGTGTATTCAAGTGCATTGGGTTTGTAGTTGATGATTAATGTTAAGAACGAAGTGTTACTTAACTATGATGGCTGTCTCTTGCCTTGCAAATTGATAATGCAAAGATTACATTTATAGCTAGGATTTGTGATGTAATGTATTTGATTTAAAAAACATATGTAGGCCCTACAGTGTGTATATACTTAGGCACATCCCCATAGCTGGGGGTGGTATAATAGCTTGTTGATTTGCAAATTATTCTTTGGCAGCCACTAAGTATAATACTGTACTGTGATGGGCTGGTCTATCAGAGTGAGAACTGAGCGATCTCTGCCATACCCATAGCTTACTCTGACTGTTCCTTTTACTTATATATTTTTTAGATCTCAAGTGACGGCATCTCTTCCGTGGATTGACCTCCCAATCTACCAAGATTGGAAGCCAAAGCGTCACATTTTTCCTTTGCCCCTCAACTTTCTCTTCATAATTGCCGAGGGGCACAGGGCCCTGGGTGGGGCTTTGGTTTCCCGGGCGTTTCCGCACCCTCCTCAGCTCCCCGCCATGGAGTGGCTTCGGTCACCCAGGCTTTACTGTGGTCGGCACGGAAGGTTCTGTGGGGGCGCTCGGTTATGGCCTTGGCCTTGCTCGGGGCCTTGGGGCTGTTCGGCCAGGCAGCTTGGGGAACAACAACAACAACAACAACAACATACTGTACAGTAAAAACAGTCAATATACAGTATATAGTGTAAGTAAATACAAACTTCAATTACCTCTTCTTGGTTGCAACACCTTTGGCTTCAAGAATGAATATTTTACGGGAGTTTTCTGTCCTGCGCAAATTGTCAAAATTTGGGTTGACAGCTTTGCGCAGGGAGTCCACCCAGCGCTCCCTCTCGTCAGCAGTTCGACAGCTGAAGTACTGCGTTCCAGTTGGTGACGTTACCTGGAAAAATAAGGTTAAATTGAGCTCCCTTCATTCTAAAATAATCTATCTATCTATCTATCTATCTACAGTATATACTCAGGCCCAATCCCCATTTTTCCTTTTTTTTTGGGGGGGGGGGGCCCCAACTCAAAATAATAATACAATCAAACACTTACAAAATGAGAGGGGGGAAGAAGGAGAAGGGGAAAATATTGAGCTTTACTCGAAAATAAAAATCAAATCCTACTCTTACAGACCAGAGGGAGAAAGGAGGGGTGACAGTGGTACAGCAAAGGTAAGAGGAATATCCTTTGTACAGTAGAAGACAAAGATCAGGAAATTTACCCCTCATTCTCATAGCCCTGTAGTTTCTTTTATTCAGTACTGAACAATTACTTGGCCAATTTCTAAAATGATACCAGTAAAGGACAGTTTTCCCATGTTGCAGGATGGGTTGTTACATTAATCATATTTGTTCCACAGCAAATATAATCCATATACACAGAACGAGGGGCGGCGCGCTCCTCGGTGTCACTAGAAGTGTGGCAAACTCATCACAAAGCAAGGTATGACGAGGTCTAGAGCTATAATTAGTATGGCAAGTCCTATGAGTGTTATTATGCCATTATTGATGTAGGCTCAATAAAGAAATTACAAATAAAATTCATATATATGAATTATGTGGAATATAAACTAGATTAACCGAGGCTACCACTCACCACTAGACCAAGAGAAGTATTTCACTTGTCCTGATAGCTCAAGTGATTTTCTACATCCATAATTATAGTAATTACAGTTGACCCCCGACTTGCGAACGTCCATTCAGCAAAATTTTGGTTGTACGAAGATCACAAATTACTACCATTTGCTCACTTAACATACCATAGATCACTTTAACGAACTTTATACCGAAGGCTAGCCTAGCCCCAAACCTTCTTAACACTCAAACAACTCAACTTCTAGTGAGAACACTCCTTAAAAGTTGTTATTAGTTCAAAACTAGGATAGATTCCACATGTTGTTTACAAAGTCATTTTTGTACACAGTGGATTTCCCCATTTTACCATGAACACATTTAATTGAATATCACATAAAAACTGCTGATTTAAATGCTATTCTTGAATCTTTTTCCATAAGTTTGTTATGTATATGCTATAGCAGCATTTATTTATGGTTGCGAAAAATACTTCAATTGGTTAGCCGCCTAACCTCCTGTCATTTCGCTACCAATTTTTCGCCCGCTCTCACTATCCACAGTGGCTTCCTGGTTCATTACTTTTTCCTAGATCTACCCATTTGATTGCTAATCTGATTTGGTTTTCATAAGTTTGTCATTTATACGCGTATGCCATCATCAACTCGTTATTTCGAAAGACTAATATTAGTTAGCCTAGCCTAGGCCTAGCGTAACTGTTGTTTCGTTTACAAGTCAGTTTTGGGATTTGTAGTTTTTTGAAGTGAGGAACTACATGAACGAAGGCGGTGCTGGTTGGGGGGAGGGGCGTCGACTGACTGGGGACAGAGGTGCATGGGGGCGGTTCGTTCGTGGCCACCCCTTCGGGGATCACGGCGTCAGGCAATAGATAGATAGATAGAGTTTTTTTTTTTTCCCTGATCTGCAAATTTAATGGTCAATCTAGAACTCTTATCATAGCTTAAGATTGTATTCATTAAAGCAACCTTGGAACACACCGAAAATACCGTTTGTCTGCAGGTTTAGACAAAAATGGCCAGATAGTGAATGCCGACATCGGGAGCAGACGACAGCAAAGCTCAGGGTTACCAAATACAAATAATCCGCTAGATCCATTCTCAAATGTTGCTAGAAGGCTGCTAGATAGTAAATTTGTGCCGAAAATTTTCCGAATAATGCAAGCCTCTAGACTATCAATCAAATGTGGCTTGAATCTACAGAATATCA
This sequence comes from Paralithodes platypus, assembly GCA_032716605.1. Lineage (NCBI taxonomy): Eukaryota > Metazoa > Arthropoda > Malacostraca > Decapoda > Lithodidae > Paralithodes > Paralithodes platypus. The sequence continues at coordinate 9,351,237 of CM064498.1, read as the reverse complement.
CCAGAATTTGTGTCACTAGATGTAAATATTTGCCGCTAGATACAAATATAAACCTAGGTCTAGCGGAAAAGTAGCAAAATTGACAACACTCCTGCTGCTTCCCTTACGATCCCACGAATGACTCCGTTTGTGTGTTACCGGTACTTATGTGTTTTATTGGCCAGTTGTATGTTATGTTGCATATGTACTTTTAACTACATCAGCAATAAAACATAAAATACTCATATATTGATTCGGTTTGAGCAAAAAAGTGGGTAATATAGGTGGATAGGGGAAAAAATTGGGGTCCTAGAACCAAACTAATTAATCCCATAAGGCTGTCGTTTCGCCCAACGTAATTTCGCTCTGCGCACGGTATTTTCGGAACGGAACCTGTTCGCTAACCGAGGGTCTACTGTATAGTAATTATTGTTCAAATTGCATGAAACTTTCACACAATACCGATACGGTACTCATAAATGATGATTACACACCAAAATTCAAGGTGATATCTCTTGATATTTATTTGGGGTAGAATGTAGAATTCGGGCTAACAACAAAGGAATACATGGGACCGATTTAGAGGGGTTCTACTGTAGTCCCCCTGGGGGTTAGGGAATAGAATATGCCCCACGTGCCTTCTGCGTGTCGTAAGAGGCGACTAAAGAGGTTGGGTCGGTGGGCTTGCGACCCCCACCCGGAAAAAATATCTAAGCAAAGAAAAACGAACGAACAGCCTCGGATGCAGACGGAACCTACGTTGACGAACCACGACCGACTAGACATTCCTTCGGACATTCTGAGAATGGCTACGTGGAATGTTAGTGGCATGAATGATGGCACAAAAGAGAGATGTTCTGGAAGTGTTAGTGAATGCCAGGCTGGATGTATGTGGAATGACAGAGACCAAATGGAAAGGTTCAGATGTGAGAGAGTGGGAGTGTGGAATGGGTGTGTGTGCTGGAGTGAGTGAAGGAACAGCGAGAGAAGGTGCATGTTTGTTTGTAAGTAGCAAATGGAAAGAATGTGTAAGAGTATGGGTCTGTGGGTTCAAGGATTGTGTGGGTGAGAATGAAAGTAGGAATACAAACGTGGGTGATTGTATGCGTGTATGCTCCGACAGAGGATATACTTGAAAGAAAGAAAGAGGAGTTCTGGATGAATGTGGAGGCGTGCCTGGAGAAGTTTGACAAGAACGTAAGAATATTTCTGATTGGGGATATGAATGGTAAGGTGGGTGATAGGAAAGTTGAGGGAGTGGTGGGAGGGTGGGGGGTACCATCAGAGGTGAATGGGAATGGTAGTGCACTTGTGGACGTATGTGTGGGGAGGAGGCTGTGGATAGCCAACACCTTCTTCCGGCACAGAATGATCCACAGGTACACGTGGAAACGGATGTTGACGATGAAGGATAAGACAGTGGTGGAACGAAAGTCATTGATTGATTATGTATGTGTGGATGAACGAATGAAGAAATCTGTGATGGATGCTAGGGTGTATAGGGGTATTGGAGGGGGTCTGTCTGATCATTATGTAGTGGTAGCTAAGGTTAGGATACAAAAGAAGTGGGTGAGGAGAGCTGGAGGGAGGCAAGAGGAGGGTGGAATGGTGAGGAGGGTGGAGAGGTTTCAGGAGGAGGAAGTCAGGGAGGAGTACAGGAGAGCAGTGGAAAGACGACTAGGTGGGTTCGACCTGGAAGTTATGGAGGAAGTGGAGGAGATGAGCAAAGTGTTTAACCCTTCTTTAGCACGACCTCCCGAAATCCATCCTTCCGAATCCTCCCTTCCTCGCGAGGACAGAGTCCACCTGGCCAGGCTGAGATGTGGACACCATCCAGCTCTCCTGAGCTATCAGAAGAGGCTGGATGACTCCGTTGTCGACGCCTGCCCGGGATGTAACACAGCACCCCATACCATTAAACACATCATAGAAGACTGCATTTCACACAACCACTTACGCCAACAACACAATCTACACTCAATGAGAGATCTGTGGGAAAGCCCGATCGTGACCATGGCCTTTCTCAGGGACTCGGGGCTGTTCGGCCAGGCAGCTTAGGGAACAACAACAACAACCCTTCTTTAGCGGGGTGTTTTGGGCTCATTTGGGCATATTCAGGCCCTCCTGAATGATCAATCAAGTATCTGCATGAAAAGAAATGTATTCAGCAAAAAACTAGGCGCTAAAAGCTTCAAAATGAGACCAGAACGAGCTACGTAGCACTCGTGGTTCTAATGCAGTGGTGCCACGAACATGGGAGTTTAGCGTATAGCGGTATATTTTTCCCAGCTATGCTCACTACTGGCTACGCTGCCGTCCTCTCGAGAACACAGGGAGGGTGAGTCAGTGTGCGGCGGTAAGCCCTGGGAGTCGGCTGTCTGGCCCGCTGCGCTCCGGCCATTTGCACTTGATTTTAACCCTTTAAAAGCCTTAATAATGCTCCTTACTTGCTGCAAATTGGTGCACGACTTAAGTCGAGCACCGCCAATAAGGGGTTAAGGATGAGATCTGTGCAGCATGTGAGGAGGTGTGTGGAGTGAGGAGAAGAGGGAGGGGAGTGAAAGGTACAACATGGTGTACAGAAGAGGTAAGAATAGCTGTGGAAGAAAAGAAGAAAGCATATAGAGAGTGGTTGGGTAGTAGAGGGAATGAAGATTTCGAGAGACAGAAACGAGCGAGGTACGTGGAGAGTAAGAGGGTGGTGAAGAGAGTAGTGAAGGAAAGTAAGAGAAGAGTAGATGAGGAATTTGGAAGGAATCTGAGTGTAAAATGGAGGGAGAGTAAGAAACTGTTCTGGAAAGAAGTCAAGAAAGTTAGGGAAGGTAGCAAGGGAAACAGTAAGGGTGTGAAAGATAAGAATGGGAGAATGCTAGCCGAGAAGCAAGAGAGAGTCGAAAGATGGAGGGAGTACTTCAATGAGTTGCTAAATGTAAGGAATGAAGAGCCAGCAAACATAGCTGGATATGGTATGGGAGAGAAGAAGAGAAGTAGTGGAGGAGGAGATGGGGATCAGGAGGTCAGAAGTGTGGGAAGCCATGAAAAGAGTGTAGTTGGGGAAAGCACCAGGAACAGATGGAGTGTGTGGGGAAATGTTGAGGTATGGTGGTGAGATACTGATAGAATGGGTATGGAAAATGTGCAAACTAGCATGGGAGAAGGGGAGTGCACCCGATGATTGGAAGACTGGCATAATAGTCCCCCTATATAAGGGCAAAGGGGAAAGAGGAGTGTGGTAACCACCGAGGAATATGTCTTCTAAGCGTAGTAGGGAAGGTATACAGTAGGGTAGTGATTGAGAGAGTGACAGTGAGAACGGAGAAATGGATAGACGACGAGCAGGGAGGTTTTAGGAAGGGAAGAGGATGTGCACATCAGATTTTTACCCTGAATTGTGTTGTGGAGAAATATCTGGAGAAGAAACAAAAGGTGTATGTTGCCTTTATGGACTTGGAGAAGGCCAATGACAGAGTGGATAGAGAAGGTTTGTGGAAAGTACTTAGAATATACGGAGTAGAGGGCAAGTTGCTGAAAGCAGTGAAGAGCATGTATGAGGGTGCAAAGGCGGCAGTACGTGTGGAGAGTGAGCAGAGCGAGTTCTTTGACCTGAATGTTGGTTTGAAACAGGGGTGTGTGATGTCCCCGTGGTTGTTTACTGTATATATGGATGGAGTCATGAAAGAAAGACTATCAAGAGCAGTGGATGTTGGTGTATCGCTGAAAAGGGAGGGAATTGAATGGAAGCTACCTATACTGCTGTTTATGGATGATACAGTTCTGATGAGTGATAATGAATGGGAGTTGCAGGGTCTGGTAAATGAGTTTGGAACAGTGTGCAAAAAACGGAATTTGAAGGTAAATGCGGGGAAGAGCAAGGTTATGGTCTTCGAAAGGGGTGAAGTCACAGAGTGTGAGGTGAAGCTGAACGGTCAGGCTATGGAGATCGTCAACTCTTTTAAGTATCTGGGCAGTGTGTTGAGTGAAGATGGGACTATGGATGAAGAAATGCGGGAGAGGGTACAACAGGGGAAGAGGGTTGTAGGAATGCTAAAATAAGTAGGCCTAACAAGAAATAGGGTGGTCAGTATGGAAGTGAAGAAGTCCTTGCGTGACAGTGTGGTAATCCCGACACTGACTTGCGGAGGCGGGGCATGGACGTTGGTTGGGAGACTCAGACCAAGAATGAGAGCAGTGGAAATGAATTACTTAAGGAGTGCGTGCGGAGTTGCATGGAGGGATGGACAGACTAATGAGGAAGTAGGAAGGAGGTGTGGTGTGGAGGTGGATGTGCTGGAAGGTGTGAAAGGGAGCAACTTGAGATGGTTCGGCCATGTGGAGCATGTGGAAAGCGAGAGAATGACTGGGAGGGTGTGCGAGAGCGAGGTGGAGGGACGGAGAGGGAGAGGTGGAAGGATGAAGTGAGGAAGTACATGAACGAAGGCGGTGCTGGTTGGGGGGAGGGGCGTCGACTGACTGGGGACAGAGGTGCATGGGGGCGGTTCGTTCGTGGCCACCCCTTCGGGGATCACGGCATCAGGCAATAGATAGATAGATACTGTAGTTTGGCACCTGTAACCAATAAATCAATCACACATAGGCCTAAATAGTGTAATAACTAACCTGGAAACAGTGATCTTGACCCAGAATACTGGCGTGGAGAGGGTTTGATGGTCACCTCACCTGGAAAGTACAATATAAGTGTTACCAAACAGAACAATTACATAACCGTATACAGTATTACACAACAACACAGTGTGTATAATGTGGTTCACAACTGATTACATAAGGCCTATTTCCTAGTACAGTACTTACTTTTTTTGATAATATTTGACAGCATGTAGGGCTATTACTCATCACAGTCACAGACACTGTAGAAGTGCTTTTGCAAATTCAACTTGTTGATTAACTGATTTTAGATATATAATAAATATGGTCAGGGGCCGGGGGAGTGCTGGAGCGACCTTGGTAACCCTGGTCTCTGGGTCTTCTCCTGGGTGACCTGGATGTGTGTGAGTTTGTGTTTTTTATCTGTGTTTATTTTTTGTTTTATGTTGTTTTTGTGTTTTCCCTGTTCTTGCTCTGTCTTGAGTCGGCTACCCCCAAAATGGGGATTGGGCCTGAGCATATAGATAGATAGATAGAATAAATATGAATAGCATTGTGAAAAAACTGAGTTAATAGTTTGAAACCATGAAATCGTTAGTTAAAAATGACCCTAGTGAATTTCTATTATCTTGTCATATTAGGCTAATTATTATTAGGCCTACTTAATAATTAACTTTTATTTTTATATTCATTAATTAGGATTACTTATTAATTATAAAAGTGACAAAGCGAGACTGAACTTTAGGTGACATAAGCATAGTAAAAGTGATCGATTGGTTTAACTTACCAGCAGCAAGGGCGAGTGTATTTATCATGTTGATAAGAGGGACTCATGGGACCGTGAGGACCTGAGTCTGGCGGTAGATGAACCAAGGGCTAGAGGGTCTGGTTCTAGGAGCCCCCCACTGCGACCACCTCGTTTGGTTCGCTCGAGCTTGGTCACAGATTTGGTCCTCTTGAACGATTTCTTGCTGAAGAAGTTCTGAAAGGAAAGGTAAATGCAATTAGTTTAAGCAGAATAGGGTAATGGTTATGACTACTGCACGTTAGAGCATATGTGCGTGTTTGTAATTAGAAATTAAAATGTAAAACTTGCAAACTAAACAAACCAAAATTGGGACAAGGACAATATAAAAACATAAATCTCTGTAATATATTAATGAACATCACAATGGGTCATATAGAAAGACATAAATACATGCTGAATTGTTCAATGTCATAGAGTTCTTGATCGTTTTCACTTAAAACACATATAGGTCATAGGTAGAAAACTGTTGTATTATAAGTCCTATTCCCTATATATCTTTATATATCACACATACAAACGGTTGTAACACAATACATTCCCAGATGTAGAATAAAGATAACTTTTTACAGATATCCTTATGTACAGTAGGCCTACATGTTTATGGCAAACGCAAGGTTGCTATTTGTGCATGCACTTATTGCGTCATACCTTAGCTCTTTGGAGCGTGTAGAAATAATTGTTTTTATTATATGATAAAAGAAAACAACAGCTAAACGAAGTAGTGGTATGTGGTTCGTATTATGATAGGAATGTATTGATAAGGCATAAATTATTTGTGCTTATAATAATGATTTTATCAATATATTCTGCAATGTCACTTGTAGGGACCTAACGGGATTATACAGTACATTACCGGTACTAGAGTGTTATCCGCCAGTGACGCATTCTAATCAACCAATTCAACAACAGAGGAGTGGAGAGAAAGGAATAATAGATCACCCGCCGCAAGACCTCGACCCATAATGACTCTCTGTCGAAGCCCGTGCCCGCCATCAGCTCCAGGCAATGGGGGTAAGTGGGGTCACCGGCTTTTTTTTTTACCTTTCTCTCTTTCCCTGGCTTGTATCCATTCAGCCCCATTCAGCCAACTGTTTTAATACGTTTATCCCCATCCAGGTGTCGATATCTTGCTGGCGAGCGATAGCGAGCCAGCATTGTACAGTGGTCCCTCGCGTTTAGCGGATTTCAGCTTGGCGAAACACAGTATTGGCGATAGGTTGGATATGGTACCAGAATCCGAATTTGGCGCTTCAAATACACTTTTGGCGAGAATGCTGACGTCACGGAATGGCGTCGGCCCAGAATGCGCCGCTCGCAAGCTAGTCTCACCAGGTCTAACTCTATAAATAATTCATGGTAAATAAAATCTGTTATCTATTATCTATTGTCTTTTCTATTGCTGTTAATGTTTCATGTAGGCTACAGTAGAGCGCCGTATAGAGAGTTACTCTTAGGCCGAGGCTAGGCTATAGATAGGCTTAGGCCTACTCACAAAACCCTAAGTGAGCTGCTTGGATAGCGAGAATATCCCAGGTATATTTCATAAACGTATATTAACAGAGTAATCTTGACCAAACCGATTTGTGAACCTCATATCTCTTGTGTTTTGCTTTGTTTATTGTGCCGAACAGTCTGCGACACACAAACACACACGCGCGCATCAGCTGACTCAGGGGCCCAATCCATAAATATAATTAATCAAAGAAGTGACCACGGATCCAAAACCAATTTCATTATTTTGCTTAATCGAAAAGCAGTTGGTATAGAAAATTCTAGTCTTCACCATTCACAAGGTAGAAGTGATTTATGCCTCCTGATATATATCTAAGCTAGGTTAGACCATTTCTTGGTCTGGCTAGCTAGTGACATAGCAACTTGTTGCTAAGGTTATGTGGTTATTCCTTATCAATAAGACTATTCACAAGATAACAATGAATTCTGCTGCCTGACATACATCTAACCTAGGTTAGGTCAATTCTTTGTGGAGATATATAGGCTAGGCCTATGTCTTCTAGCAAAAACAGAGTAAGCAGACGGCGCCGAGTGTGTCGGCGATAGCCGATGCGCATGGCGGGCGTTTTGAAAAGGCCCAAAAGGGTGAACCCGGGCCTCGTCAAAGACTAATGGATAATTTTCCCATTTAACCCTCCAGCCCCGGGGGCTATAGCTTGCGACTGTGCTGCGGTACCGGGTGTTTTGACGATCTTTGGGCTATGTTAACTACTCTGTAAGTCAATGAATATGGCATGTAATGTTGTGAATAAAAAAGAATAATGTTCCACAAACCTTCCTCTGTCGAATGGCGTTGAGTAGAGGTCTCTAGCCCCTCTGGTTGCATAATGGTGAGCGCGGGAATACGAGTGCTTTTCGGCGGCAAATTCTTCCCGCGTTCAGACGCGTCGCCCCGGCCATGGCTACGACGCACCTAGCCGCTCGTCGCGCCAAAGTATTTATCTCCCTTAGACGATTTTAGTGTTTGATATTGAGAATGTGATGTTTATTTGATATTTTTCTAGTTATTTTGAGGCCAATTATATAAAATATGTTTATTAGGGTATCACTGTCACTGATATTGCTCATTTTCACTCGATACCGTACATTTTATTAGTAATTGAGGTAGCTTATTGTTGTATTAGGCACTGATTATTCGTTATTACAGGTGTTTATTATTCTTTGGTCATCAAGTATTGTGTCTTGTGTCACTTTCACTTTGATAAATATGCTTTAGAGTGTCACTGTCACTGATAATGCTCATTTTCACTCGATACCGTACATTTTATTAGTAATTGAGGTAGGTTATTGTTGTATTAGGCACTGATTATTCGTTATCACAGGTGTTTATTATACTTTGGCCATCAAATATTAGGTCTTGTGTCACTTTCACTTTGACAAATATGCTTTAGAGAGTGTCACTGTCACTGATAATGCTCATTTTCACTCGATACCGTACATTTTATTAGTAATTGAGGTAGGTTATTGTTGTATTAGGCACTGATTATTCATTATCACAGGTGTTTATTATACTTTGGCCATCAAATATTAGGTCTTGTGTCACTTTCACTTTGACAAATATGCTTTAGAGAGTGTCACTGTCACTGATAATGCTAATTTTCACTCGATACCGTACATTTTATTAGTAATTGAGGTAGGTTATTGTTGTATTAGGCACTGATTATTCGTTATCACAGGTGTTTATTATACTTTGGCCATCAAATATTAGGTCTTGTGTCACTTTCACTTAGTTATATGCTTTGTAAACGTTTTATATACAATTTATTGTGTCTTTTTTCACTGATTTCTATATTTCTATAGGTTCTAATCATATGAATGTCACTTGGTATATACATATGTGTCACTTTCACATTATTATGGTGTAATTGTATTTGTATAAATATTCTCATAATACATGACTTTTGTATTACAATAAATTGGTTTTCTTCCACTTTTTGCCTATATATAATTATAGTGTACATATTGTAATTTTATTTGGCAATTTCAGTATGATTATTAGAACTCCAGCTTGGAGTGGTAATCAAAGAAGCACTCTAAAGCACAGAGTGCCACCTTGCACTCCACACACTCCATGGTTGACTTTTTACCTGGCCTCGGCCTCACCCTGCTGTTGTAGCAGACATGGCACCGATTCTGCCGTGTTCTTCCTGATTCATTCTGAGGCAGGGAACCAAGCCTGTGCCTAATCAGGTATTGAGCACACTGCAAGCGGTCAATAACGGCGGGCCCAGGATGTGCCACTGCCCTCTGTGGCGTAGCATACTTCTCCAGGAGCTCCGTCAACACCTGCTTTTGGAACCTCCGCAGGCTATTGAACTTCATGGGTGTGTTCACATTCCGAAGCTTGTATATATTGTAGGCATTCAGAACTGACATGTCCACCATATGCAGAAAGAACTTTTTGTACCATCTGCACGAGGTACGCAGGCAGTCAATGAAGCCTATCTGCATGTCGGACTTGTCCACCAGCCTCATGTTGATGTTGTAGTCCAGGACAGCATCGGGCTTGGTCACCCTGGCCTGGGTGCGGCGATCCACCTTGCCAGTCTCCACCATTTCCCCCTTGTGGATGGTGGTCAGGAGGTTGACCTTCCGCTGGTCGTGCCAGTGGATAGCCAGAATGGGCCCCGACTTCTTCTTGAACACATCACCTTTTTTGGTCTTTGGAGGGAAAGGTGGCATGCCCTTCCTTTTCCCTCGTACTGTGCCTACAGTCCCCGTCTTGCGCTCATGCAGGTACTGTGAGAGAGTGGGGGACGTGTAATAATTGTCCGTGTAGAGGACGTGATTCTTGTGAAAGTAGCGGTCCATCATGGCTTGCACCACTGCTCCGCCAAAGCCAATGAGGGGGTCCACAAGCAAGTCCCCTTCCTTCCCGCTGTAGACCAGGAAGTCCAGGACATAGCCAGTTTGGCAGTCGCACAGCACAAAGAATTTTATGCCAAAGCGATGTCTTTTTGAGGGGATGTACTGCCGGAAGCTGAGTTTTCCCCGGAACAGCACAAGAGACTCGTCAATGACGACCTTGCGGAAGGGCTTGAAGTAGGAGGTGAAGCGTTCTCGCATCATCTCATACAACGTCCTAATCTTCCACAGCTTGTCACCGAGGTGGACGTCGGTGTTGGTGACAAGATGGAGCGCTGCGAGGATATCAAGGTACCGGTCGCGAGACATATATTTCCCGAAGGCAGGGGTGGATATCAGATCATTGGTGATCCAATAGTCAGGCAACCTATGCTTCTTGACATGAGGCATTAGCATGGTGAGTGCCAGGAACACCATGAACTCTTTATGAGTCACTGGGGTCCACTGCCTCATGTGGCCCTTGGTCACCTTGCCCAAAAAGTGGACCTGGAATTGGTGCTGCTTATTTGTCTCTTTGACAACATAGCCTACCACCTCCTCATCAAAGAAGGCCTCAAATAGTTCGTGTGGTGGAGCATTGGGGCCTGCAGGAAAATTGGGGGTAATGCCTGAACCCTCCAGTACCTCATCAAAAGCTGGCACATCAGGGTTGTATCCATCCTCATCAACTACGTCTTGCCACTGAAAAACGTAGAATGGGTCTTGTCTACGCTGACGAGGAGCTCCAGCTGGTGGCCCAACACGCCCACGGCCAACTCGGGAGGCGCGCGCCCTAGGGCGGCGAGGGCGTCGGCCAGGGCGACGGGCAGCACGACGGGCAGCACGACGCCGGGCCAAGCGGATGGGTCGAGGGTCGTCGATGTCCATATAGTCATCGTCAGAGTGGTCATCTTGCCCTGACGGTGGACCTATGTAATCATGGCCAGAGTCTTCAGAGAGGTGCCCTTCATCATCAGTGGCCCCCACATAATCTGGCGGGGAACCAGTGATGCGTGGGCGGCGTGCGGGTGGGCGAGGTGGGGAAGGAGTGGCAGGTGAGGCTGTGTCCCCCCGAGGTCCTGGGCTCCTTGGCCTGCGACGAGTGACAGAAAGCAATGTTTCACTGTCACTAGGCCCAGGTATTGGTGATGCGAGCTCAAAGACTTCTTCAGGAAGACATGTTGAAGGCGGGAGAGGTGGGGAGGACCGTGGGGAAAGTTGCGGGGACGTATGGCTGGGGCCGGCCGGGGTGGACGCCGCGGGAGCCTCGAACAAAACTCTCTTACTTTTCTTCATTTTTTTGGTATATTTCCTACCTTTCCCCTTTTCGGCAGCAGTATGTCTCCTGTCGGGGGACCTAGGAGGCAAATAGGCCGAAAGTGGGGGGTCCTCAACCCTTGGCAATGGTGGGGGTGGTGGGGAAGAATGCGGGGCATCCGGTTCATCTTGGGTGGCGTGGGTAGATAAGGGAGACAATGGCGGACGAGAAGGGTCACCACGCTGACCCTCACTCACAGCCTCATCCTCACCAAGTATTTTTGCTTGTTCCCTAGCTGCCACGGCCGCCTTCTCAAGTATTTTCTGCTTATACAAGTGTAGCTTGAAAGGCGATTTACCTGGGGAAGGGCTTGGAGTCGTGTCACTTATGCGAAATTTGGTGAGAAATTTGGGGCATCATGTGAGGCGGGCGGGGAGGGAGGGGGGGGGGGGGGGTGTGGCCGGGACCAGGGCGGGTACGGTTGCGGGTGTCAGGGTGGAAGGTGACGTTCTGGTAGTAACGTTCCTCCTCCATTGCCAGACTGGGGTTGCTGGGATGCCGACCACCACCAGCACCACTCACACCGGGATAACCTCCTTCACTCAAGTTCTGGGTTGATCTGGAAAACAAGCAAAATCATAATCAACGTTACAAATGCTCTATACATGAAGTTAAAAAGGAAAAAATACCATGAACATTTTTCAAAAGCCTTTAACCCACAGAACACGGATGGCCCCCCCGGGCGGACAAATCGAGTCTTCATCGCGCAACCCGGAGACGACTCCTGCTTGACTCAGGGCCAAAAGCACTTGATTGATGATTTTCTGCAGTCCGAATCGATGCATAAAACCAGTGGACAGTGACTTAGGAATGCTTACAATGGTGGAATAAATCAATAATCAAGAATAATACATAATCCACAGTTGATAAAAAATAAACAAGCTTAAGTCGTAGGCGCCGATAATCCAATATGTCGGCCGTGTAATCAAAAGAAAAATGGAAACGGTGCCAAAACCACATTTTTATATTATTACCTCGGGTTCTGGCCAAAATTACATTATTTTATGCATTTAAAAAGGACCTATGTTATTCAGAGGATCAATTGAATGGCAACCACAATACGATGAAGATTGTGTGCTAGTGTTGAAGGGTTAACAATAAACTATAGTCTGTTTCTTTTCATCTGGCAGTAAATTGAATCCCTTAGCTACTCTTTTTTCGATACTTAATGCACAAATATGAAACTACCATGTCTCTGCATCCTATTAACACCAAGTTTGTATAATTAGCAACATATTTCATTACAAAACCTTTCAAATAACCTATATTACTACCGGTACTATGTGTCTGCATCCTATTAACACCAAGTTTGTATAATTAGCAACATATTTCAGTACAAAACATTTAAATATCCTAGAAATCTTGATGGGAACTTTGCAATTTACCGTCACTTCAAAAGTCCCTGATTCATTAGGGCATCCACCCTAGCCTTGCTATTCAGCAGGAAGTGTATGGTGGTAAAAACTGCATCATCAATACTTAATGTACCGGTAACATGACGTCACTTCGGACACTCTAGAAAACATTATACAATGAACCTAAGACCACTGAGTCACTATAAGAGACTCTCATAGGGCTGGCCTTAGCTAACGCTAAGGATTTACCAACAATTGGTATGTATCAGGGCTATATGATGTAAGTGGGAGGGAGAACAATCAAATGTCATGAATGAGTGAGCAAGATGTTACAAAACAAACTATTGGGTAGATGGAGAAAGTTGGCGAGTCCATCAAAATGTCATGGTAAGATTTCGTACGAAAACAGAGGCGATGTAAGGGTGAATAACGCGGGTATTCAGCAAGTAAATGGCGAACAGTGATGGTGACACGACAAGGCTGACCGTGATGCCACTTTACCTTGGATTCTGGCCAACATTAGATTATTTTATGCAGTTTAAGAAGGACCTATGCTATTCAGAGGATCAATTGAGACTGTATGAAGCCTAGAGATAGATTATAGGCTAAGTTAAAGAAAAACATCTAATGGCAACCAGAATACGATGAACATTATGTGCTAGTGTTGAAGGGCTAACAAGAAACTATATTCTGTTTCTTTTCAACTGATGGTAAATTGAAAAGTTCCCATTTATTTTGAAGATTTTGTAGTGAAATAGGGTGCTAATTATATAAAGTTGGTCTGGATCTGATGCAGAGACATAGTACTTTCATATTTTTCCATTAAGCATTGATAAATTACCTACTAAGGGATTAAATTTAGCGTGACATGAACAGAAATAGACTTTACTACAGTAATTAAAAGACTGCATAAATACCTTTGAGCACTGTTGAGTATGTTCACCTTCTCACATGGTTTGGTTCTTTCTTCTTCTACAAACATCTGGATCACTGGGAACATTGCCATTTCAATCATCTTCAGCACTTGTTCCTGAAAGTAAAATACTAAATTAATAAACCTTATAATATTACTACTACTATCAAAGGCGGCTTTCTAGGGCCTTTCCTAGCTGATGCCGAGAGGATTGGGTTCTAGTCATGTGGTGATGGGCTGGTCTATCAGAGTGAGAACTGAGCGATCTCTGCCATACCCATAGCTTACTCTGACTGTTTCTTTTACTTATATATTTTCTAGATACATACATACATAAAATTTTAAGACTGAGTGTTCCACACATAAGTGCAGTTTCAGTCTCTTGTCCTAATGGCGGCATTCCAGGCAACCCTGTTAAGGGCTGCTTCACTTGTCAAGTTCTTGGATTTGAGATCGGCGCGTATAGTCCGATCCCAGGTCTTCCTCGGTCCACCCCTTGGTGCAGCTCCCTCCACAATCACAGACCTGCATTTTTTCACCCAATTTTGTTCATCCATTCTCTCCACATGTCCATACCATCCCAGTCTACTTGTACGCATCACCTCGCTAATACTCTTTATACCTAAACGTCTCCTCAGCTCAACATTTGTTATTCTATCCTGTAGCCTGGCCCCACACATCCATCTCACCATTCTCATCTCATTACGCTCCATTCTGTTGACATCCTCTACTTTAACGGCCCATGTTTCTGAGGCATACGTCATTGCACTTCTAACACATGAGGCATACACCTTTCCCTTCAGGGGGAGAGGCATTCTTTTCATGGTCAGGATTGGCATCAATTCTCTGAACTTCCCCCAGCCACACCTAATTCTAGCAACAGTGGCAGCCTCGGCCCCACCACCGGCAGAGATGGTATCTCCTAGGTAACAAAACTTGTTCACCAGCTCCAAAGACTCGTTTCCAAAATTCACAGCCACAGGATCATCTCTTAACACAAGCTCGCCTTTGCACACTACGCACTCAAATTTCTCTATTTCTGACTTATCCTTCGGCAGGGGCCCCTTTATTCTACTACAAATCTCAAGTGACGGCGTCTTTTCCGTGGATTGACCTCCCAATCTACCAAGATTGGAAGTCAAAGCGTCACATTTTTCCTTTGCCCCTCAACTTTCTCTTCATAATTGCTGAGGGGCACAGGGCCCTGGGTGAGGCTTTGGTTTCCCGGGCGTTTCCGCACCCTCCTCGGCTCCCCGCCGTGGAGTGGCTTCGGTCACCCAGGCTTTATTGTGGTCGGCAGGGAGGGTTCTGTGGGGGCACTCGGTTATGGCCTTGGCCTTGCTCGGGGCCTTGGGGCTGTTCGGCCAGGCAGCTTGGGGAACAACAACAATAAATATATACCGGTATCACAAAATTCTATTCTATTGCCTGACGCCGTGATCCCCGAAGGGGTGGCCACGAACGAACCGCCCCCATGCACCTCTGTCCCTAACAATGTGCTGTACATTTTTGGTTACTGTACTTTACATTTTGCTAAGCTAGATAAATCTATGATAAATTTTTATTTCATTAATCATTTACTAACATTGGAAAGTTCATTTGTATCTTCCTAAAATATTTACTTCGCAAAGACAACAACTTAATATTAATGAAAAGGCTAAAATGTTAAATCTTATAAAGCTTACCGATGAATGAAGACAACCCAGGCGTCCTAGGTGATCTAGTCGGCTTGGTGTTGGACTGCTCGACTGCAGGCCCGGGCCGGGATATACAGATCTGCACAACAACATTTTGGTCATTAAAATCGTACGGTCGAGGTTAATAAGTGTTCTAAGATATTTCACAAAGTTTGGGACACTGACTAATACTCTGAGGGATAAGCACTTTTCCCAGTAATTATAAAGACACCAATAACACTTCTTGAGCGAAAACCACTGGAATCTATGACAACACTTAATACCCCCGAGTGTACGTAACAATTATAAATACATATACTTGAAAGACCGAGTGATAATTTCTGCTCTTTCATTAACCCTTTCAGAACAGGTGACTGTACTGTACAGGCATTTTGGCTCCAACATTCCTTTATTTGGGCCCTGTCACTCTTTAAACATGAAAAGTAATGCAAAATATATCAGAGATTACGCGACATCTTTCCTAAACTGAAATAAATCACATACTGTAATGTTACCTACAATATAATCAAAAGTTTTTTTTTGCTTATATAAATAAATCTACTGTAAGCCAAAATGCAAACACATGAATTGCAAAATTGTAACAAAATTACCAGTACTACCACTACACGTCCTTCCTAATCTTAACAAAATCTTCTGCTTAAGCGTTGTTTCCACATAGCAATTTTGATAACTTGTTTAAGGTGAAATTTCTTTGCTGACGATCGATAGCGAGCCTGTAGTTTTAGGAGGAATCGTCCTTTGGTCGGGATATTTTTGCTACCGAAACATTTATACATTTTACTTGAATGGGAGTCTAGGGGGTGTTTTTAAAAGCTTGATGGAGCTCTAGCGAGTAAATTGAATAATAAATATCTACAAAAAAACCCAAATACTGTACACCAAAAAATAATTAGATGCCAACGCCATTTGTAAAGTTTTGGTCGAGGTGTTCTGTTCAATTAGAGTTACGGCCCGATAGTGACGCACCAACAGACCGAGACCTCCGAGACCACCGTTTGAACCAAAGTTTTGGTCGAGGTGTTCTGTAGAGTTACGGCCCGATAGTGACGCACCAACAGACCGAGACCTCCGAGACCACCGTTTGAACCAAAGTTTTGGTCGAGGTGTTCTGTTCAATTAGAGTTAGGGCCCGATAGTGACGCACCAACAGACCGAGACCTCCGAGACCACCGCTTCAACCCAACAGTTCAAATGGTGGTGACACACTTTAACCTTATAAGTTTAAGTTAAGGATATTTTTTCTACCGAAACATGTATAAATTTAACTCTAATGAGAATCTAGGGGGTGTTATTTAAAGCTTGATGGAGGTCTAGCGAGTAAATTGAATAATAAATATCTAAAGAAATACACCAAAAAATTTGCTTGTTTTACAAGTTTTACATTTAAAAAAACAAAAGAAATTAGCAGCCTATACATAATGCAGGAAAAGGTAACTTAAAGACAACCCTACCACTAAAGACAGATCCGACAGAACGGGTACCGTAAAAAGGCCTAACTTCCGTCAAGGGAGTATACTTCACACATTAGTGGATAAAAGTATATAAGGTACAGTTATACAAAAATGGCTCTGCATTATGGAACAACACCGCAGACTTGCTTGTTTTTCCATAACATCATGTATTTATCCTATAACTGCGGTTTATTACATTTTATTCCAGAATGTCCGAAATTATGTCCTCTTCCAAAGTTATGTAATTTTACCGGTACCATATATATTACACCAACCAACTTCACATCTAAACTCAAGTAATGAAATCAACAAATACATGTGGCACTCCGAGGACTCGAACCCAGGATACTCTCATCGAAATTCCGCGCACTATGCATTACGCTATCAAGACAGTTAACACAGGTGGTAATTTACAGTGTCTATATTTCCTCGGCATCCAAAACTAAAGAGTATCTGTTCTTATCTCCTAAACTAAAGAGTATCTGTTCTTATCAAGCCTAATATACAATACTGTACTGTTCTTATCAGGCCCTACATAAAAAAAAAAAAAAAAAAAAAAAAAAAAAAAAAAAAAAGAGAGGAAGTCTAGACACCTTGGCATCATTATTTAACTGTCTTGATAGCGTAATGCATAAATGCGCGGAATTTCGGTGTGAGTATCCTAGGTTCGAGTCCTTGGAGTGCCACATGTATTTATTGATTTCATTAATTGAATTTAGAAGTAAAGTTGGTTGGTGAAAAAATATGAATAAATGACCGCCACACAGTCTCGAGTCTATTCATTAATAGTACAGTACAGTAGCATCAAGAAGTTCCCTCATGCCACATCATATATTAACGCCCATTACCAAGTTATAATGTAAAACTTGCAAAATAAACAAACCAAAACGTATACGAACACAGTAAAAATACAAAACAATTAATAAAAATCGCTGTGGAAACAACACTCAAATCAAAATGTAAACTTGCAAAGCAAGCACCCCAAACCTGGAATCGCAAAACATAAAGACAACAACTTCTAAAAAATAACTGGAATTAAAATGCACAATTGCAAAATAAAAAAACCTAAACTGGGATGACAATATAAAAGCAAAGAACTCATCAAAATTTACCTCAATTGCACGATAGGTCCGAATATTGCTCAAGCAAACTGGGGGAAAGATGTTAAAATTGCCAAATGTTATACAATTTCAGAACTAACGGAGCTAAACATGAGGGAGAAGGGGGCCCAGAAAAAGCCAGCCAGCCCCCCCCCTTAATGCCCGAGGGGATGGCCACAAATGAATAGCCTGCATATGCTTCCATAGGGCGAGGCAACTCATTAAGTCTGTAATTGTATTTATAGCTCGTTCCTGTTTGCGGGAGGGTGGTCACTTAAAGGGGGGATGGTTGGTTTTTTCGGGGCCCCCATCTCCCTCATGTTTAGCCCCATTAGTTTAGAAATCTTGGGACGGTCGACCAACTATTTTAGCGATTTTAAGAACTTTAACCCTTTTGTTTGTCAATATTAGGGCCTTTCATGCCATTAAGGTGTAATTTCTTTCCTGACGATCGATAGCGAGTTTGTAGTTTTAGGAGGAATCGTCCTTTGGTCGGGATATTTTTGCTACCGAAACATTTATACATTTTACTTGAATGGGAGTCTAGGGGGTGTTTTTAAAAGCTTGATGGAGCTCTAGCGAGTAAATTGAATAATAAATATCTACAAAAAAAATAAATACTGTACACCAAAAAAATAATTAGATGCCAACGCCATTTGTAAAGTTTTGGTCGAGGTGTTCTGTTCAATTAGAATTACGGCCCGATAGTGACGCACCAACAGACTGAGACCTCCGAGACCACCGTTTGAACCAAAGTTTTGGTCGAGGTGTTCTGTAGTGTTACGGCCCGATAGTGACGCACCAACAGACCGAGACCACCGCTTCAACCCAAAACAGTTCAAATGGTGGTGACACACTTTAACCTTATAAGTTTAAGTTAAGGATATTTTTTCTACCGAAACATGTATAAATTTAACTCTAATGAGAATCTAGGGGGTGTTATTTAAAGCTTGATGGAGGTCTAGCGAGTAAATTGAATAATAAATATCTAAAGAAATACACCAAAAAATTTGCTTGTTTTACAAGTTTTACATTTAAAAAAACAAAAGAAATTAGCAGCCTATACATAATGCAGGAAAAGGTAACTTAAAGACAACCCTACCACTAAAGACAGATCCGACAGAACGGGTACCGTAAAAAGGCCTAACTTCCGTCAAGGGAGTATACTTCACACATTAGTGGATAAAAGTATATAAGGTACAGTTATACAAAAATGGCTCTGCATTATGGAACAACACCGCAGACTTGCTTGTTTTTCCATAACATCATGTATTTATCCTATAACTGCGGTTTATTACATTTTATTCCAGAATGTCCGAAATTATGTCCTCTTCCAAAGTTATGTAATTTTACCGGTACCATATATATTACACCAACCAACTTCACATCTAAACTCAAGTAATGAAATCAACAAATACATGTGGCACTCCGAGGACTCGAACCCAGGATACTCTCATCGAAATTCCGCGCACTATGCATTACGCTATCAAGACAGTTAACACAGGTGGTAATTTACAGTGTCTATATTTCCTCGGCATCCAAAACTAAAGAGTATCTGTTCTTATCTCCTAAACTAAAGAGTATCTGTTCTTATCAAGCCTAATATACAATACTGTACTGTTCTTATCAGGCCCTACATAAAAAAAAAAAAAAAAAAAAAAAAAAAAAAAAAAAAAAAAAAGAGAGGAAGTCTAGACACCTTGGCATCATTATTTAACTGTCTTGATAGCGTAATGCATAAATGCGCGGAATTTCGGTGTGAGTATCCTAGGTTCGAGTCCTTGGAGTGCCACATGTATTTATTGATTTCATTAATTGAATTTAGAAGTAAAGTTGGTTGGTGAAAAAATATGAATAAATGACCGCCACACAGTCTCGAGTCTATTCATTAATAGTACAGTACAGTAGCATCAAGAAGTTCCCTCATGCCACATCATATATTAACGCCCATTACCAAGTTATAATGTAAAACTTGCAAAATAAACAAACCAAAACGTATACGAACACAGTAAAAATACAAAACAACTAATCAAAATCGCTGTGGAAACAACACTCAAATCAAAATTAAAATGTAAACTTGCAAAGCAAGCACCCCAAACCTGGAATCGCAAAATATAAAGACAACTTCTAAAAAATAACTGGAATTAAAATGCACAATTGCAAAATAAAAAAACCTAAACTGGGATGACAATATAAAAGCAAAGAACTCATCAAAATTTACCTCAATTGCACGATAGGTCCGAATATTGCTCAAGCAAACTGGGGGAAAGATGTTAAAATTGCCAAATGTTATACAATTTCAGAACTAACGGAGCTAAACATGAGGGAGAAGGGGGCCCAGAAAAAGCCAGCCATCCCCCCCCCCCCCCCTTAATGCCCGAGGGGATGGCCACAAATGAATAGCCTGCATATGCTTCCATAGGGCGAGGCAACTCATTAAGTCTGTAATTGTATTTATAGCTCGTTCCTGTTCGCGGGAGGGTGGTCACTTAAAGGGGGGATGGTTGGTTTTTTCGGGGCCCCCATCTCCCTCATGTTTAGCCCCATTAGTTTAGAAATCTTGGGACGGTCGACCAACTATTTTAGCGATTTTAAGAACTTTAACCCTTTTGTTTGTCAATATTAGGGCCTTTCATGCCATGAAGGTGTAATTTCTTTCCTGACGATCGATAGCGAGTTTGTAGTTTTAGGAGGAATCGTCCTTTGGTCGGGATATTTTTGCTACCGAAACATTTATACATTTTACTTGAATGGGAGTCTAGGGGGTGTTTTTAAAAGCTTGATGGAGCTCTAGCGAGTAAATTGAATAATAAATATCTACAAAAAAAATAAATACTGTACACCAAAAAAATAATTAGATGCCAACGCCATTTGTAAAGTTTTGGTCGAGGTGTTCTGTTCAATTAGAATTACGGCCCGATAGTGACGCACCAACAGACTGAGACCTCCGAGACCACCGTTTGAACCAAAGTTTTGGTCGAGGTGTTCTGTAGTGTTACGGCCCGATAGTGACGCACCAACAGACCGAGACCACCGCTTCAACCCAAAACAGTTCAAATGGTGGTGACACACTTTAACCTTATAAGTTTAAGTTAAGGATATTTTTTCTACCGAAACATGTATAAATTTAACTCTAATGAGAATCTAGGGGGTGTTATTTAAAGCTTGATGGAGGTCTAGCGAGTAAATTGAATAATAAATATCTAAAGAAATACACCAAAAAATTTGCTTGTTTTACAAGTTTTACATTTAAAAAAACAAAAGAAATTAGCAGCCTATACATAATGCAGGAAAAGGTAACTTAAAGACAACCCTACCACTAAAGACAGATCCGACAGAACGGGTACCGTAAAAAGGCCTAACTTCCGTCAAGGGAGTATACTTCACACATTAGTGGATAAAAGTATATAAGGTACAGTTATACAAAAATGGCTCTGCATTATGGAACAACACCGCAGACTTGCTTGTTTTTCCATAACATCATGTATTTATCCTATAACTGCGGTTTATTACATTTTATTCCAGAATGTCCGAAATTATGTCCTCTTCCAAAGTTATGTAATTTTACCGGTACCATATATATTACACCAACCAACTTCACATCTAAACTCAAGTAATGAAATCAACAAATACATGTGGCACTCCGAGGACTCGAACCCAGGATACTCTCATCGAAATTCCGCGCACTATGCATTACGCTATCAAGACAGTTAACACAGGTGGTAATTTACAGTGTCTATATTTCCTCGGCATCCAAAACTAAAGAGTATCTGTTCTTATCTCCTAAACTAAAGAGTATCTGTTCTTATCAAGCCTAATATACAATACTGTACTGTTCTTATCAGGCCCTACATAAAAAAAAAAAAAAAAAAAAAAAAAAAAAAAAAAAAAAAAGAGAGGAAGTCTAGACACCTTGGCATCATTATTTAACTGTCTTGATAGCGTAATGCATAAATGCGCGGAATTTCGGTGTGAGTATCCTAGGTTCGAGTCCTTGGAGTGCCACATGTATTTATTGATTTCATTAATTGAATTTAGAAGTAAAGTTGGTTGGTGAAAAAATATGAATAAATGACCGCCACACAGTCTCGAGTCTATTCATTAATAGTACAGTACAGTAGCATCAAGAAGTTCCCTCATGCCACATCATATATTAACGCCCATTACCAAGTTATAATGTAAAACTTGCAAAATAAACAAACCAAAACGTATACGAACACAGTAAAAATACAAAACAACTAATCAAAATCGCTGTGGAAACAACACTCAAATCAAAATTAAAATGTAAACTTGCAAAGCAAGCACCCCAAACCTGGAATCGCAAAATATAAAGACAACTTCTAAAAAATAACTGGAATTAAAATGCACAATTGCAAAATAAAAAAACCTAAACTGGGATGACAATATAAAAGCAAAGAACTCATCAAAATTTACCTCAATTGCACGATAGGTCCGAATATTGCTCAAGCAAACTGGGGGAAAGATGTTAAAATTGCCAAATGTTATACAATTTCAGAACTAACGGAGCTAAACATGAGGGAGAAGGGGGCCCAGAAAAAGCCAGCCATCCCCCCCCCCCCCCTTAATGCCCGAGGGGATGGCCACAAATGAATAGCCTGCATATGCTTCCATAGGGCGAGGCAACTCATTAAGTCTGTAATTGTATTTATAGCTCGTTCCTGTTCGCGGGAGGGTGGTCACTTAAAGGGGGGATGGTTGGTTTTTTCGGGGCCCCCATCTCCCTCATGTTTAGCCCCATTAGTTTAGAAATCTTGGGACGGTCGACCAACTATTTTAGCGATTTTAAGAACTTTAACCCTTTTGTTTGTCAATATTAGGGCCTTTCATGCCATGAAGGTGTAATTTCTTTCCTGACGATCGATAGCGAGTTTGTAGTTTTAGGAGGAATCGTCCTTTGGTCGGGATATTTTTGCTACCGAAACATTTATACATTTTACTTGAATGGGAGTCTAGGGGGTGTTTTTAAAAGCTTGATGGAGCTCTAGCGAGTAAATTGAATAATAAATATCTACAAAAAAATAAATACTGTACACCAAAAAAATAATTAGATGCCAACGCCATTTGTAAAGTTTTGGTCGAGGTGTTCTGTTCAATTAGAATTACGGCCCGATAGTGACGCACCAACAGACTGAGACCTCCGAGACCACCGTTTGAACCAAAGTTTTGGTCGAGGTGTTCTGTAGTGTTACGGCCCGATAGTGACGCACCAACAGACCGAGACCACCGCTTCAACCCAAAACAGTTCAAATGGTGGTGACACACTTTAACCTTATAAGTTTAAGTTAAGGATATTTTTTCTACCGAAACATGTATAAATTTAACTCTAATGAGAATCTAGGGGGTGTTATTTAAAGCTTGATGGAGGTCTAGCGAGTAAATTGAATAATAAATATCTAAAGAAATACACCAAAAAATTTGCTTGTTTTACAAGTTTTACATTTAAAAAAAAAAAGAAATTAGCAGCCTATACATAATGCAGGAAAAGGTAACTTAAAGACAACCCTACCACTAAAGACAGATCCGACAGAACGGGTACCGTAAAAAGGCCTAACTTCCGTCAAGGGAGTATACTTCACACATTAGTGGATAAAAGTATATAAGGTACAGTTATACAAAAATGGCTCTGCATTATGGAACAACACCGCAGACTTGCTTGTTTTTCCATAACATCATGTATTTATCCTATAACTGCGGTTTATTACATTTTATTCCAGAATGTCCGAAATTAAGTCCTCTTTCAAAGTTATGTAATTTTACCGGTACCATATATATTACACCAACCAACTTCACATCTAAACTCAAGTAATGAAATCAACAAATACATGTGGCACTCCAAGGACTCGAACCCAGGATACTCTCATCGAAATTCCGCGCACTATGCATTACGCTATCAAGACAGTTAACACAGGTGTACAGGTGGTAATTTACAGTGTCTATATTTCCTCGGCATCCAAAACTAAAGAGTATCTGTTCTTATCTCCTAAACTAAAGAGTATCTGTTCTTATCAAGCCTAATATACAATACTGTACTGTTCTTATCAGGCCCTACATAAAAAAAAAAAAAAAAAAAAAAAAAAAAAAAAAAAAAGAGAGAGGAAGTCTAGACACCTTGGAATAATTATTTAACTGTCTTGATAGCGTAATGCATAAATGCGCGGAATTTCGGTGTGAGTATCCTAGGTTCGAGTCCTTGGAGTGCCACATGCATTTATTGATTTCATTAATTGAATTTAGAAGTAAAGTTGGTTGGTGAAAAAATATGAATAAATGACCGCCACACAGTCTCGAGTCTATTCATTAATAGTACAGTACAGTAGCATCAAGAAGTTCCCTCACGCCACATCATATATTAATTAACGCCCATTACCAAGTTATAATGTAAAACTTGCAAAATAAACAAACCAAAACGTATACGAACACAGTAAAAATACAAAATAGCAGCTGCCACTGTTGCTAGAATTAGGTGTGGCTGGGGGAAGTTCAGAGAATTGATGCCAATCCTGACCATGAAAAGAATGCCTCTCCCCCTGAAGGGAAAGGTGTATGCCTCATGTGTTAGAAGTGCAATGACGTATGCCTCAGAAACATGGGCCGTTAAAGTAGAGGATGTCAACAGAATGGAGCGTAATGAGATGAGAATGGTGAGATGGATGTGTGGGGCCAGGCTACAGGATAGAATAACAAATGTTGAGCTGAGGAGACGTTTAGGTATAAAGAGTATTAGCGAGGTGATGCGTACAAGTAGACTGGGATGGTATGGACATGTGGAGAGAATGGATGAACAAAATTGGGTGAAAAAATGCAGGTCTGTGATTGTGGAGGGAGCTGCACCAAAGGGTGGACCGAGGAAGACCTGGGATCGGACTATACGCGCCGATCTCAAATCCAAGAACTTGACAAGTGAAGCAGCCCTTAACAGGGTTGCCTGGAATGCCGCCATTAGGACAAGAGACTGAAACTGCACTTATGTGTGGACCACTCAGTCTTAAAATTTTATGTATGTAATCAAAATCGCTGTGGAAACAACGCTCAAATCAAAATTAAAATGTAAACTTGCAAAGCAAGCACCCCAAACCTGGAATCGCACAATATAAAGACAACAACTTCTAAAAACTAACTGGAATTAAAATGCACAATTGCAAAATAAAAAAAAAAAAAACTGGGACGACAATATAAAAGCAAAGAACTCATCAAAATTTACCTCAATTGCACGATAGGTCCGAATATTGCTCAAGCAAACTGGGGGAAAGATGTTAAAATTGCCAAATGTTATAAAATTTCAGAACTAACGGAGCTAAACATGAGGGAGAAGGGGGCCCAGAAAAAGCCAGCCAGCCCCCCTTAATGCCCGAGGGGATGGCCACAAATGAATAGCCTGCATATGCTTCCATAGGGCGAGGCAACTCATTAAGTCTGTAATTGTATTTATAGCTTGTTCCTGTTCGCGGGAGGGTGGTCACTTAAAGGGGGGATGGTTGGTTTTTTCGGGGCCCCCATCTCCCTCATGTTTAGCCCCATTAGTTTAGAAATCTTGGGACGGTCGACCAACTATTTTAGCGATTTTAAGAACTTTAACCCTTTTGTTTGTCAATATTAGGGCCTTTCATGCCATGAAGGTGTAATTTCTTTCCTGACGATCGATAGCGAGCCTGTAGTTTTAGGAGGAATCGTCCTTTGGTCGGGATATTTTTGCTACCGAAACATTTATACATTTTACTTGAATGGGAGTCTAGGGGGTGTTTTTAAAAGCTTGATGGAGCTCTAGCGAGTAAATTGAATAATAAATATCTACAAAAAAAATAAATACTGTACACCAAAAAAATAATTAGATGCCAACGCCATTTGTAAAGTTTTGGTCGAGGTGTTCTGTTCAATTAGAATTACGGCCCGATAGTGACGCACCAACAGACTGAGACCTCCGAGACCACCGTTTGAACCAAAGTTTTGGTCGAGGTGTTCTGTAGTGTTACGGCCCGATAGTGACGCACCAACAGACCGAGACCACCGCTTCAACCCAAAACAGTTCAAATGGTGGTGACACACTTTAACCTTATAAGTTTAAGTTAAGGATATTTTTTCTACCGAAACATGTATAAATTTAACTCTAATGAGAATCTAGGGGGTGTTATTTAAAGCTTGATGGAGGTCTAGCGAGTAAATTGAATAATAAATATCTAAAGAAATACACCAAAAAATTTGCTTGTTTTACAAGTTTTACATTTAAAAAAACAAAAGAAATTAGCAGCCTATACATAATGCAGGAAAAGGTAACTTAAAGACAACCCTACCACTAAAGACAGATCCGACAGAACGGGTACCGTAAAAAGGCCTAACTTCCGTCAAGGGAGTATACTTCACACATTAGTGGATAAAAGTATATAAGGTACAGTTATACAAAAATGGCTCTGCATTATGGAACAACACCGCAGACTTGCTTGTTTTCCATAACATCATGTATTTATCCTATAACTGCGGTTTATTAAATTTTATTCCAGAATGTCCGAAATTATGTCCTCTTCCAAAGTTATGTAATTTTACCGGTACCATATATATTACACCAACCAACTTCACATCTAAACTCAAGTAATGAAATCAACAAATACATGTGGCACTCCGAGGACTCGAACCCAGGATACTCTCATCGAAATTCCGCGCACTATGCATTACGCTATCAAGACAGTTAACACAGGTGGTAATTTACAGTGTCTATATTTCCTCGGCATCCAAAACTAAAGAGTATCTGTTCTTATCTCCTAAACTAAAGAGTATCTGTTCTTATCAAGCCTAATATACAGTACTGTACTGTTCTTATCAGGCCCTACATAAAAAAAAAAAAAAAAAAAAAAAAAAAAAAAGAGAGAGAGGAAGTCTAGACACCTTGGCATCATTATTTAACTGTCTTGATAGCGTAATGCATAAATGCGCGGAATTTCGGTGTGAGTATCCTAGGTTCGAGTCCTTGGAGTGCCACATGTATTTATTGATTTCATTAATTGAATTTAGAAGTAAAGTTGGTTGGTGAAAAAATATGAATAAATGACCGCCACACAGTCTCGAGTCTATTCATTAATAGTACAGTACAGTAGCATCAAGAAGTTCCCTCATGCCACATCATATATTAACGCCCATTACCAAGTTATAATGTAAAACTTGCAAAATAAACAAACCAAAACGTATACGAACACAGTAAAAATACAAAACAATTAATAAAAATCGCTGTGGAAACAACACTCAAATCAAAATGTAAACTTGCAAAGCAAGCACCCCAAACCTGGAATCGCAAAACATAAAGACAACAACTTCTAAAAAATAACTGGAATTAAAATGCACAATTGCAAAATAAAAAAACCTAAACTGGGATGACAATATAAAAGCAAAGAACTCATCAAAATTTACCTCAATTGCACGATAGGTCCGAATATTGCTCAAGCAAACTGGGGGAAAGATGTTAAAATTGCCAAATGTTATACAATTTCAGAACTAACGGAGCTAAACATGAGGGAGAAGGGGGCCCAGAAAAAGCCAGCCAGCCCCCCTTAATGCCCGAGGGGATGGCCACAAATGAATAGCCTGCATATGCTTCCATAGGGCGAGGCAACTCATTAAGTCTGTAATTGTATTTATAGCTCGTTCCTGTTCGCGGGAGGGTGGTCACTTAAAGGGGGGATGGTTGGTTTTTTCGGGGCCCCCATCTCCCTCATGTTTAGCCCCATTAGTTTAGAAATCTTGGGACGGTCGACCAACTATTTTAGCGATTTTAAGAACTTTAACCCTTTTGTTTGTCAATATTAGGGCCTTTCATGCCATGAAGGTGTAATTTCTTTCCTGACGATCGATAGCGAGCCTGTAGTTTTAGGAGGAATCGTCCTTTGGTCGGGATATTTTTGCTACCGAAACATTTATACATTTAACTTGAATGGGAGTCTAGGGGGTGTTTTTAAAAGCTTGATGGAGCTCTAGCGAGTAAATTGAATAATAAATATCTACAAAAAAAATAAATACTGTACACCAAAAAAATAATTAGATGCCAACGCCATTTGTAAAGTTTTGGTCGAGGTGTTCTGTTCAATTAGAATTACGGCCCGATAGTGACGCACCAACAGACTGAGACCTCCGAGACCACCGTTTGAACCAAAGTTTTGGTCGAGGTGTTCTGTAGTGTTACGGCCCGATAGTGACGCACCAACAGACCGAGACCACCGCTTCAACCCAAAACAGTTCAAATGGTGGTGACACACTTTAACCTTATAAGTTTAAGTTAAGGATATTTTTTCTACCGAAACATGTATAAATTTAACTCTAATGAGAATCTAGGGGGTGTTATTTAAAGCTTGATGGAGGTCTAGCGAGTAAATTGAATAATAAATATCTAAAGAAATACACCAAAAAATTTGCTTGTTTTACAAGTTTTACATTTAAAAAAACAAAAGAAATTAGCAGCCTATACATAATGCAGGAAAAGGTAACTTAAAGACAACCCTACCACTAAAGACAGATCCGACAGAACGGGTACCGTAAAAAGGCCTAACTTCCGTCAAGGGAGTATACTTCACACATTAGTGGATAAAAGTATATAAGGTACAGTTATACAAAAATGGCTCTGCATTATGGAACAACACCGCAGACTTGCTTGTTTTTCCATAACATCATGTATTTATCCTATAACTGCGGTTTATTACATTTTATTCCAGAATGTCCGAAATTAAGTCCTCTTTCAAAGTTATGTAATTTTACCGGTACCATATATATTACACCAACCAACTTCACATCTAAACTCAAGTAATGAAATCAACAAATACATGTGGCACTCCGAGGACTCGAACCCAGGATACTCTCATCGAAATTCCGCGCACTATGCATTACGCTATCAAGACAGTTAACACAGGTGGTAATTTACAGTGTCTATATTTCCTCGGCATCCAAAACTAAAGAGTATCTGTTCTTATCTCCTAAACTAAAGAGTATCTGTTCTTATCAAGCCTAATATACAATACTGTACTGTTCTTATCAGGCCCTACATCATAAAAAAAAAAAAAAAAAAAAAAAAAAAAAAAAAAAAAAAGAGAGGAAGTCTAGACACCTTGGCATCATTATTTAACTGTCTTGATAGCGTAATGCATAAATGCGCGGAATTTCGGAATTTTGAGCCTCAGCACCCTTCCGGGTTGCGCGGAGTTTTTTTTTTAAGGAGGCCTCAGAGCCCAACCGGGTCTGGAGGGTTAAGCATGTTACGGTACTTATTTCTTACAAGCGCCCATCTTTTCCGCAGAATTCAATTGCTTCGGGGGGTGGGGGGGAACAAAAAAAAATCACTTAAATTAATGCAACACAAAACCTATACTGGTAATACACATAACAAAACAGGGACATTTTTTATTTTAATACCACAAATTTTCCGAGTGTTTTTTATAAAAGAAATTGTTCATTTGCATCAATATATAGTGTTTGAAATTAAAAATCTCGGGAAAACCTATTTTCCCCATTAGGCCTATTGATCGATGTTGAGACACGCCCCCGATAGTGATTTTAAAAGACATTAGCCTAACAACCTTACCTAACCTAACCTAGTATTATGGGTGGGGGCTGCTGCCCCCACAACCCCGCTGTTGAGTACTAATCCCTTAGTAAATAAAAACAAAAAAATTGGCTGTAGATTATACGAAGGTGAAAGAAAAGTCGATGAAGTCTACGGTGTTTTCTCTGCAATCTTCAGCTTTGATTGTACATTGATAACGGGAAAGTACCGTATTGACAACCTTGTTACGAAAATTAAATTTTAGTACCATACATTTATATTAGGTTTTTCCGAGGGTTTAACACATTTTCATATGATCTTTAGAGCTATCGATAACTGGAAGTACCGTATTGACAACTTTGTTACGAAAGACATTTTAGTACAGTACTATACTTTTTATTAGGTTTTGCCGAGGGTTAAAACAAATTTTCTTATGATCTTTAGAGCATATAGATTCAATATTTATCTTAAAATATATCAACAAAATTTGTGGTATTAAAATAACATTGAACCCAAAACAGTTGTACAGTACTTAGCTTAAATACTACCAGTCTTCAGGCTTCTATGACGGGTTATGCTGCTCGGCCATTGTTGACTTCATCTGCAAGAGAAGGCACTCATTAACCCTTTGAGTACCAGCAACGTGTGTTATATTGTATTCTAGCTATATTTAGACAATAATATGCAGCTTAGGAAGGATCTGTGGTAGTTAACCCTCTCACGTTCTTGACGCAATTTTGAGCCTATTAGGGATACTTTAAAGACTTTGTTACCATCAGGGGTATTTAGAAACCTTTAGTTTAGTTACTTCAACCTCTGCAGTTGTCTTTGAGTTAGCTGTGGGCAGAAAACTAATTTTGGAGGGGTAATTATAAGAGTGAGAGAACTCTATTTAGTATTGCTAATCTGGCAACCTCTGCATCATATGGTCGTGAGAGGGTTGTTGTTGTTGTTGTTCCCCAAGCTGCCTGGCCGAACAGTCCCAAGGCCCCGAGCAAGGCCAAGGCCACAACCGAGCGCCCCCACAGAACCCTCCCCGCCGACCACAATAAAGCCTGGGTGACCGAAGCCACTCCATGGCGGGGAGCTTGAGGAGGGTGTGGAAACGCCCGGGAAACCAAAGCCCCACCCAGGGCCCTGTGCCCCTCAGCAATTATGAAGAGAAAGTTGAGGGGCAAGGGAAAAATGTGACGCTTTGGCTTCCAATCTTGGTAGATTGGGAGGTCAATCCACGTTAGAGACGCCGTCACTTGAGATCTAGAAAATATATAAGTAAAAGGAACAGTCAGAGTAAGCTATGGGTATGGCAGAGATTGCTCAGTTCTCACTCTGATAGACCAGCCCATCACCACATGACTAGAACCCAATCCTCTCAGCATCAGCTAGGAAAGGCCCTAGAAAGCCGCCTTTGGCGGGGGGATAGCTCCCCTATTTCAACCCTTTTCGGGGTTGAGCACCCGTCGTGAGAGGGTTAAAAGGGTTGGTTGAGAGTGTTTTAAGCCATCTTATTGCTAGAGGTCCTTCCAAATCTGAATATCATCATCTAATAGTTGCTGCAATATAATGAAAAGGACGTCACCAGTATTGTACTGGTTAAGACATTACCCTCTGAGGATTATGACACATTTTCAGTCTATTCTGGATATCAACAAATTTAGTTCACTAAAGGGATGGTGTACCGTATATTGGCAGGTTCGATCCGATCCAATAATTGTGACCGCATGTGTGCGAATATAGCCCCAAAAAACTCCTTGGTATATAATTATGATGTTGGCGGAACCTCTCCGGGAGGTCTGGGACCGGGGGAGTGATGGAGGTCCTTAGTATCCCTGGGTAATCTACATGTGTGGAAAAAAAAAAAAAAAAAAAAAAAAAATCTTTTTGTCCCTGTTTGGGCTCTGTCTCGAGTCGGCCATGGAATAAATAAAAAAATTTATCTATCTATATGCTCAGGCCCAATCCCCATTTTGGGGGTAGCCGACTCAAGACAGAGCAAGAACAGGGAAAACACAAAAACAACATAACACAAAAAATAAACACAGAAAAAAAATAGAAAATGGACGAATAGAAACTGCCACAAATGGAATTTTTGAATTTTTTATTTTTTATCTATACATTCAGCCTTTCTGCTATAGATACCCCAAAAAACAAAAAAATATATACTGTTTTGGTCATGCTGCCGATTTAACCCGTTGAGCCCCGGCTAGTTATAATATTTTGTTCACCCCAGTCCCAAGCCATTTTCACTTCTTTTTTTTTTGTTTGCTAAAATGGAAGACAAGGATGAGAAATGAAAAAAAAAAAAAAATCACCTCGGACATTTTTTTGGGGGGGAGGGGGGGGGGGAGCCTCAAAAAAATTTGTTGAGCCAAAATGGAAGAGAATGGTGAGAAATGAAGACAAATAAAAACAAACTCTTTCGGGTCATTTGGGGGTCGGAGTTTCAATAGTTCGTCTCCCCCGCATGACCACCCACCCGGGAGCACTGGGGTAAAAACTGAGTATGGCATTGTACGGCATACATCCTAAGGAGTATCTCACATAAATCTCAAGCCTCTAGCTCCCATACGACCGGAGTAATGAAGGTTCAAAGTGGCGGTAAACTAGGGGTGTAAACTATCCCCACTAAGCCCACCACCACCAGCCGCGCGGCTGTCTCGGCCCGCTCACACCTACTGGCCCGGCTCCCCCACACACTACGGTACCGCCCCCTCCTATTCTCCCGCCATTTCCTACCTTACGAGCCACGTAAGTGTTTTTTATATGTCGGACGCACGTGATGCGTCGCTGGGAGTTGGTGATCAAAGACTGCCGACGCAACACGTGCGACGCTGGGTCTCAACGGGTTAACAAAAAAATTCTACATTAAAAAAAAAAAAAAAAAAAAAAAAACAGTAACATAGCCGTGCCTAAGCAAACCTATCTAATAGTAACCAGCTTACAAGCAAGAAAAGCATCTTCCACTAAAACAGTTTACCGGTACTGCTGCTGTTGCCAGATAATTTTACTCAACATATAAAATTAACTTTTTAAAATATGTGGTTCAAATGCTACTGGTATCTTAATTGACCACTTGGGACTTTCAGGCTATGAGGAAGTTGGAGCTGTAATTGGTGCAGTTTTAGGTATAAAGAGTATTAGCGAAGTGATGCGTACATGTAGACTGGGATGGTATGGACATGTGGAGAGAATGGATGAACAAAATTGGGTGAAAAAATGCAGGTCTTGGGTAAATTGTTTTGTTACCGGCCATGGGATACCATTATAGGATGAGGGGGGCTTTACCCCTATCAGCTGGTCATGGGATAATTTCGGTTAATTATTGGGAAAAGAGGGTAGGATGTAGTGAGCGGGCGTACCACCATCTTTGTTTACATTACGTGTAGTGGCGTCGGACCTTTCCCATCATGTTCCTGTCTATTTTAACCTAACCTAGTATTCATGTAGTAATGACAGGGGGCAAATAACAGAAAATATAGGTCGAAATAGACGGGAACGTAAGTGCGACCGCGGCGATCGCCCTATGTAAACAATGACGACCGTACGCCCGAACTCTACATCCATCCCGGAAAAGGCTCGCACCCTTATTTTTCAGTTTTTGACAAACTAGCGTTTTCATGGTTTTAGTTATAATTCCAATGTGGGATACAAGATGGGTTCATCCCCCACATGACTTATTGAAATCATCATCTATAATAATAATGAGGGGAGTGAGGGGGCAAAGCCCCCTCTCAACCTAGGATCAATTGTATCCCATGGCAGTCAAAATAGAAGGGGACATGATTGCTAGCGTGCAACGGTGCGAGTATCCTAGTGTAAACCAGGCAGGCGGTACACCTGAATACTACATCCTTACCAAAAAATAAGGTAAATATTTACGAGTCGCACCACAGCTCGGATCTCATTTCTAATGGTAGTTTTGGGTTCCTATCATTCTATGCTTCATTTCTATATACTTTTTATCCACAGGATTTTTTTTTTTTTTAGCATTAACCTAACCAAAAAACCTAACCTGGTTTTTAACCTAATAGGCCTAGCCCCCAAATACATTTAGGTTAGGTTAGGTTTTTTGGTTAGGTGGAAAAAAAAAAAAAAAAAAAAAAGTATATAGCATAGGCTAGAATGATAGGAACCCAAAACTACCATTAGAAATGAGATCCCAGCTGTGGTGCGACTCATAAATATTGACCAAAAATAAATATAATATAGGCCTATAGGCTAGGCTAAATACAATATCATACAATAAAAATAATATATAGGCCTAGGCTAGGCTAAATACAATAGTCAAAATAGACGTGAACTTAACTGTGAGCGTGCGACTTATGTATACACAAGGTGGATGCTACGCCCACTAGCACCGTCTTAACTGTAGGGGCTACTGCCCCTACCCTCCACTGAACAGTAGGCTAGCCTATAGGCTAGCCATGTAAACAAAGCGACATGCCGAACTCTGTAAATCGGCGAAATCCATGAAATCCCTACGGTAGACAACAAAATAGATTACTGGAGCCAAAGTAGCCTAAATATTTAACCTAGTCTGAATGGGCCTATTTACCTTGGTTGCTTTCGGGTTACTTTGATTCACCCTTGCATATTATTTGAGTACCTTCTCAACCTAGATGTGTGTGAATTTGTGTTTTCTCTGTTCTTGCTCTGTCTTGAGTCGGCTACCCCCAAGAAGAAGAAAAAAATTAAATAGGCCTAGGCTAGAAAATAAAAATAGGAAAAATGGGCATATAGCCGAGGCCTAATAGATAGACCTTCTCAACTTCAAAAATAATGGTTAGACAAATAGCGTCTGAGGTAGGGGGTGGAGAACCCCCAAGGTAGGTCGTTTGACTAGGGTTAGCTAGCCTACTCAAACATTTAATAATTTACGATTAGGCCTAGCTTTCATACTTACTAAACATAGGCTAACCCTCAAAACACTAGAAAAACTCAAGCATATCAAAATCAGTGGCCTGAAAGTAAAATTATACCAAGTTTGAGAGACGTGACCAGTCAACATTTAGCCTAGATGGCTACCGGAAACGTCAACACAGAATATTCTAGAATTAAATTAAGACTCACGATCTATTTAACTAGTCTAATCATCACATAAGACCTTCCACATATCCTTTAATGTCTGAAAACCAGCATAAGCACATAAATAGGCCTATAACGGAAAAATGAAAACAAAACAAAACCATCATCCAACAGGAGCAACCACACATCACTCACCTGACCCCTTCGCCTAAGTGACGTTTTCCCTGTCAGCGTTGCCAGTCCTTCCGCTAAAATGTTGCTAGATTAGACCGCTAGATAATGATACCCTACATTTTTGGGAATTTTGGGTATAGATTTCTACTATACCGCTGTAATGCTTATAATCATCTCTAAAATCACGCATATGTGGTCCTCATCTCAATAATACAGGAATATATAATGTATCCCATCATGAGTCTAAAAATACACAAACTCCGCTAGATTCGATTAAAACTAGTATAATGACAAACTGCTAAAAACACACAAATATATTGTTGTATTTTTTACAACTGTCACAATAATCACAAATAGGTGGTCTTAATCTCAATACTATAGGTATATACCCCACGAAAACTTAGACAATAGACGCTAGATGTAAGCAAATCTCGCTAGGACCGCTAGATCAAGCATAAAAGTTGCTAGATTGCGAAGCCAAATACAAAAACAAGCGCTCAAATAGGATTCAAAACTGGCTAGAATGACGATAGATATTATATAACATGCATAATATCATTAGATGATTGGCACAATATCTTATTATCGTTCTACAATCGTTAAATTCTCCAGACTATAGCCAATATTTATGTTGCTAGATATCAATAATTGCCGCTACACAGAATACACTGTATATCTACATCTAGCAGAGGTCACTAAAATGGCAATGTTGTCCCTACATATTTTATATTTTATCGATGATTAGACTCGCTCAAACGAAACGAAACTCATTGTTTACTTTCGTATTTATATTTGTTCATCAATATTTGTTTATCTATGTAACACAATTATACAGTATAGGCCTATAGGTAATAATTATTTTAACTTTGATGTTAAATTAATATTAAAAACATTAGTAGAGTAAAACACCGAGAATAATGCGAAATTAGTATTTAGTCTGATTCGACTCATACCAAATGAAGCACAAATTAGACTATTATCAATTATTTAGATTTTACTCTGCAAAGTATAATTGGATAGCATTTGCCATAACTTTTACGCTTTAATGTACAATGCACAAAATTAGAGTAGGCTAAACATTTCAATTATTTCTAATTAGGTTTTAATCCACTCGTATGTTTTTTAATATCAGAAAGCGAACTTGGAACTTGTTTTTCGACCAATGAGCATCCTCCACTTGCCAGTGACCCCTTGCGAGGCTAGGGTGGTAGATGCTGATTGGCTAATTTGAATTTACCCGAGTTATTAAACGATACAGTGATGCTCAAATGTCAATGCCTTTCCTAAATTGTGTTGATGTTTATCAATATAGACAGTAATGTGAGGAAAAATAAAGTTCTTAGCACACATAAAGTTCTTAGCACACACGATGAACATAATTGAATTATAACTTTATTCATTGCTATTACTGAGTATTTTATTCATATATCAAATACGGCAAATAGACATGAAGGTCGAACTTGATTTTTGAGCATGACTGTATCATGGAGCCCACGCTTTCTAGGGGAAAATTCCATGCTATTAACGGCCGCAATTATATTATACGTAATTATACACTCAAATAACGAATGTAAAATGTTAATGGTCACCAACAGATGATTTTATTTAGCCACTAAAGACCTATTATTATTATTATTATTATTATTATTATTATTATTATTATTATTAGTAGTAGTAGTAGTAATAGTAGTATCATTACCAGCTTAAATACGATCGTAGTCAATATTTCAAATACGTCAATGATCAAACCAAATTAATTATACTTTCTATCCATCAGAAACCGACATTATTATTGCAATGTATTTATATCTATGTTTTAGCCAGTTAAATAAAACCCAGTCAAGAGAATATAGTAGTTAATTTGACCGCTTGCGAGTTCCAGGCTATAAGGAAGTTGGAGCTGTAGATATCGATATTTAACAGAATTACCAGTTTAATAACATACAATCAATCTAACCATAAGATTGCTGATTTTATATTTAATGTCTGTTTTATATCGATGTTTATGGCTCCAACTTCCTTATAGCCTGAAACTCGAAAGTGGTCAATTGCAATGGGCAGCACTATACTCTGTTCCAGATAAGTTGGACAACACTCTTGAACATTAAGGGGAGATTTCCACTTGAGGGATTTTTGTCTGGACTCCTTTCTCCCTCATGTTTAGCCCCATTGTTTTTCTAATTTTAAGACGTTCGCCCCATTATTTTGACGATTTTAAGAACTTTCAACCCATTTGTCAATTTTAAGACCTTTCGTGCCATTTAGGTGTCGATTTTATCCTGGCGAGCGATAGCGAGCCTGTAATATAAGAGGAACCGGCTTTCAGCCGGGACATTTTTCTACCGACAAATGTACAAATTTATCTTGAAAGGAGCTCAAGGGGGAGTAATCTTAAGCTTGATGGATATCTAGAGACCAAACTAAAAACCTCCCCTTAACCTCTATAACTCACAAACCTCCCCTTAACCTCTATAACTCACAAACCTCCCCTTAACCTCTATAACTCACAAACCTCCCCTTAACCTCTATAACTCACAAACCTCCCCTTAACCTCTATAACTCACAAACCTCCCCTTAACCTCTATAACTCACAAACCTCCCCTTAACCTCTATAACTCACAAACCTCCCCTTAACCTCTATAACTCACAAACCTCCCCTTAACCTCTATAACTCACAAACCTCCCCTTAACCTCTATAACTCACAAACCTCCCCTTAACCTCTATAACTCACAAACCTCCCCTTAACCTCTATAACTCACAAACCTCCCCTTAACCTCTATAACTCACAAACGTCTAGAGTAATCGGACTAATATTACTACCATTTGAGAGGGGTTAGCTGGAGAATAGGTGTGACAAGTGACAGCCCATTTGCTCTAGCCCTGTTTTAATTATAGCCTAGAGGTTAGGGTTCATATTCCTGGCCTACTTATTGGGAACAGGGTATAGAATATCATCATACTGCTTAGTTTCTTTCTATAAGGAAGTTGGAACCGTAAACATCGATATTAAACAGAAATACAATAATAAAGTAGATGTCTAATGGATAAAACTTTATGTTGAATTTAGTTGTATGTATTTATAAATGTATTTATTACAACCACATTTAAACTTTATGTTGAATTTAGTTGTATGTATTTATAAATGTATTTATTACAACCACATTTTAGCTGGTAATTATGTTAAATATCGATGTCTACAGCTCCAACTTCCTTATAGAACGAAACTCGCAAGTGGCCAATTGAATTCCTTAGTAAGTAATTTCTCGATACTTAAGGGGAGGTTTTTAGTTAGTTCGCTAGACTTCCATCAAGCTTAACATTAGAGCCCCTAAACCCCCTTTCAAGATAAATTTGTACATTTTTCGGTAGAAAAATGGCCGGTTCCTCTTAAATTACAGGTTCGCTATCGCTCGCCAGGAAAAAATCGACACCTAAATGGCACGAAAAATCTTAAAATTTACAGAAATGGGGCGAAAGTTCTTAAAATCGCCAAACTAATGGGGCGAACGTCTTATAATATCAAAAGCAATGGGGCTAACCATGAGGGAGAAAGGGGTCAAGAAAAAAATCCCTCAAGTGGAAATCTGCCCTTAACCCGTTCAGTACCAGGGACGCCCTTTTCCTCATATTCTGGCAACTACTAGACAATTTTCTTCCGCTTAACAAAGGACCTCGAGCAATAAGACTTGAGACTATCTCAACCAACCCTTTTAACTCTTTCAAGCTTTTATGACGCAGAAGTTGCCAGATTAGCCATAAGAAATAGAGTTCTCTCCATCTTATAATTACCTCTCCAAAATTAGTTTTCTGCCCACAGCTAACTCAAAGACAACTGCAGAGTTTGAAGTAACTAAACTAAAGGTTTCTAAATACCCCTGATGGTAACAAAGGCTTTAAAGTATCCCTAATAGGCTCAAAATCGCGTCATATGTCGGAGAGGGTTAACTACCATAGATCCTTACTAAGCTGCATAATATCGTCTAAATATAGCTATAATAAAATATAACACGTCGTCGCAGGTACTGTACTCAAAATGTTAAGGGGAGATATCCACTTGAGGGATTTTTTTCTTGACCCCTTTCTCCCTCATGTTTAGCCCCATTGCTTTTCTAATTTTAAGACATTCGCCCCATTATTTTGACGATTTTAAGAACTTTGGACCCATTTCTGTCAATTTTAAGACCTTTCGTGCCATTTAGGTGTCGATTTTATCCTGGCGAGCGATAGCGAGCCTGTTATTTAAGAGGAACCGGTTTCAGCCGGGACATTTTTCTACCGAAAAATGTACGAATTTATCTTGAAAGGGACTCAAGGGGGTGTAATTTTAAGCTTGATGGAGGTCCAGAGAACAAACTAAATACCTCCCCTTAACCCTCTGACTTCTCTATAATCCTTCCCTGGTTAACATTAGACGATTTTATTGAGGTTAGGAAAGCCCTGTAGGGACCAAACGAGGTAACATATATCTCAATCAACCCTGTTTATATATCCTTCCTAATCTGATTAAAATTGCCTAATGATGGACAAACTAATAATAGAAGATATGCGTCCTAAAATAGTTAACCATTTGAAGTTTGCGACGCATTTTGACAGTTTATTCTGGCTATTATTAGACGAGTTTATAGTTTAGGAAGAATCTGTGGGAATTATAAGGGTAAACACTCTCTGACTGCCACACACCCTTCCTAATCTGTGGGAATTATAAGGGTAAACACTCTCTGACTGCCACACACCCTTCCTAATCTGTGGGAATTATAAGGGTAAACACTCTCTGACTGCCACATACCCTTCCTAATATGTGGGAAATATAAGGGTAAACACTCTCTGACTGCCACATACCCTTCCTAATCTGTGGGAATTATAAGGGTAAACACTCTCTAAATCACTCTCTGACTGCCACATACCCTTCCTAATCTGTGGGAATTATAAGGGTAAACACTCTAAATCACTCTCTGACTGCCACATACCCTTCCTAATCTGTGGGAATTATAAGGGTAAACACTCTCTAAATCACTCTGACTGCCACATACCCTTCCTAATCTGAATAAAATCGCCTACAAATTGCCAGAAAACAGAACAAATATGTGTAATCGGATCTTGACAGGGTTAAGTGAAAATTATGGACCGTTTAAGAATGTTTCGACATATGGTTTGGTGATTCAAGCTCATTGTAAGGCTTAATTCTACAACAACATTTAAGGTATACCAATTATTACTATTGATATATTACTTAATAAATGTTCAAATACAACTGCCTCTATTTTATATATTGGGATGATTACAAGAATTACAACTGATTATCAAACTACCGAAATGAAGAAATTACTTGTTCTGATTGAAAGACGGTTCATGCTTTTCTTTGGTAATCGCTCGTTTTCCAGAATGTATTGGACTTGAGTGGAAATTCAACTAGGCCATCTTTGTATCTTCGGACGCCATATTGGAGACGTATTTATCAGACAAAGGGGTATATTATTATATGTTTGACCATGTAAAATGTATATCAGATCATATTATACCTCTTAGTATCAGTATTGCTGAATGTATATTATAGGTATAGATATATTCGAGTGTAAATATAGGCCAATAACACCAGTGGCATCAATATGGCGGGGGTTGGCCGATCTTTGTTTCTATAGAATCATCTTATGGGAATCTGACCCCACACGAGATAGTTCAAGGCTGTTCTAAATCGATTCCCTTTATTTTTAGTAGCCTATTTGTTTTTTATATATACAAAGTTATAATTAGGCTTTACAGTTCTTATAATGCCTTTGGTAACGATAGAACGAAATACAATTTAATTGTATGCTATATAAACAAACTAATTGTAGGCTATACTATATTTCCCGTTTTCCTACTCACACTCATTCCAGTTCTGAAACCATCGGATTGACCTGTTCATAGTTTCTCAGAAAGTTTAATGGTTTCGTCGGCATTCGTTTGTTTTTTCAGAATGTATGGTACTTCAATTACCGCTCAGGAGGGGTATAAATATGGAGGAAATTCTGGGGAAAAATCAGTTCAAGTCTGGACACCATACGAGGACTACAACCACCACTACCTCTCCAGTTTACCGAAGGTTTAGTAACAGTTTTGTTAAGTATCAAGATTAAGTATTTTGGCTAATGTTTATACGGTTTCTCAATACTATGCTAAGTATTAAGTTTTATTAATGTGTTTCTAATAGTCTATACAGTAGATATCTGGTTAATGTAGTCTTAAAATTTTGACCCTAGAATATTGTAAAATATTTAACACTTTAATCTGATTTCTACTCTAAATATTTAATGTACTCTTGCTAATTTGATTATCCCTTCCTAAGGTGCTGTCCACGGTGTTGGCAAAGACTAGTGGATTCTGAAATTTCACCTATCAAAGACTACTGGAACTTGGAACCTGTAAGCTGTTATAAAAGAGCTTTTGCTAAAATCATATGAACTATAACTTTAGTGAAGTTCGCTAGAAGACTATTACATTCCCAAGCTAGATGTTGCCTAGCTCCA
The DNA here is from genome assembly GCA_032716605.1 of Paralithodes platypus. Taxonomy (NCBI): domain Eukaryota; kingdom Metazoa; phylum Arthropoda; class Malacostraca; order Decapoda; family Lithodidae; genus Paralithodes; species Paralithodes platypus. Next base: position 9,310,416 of record CM064498.1, on the reverse strand, counting down.
TAACCTGCTCCATCCGCAGTTAAATTAAGCTTTTCAACACTCTGTTGTTAATTAAAATATAAAATTTGAAAACTAAACTAACCAAAACTGGAATAAAGAAAATATAAAGTCTAATTAACTTATCAAAATAGTTATGTGGAAACTATGCTTACTAAAAAAAAAAAAATTAAATAAAAACCCAATCCACCACATAGGGTGTACATTGCTAAATGAGTTAATCTAGGTATCTATTCAAATTAACTCTAAATTAATTGATATTTTATTCATTCAGGAAAACGAGTGACTTGTAAAATTTATAAATAAAGTTTCTAATTATTTTTAGGTTTTTATTGCTATCTGACTTTATTATGATAAATGAAACTTCATTTAGTAGGCTATAGTCCTGAATATTAGAAAGTAAAAACTTTACTGTAATGTTAGACTACAAATGTTAGTCTTAAACTATTGTAGTTGGGTAATAAATAAAAAGCAATATGCCTTTCTAAAAAAAATAATAAACAAAACTAAATTTAAAGGTTTTAACTTTAATTCTAGAAATTTACTGTATTTCTAATGTTCAAATATTCCTTAATAGTATTTGTAATTTGTAACTCAAACTTTGACATTTGTAACTACATATAATTTTTTGCTTTTTAACACCTTACGAGCGGCCTATGCGGTTTATTTATATGTACCGCCCAGCGGGGTGTTTTTAGCCAAAATAGGGCTGTTTACGTGATCATTTTCATGCCTAAATAAGACCCAGAACGTAAAACAAGTATCTATCCCTGAAAGGGCATAAACAGAGCTTTCGAATGACACCATAACGATCCTTTTATGATGGCTAGTTTTCTTGCAATAACCGTGCAACGCGAGTGCAAAAAGCATGTAATTAGGCACTTTCCCCATACAATTCCGTATATAGCGAGTGAGAGAGGGAGGGAGGAGGTGGGATTCGTGTCAGTAGGTTCGCCGCGGTGGTCTGGAGCAGTCCTACGCTCGCTACTCTCCTGCCACCACTTGTCTCTCTCTCTCTCTCTCTCTCTCCGCAACATTACGTGCTGAAATTGCCACACGACCTATGTCGAGCGCCGCCACATAGTCCAGCTTTATTTAACTCGACTTATGTTGCTCGCCGCTAATTAAGGGTTAATACTTGCTTGAGTTTTAAACTTTCACTGGAATACTGAATATTTATAATATATAAAACTAAGACTACTAAACTAGGCAATTTTAAATCTACTTAAATCAAACCCTTCACCTGGCAGAATCATACAGTATCTAGTAACTAATGGGATAAATTCGTAAAGCTAATTGAATGCCACTTGTCTCGCTGGACGAAGAAATCTTTAGGATGGTTAGGCCGCACCTGAAATATGCAAACCGGGTGTTGGCTCAGTTTATGAGGTGAAAGATATAGAAGCGGTGGAGAAAGTGCAGAGCTAGCAAGCGGATACCAACTTTGAAGAACCTGGGCTATGAGCAGAGGTTGAAGACACTGGGACTCCCAACACTGGCATATAGGAGGAAGAGGGAACATTTTCTTTAGCTTATAATCTGCCTCTAGGACTAAGGGGTAAATACGTTCGCAATAAACCCTCCGAACAACTGCAGTCCTTCTTAAACTGCATATAATTTTAATTTTAATCAAAGTCAAAACTTAAAGTGGAGATTGGGCCTATGCATTCTACCCTTATTCTTCAAAAATCAATCTTTCATCTTCTCTCAATATTCTTAGTTTCTCCTTTTCTGCTCTCAGTTGGAAGGACCATATTACCAGTCTTGCTAAGGCAGCCTCCCAGAAGCTGGGTGTGCTCAACCGCCTTAGGGGGTTCTTTTCCCCTGCACAGCTTCTTGTTCTGTACAGGGGCATAGTGTGTCCTTGTATTGAGTATTGTTCACATGTGTGGGGAGGTTCCTCTCACACCGCTCTCCTAGACAAAGTTGAAAGTAAGGCCTTTCGTATCATAAACTCCCGTCCGCTCACCAACTCTCTGCAACCTCTCTCTCTCCGCCGCAATGTTGCATCTCTATTCTATCGCTACTATAATAATCGGTGTTCCTCAGAGTTTTCCCAGTGTATACCACCTCCTTTACGTAGGGCACGTGGTACCCGTCTTGCAACTCAATCCCACCCCTACTCTGTGAAACACTCCAACCCAAGAGTGAAACTTTACTCTCAAACTTTCTTCTACTCAACCGCTGAGCTCTGGAACTCTGTCCCAGAATCAGTCTTTCCCTCTTCCTATGACTTAAATTGCTTCAAACTCAGTGTGTCCAGGCATTTTGGCTCTAACGTCCCTTGATTTTGGCCCTGTCACTCTTTCAACAATGGGGGAGGCACTCGCTATAGGCAAGTTCTGCCTTTTGCCTCCCTCAATCACATAGAAAAAAAAAATTAGGAAGTAAGGTGTGGTGTGGAGGTAGATGTGCTGGAAAGTGTGAAAAGGAACAACTTGAGATGGTTCGGCCATATGGAACGTATGGAAAGAGAGAGAATGAAAAAGAGTGTGTACCAGAGCGAGGTGGAGGGACAGAGAGGGAGAGGTAGACCGAATGAGAGGTGGAAGGATGGAGTGAGGAAGTACATGAACGAAGGCGGTGCTGGTTGGGGGGAGGGGTGTCGACTGACTGGGGACAGAGGTGCATGGGGGCGGTTCGTTCGTGGCCACCCCTTCGGGGATCACGCCGTCAGGAAATAGATAGATGTACTTAGTCAAGGGTATGGGAAGATAGTTAACCTCTGAAGTGCGCATGGGAGTAATTAGACACCTCTCCCTGTGCGCATGTATTTGAGGTGTTTCCGTCACTAAAATATTCATTGTACCATTAATAGCATTAATACTTATCCATATGTGCCTATTATGGGTTGATTATAAAGGTATTAACCTGAAACAACAATAAAACTAGTGAAAACTGTGTTTGGATGGTCAAAATCGGAGATATAGCCCACGAGTTGTATAATGCATGGATGAGACAAGCTGCTTTCCCGCCAATTTCCCCCAAGGCCACTGAGACAGTCGATCGATACTCTCTCTCTCTCTCTCTTGCATTCGCTTGCTATCAGTGATGACCACACCCTCCAACCGGATTTCTAATGTTAGCACGAAAATATACCTCGGAATAAGGGAATAACAGGGAAAATAGGTGATAACTGAAGGAGAGGAGGAAAGTGGGGAAGGAGGGGAGGTAGAGGACTGAGATTTTGTATGGCCCAGGGGCCAAAAAAAAATAAGAATTTTTTTTTTCTTTTTTCGATGTCAAAAGTTTTTTTTTTTGTTCACTCACTCTTAAGAGTCTCCCCGCAGTCCGCCGGGGGAACTCTTAAGAGTCTCCCGGCAGTTCCCGGGTTAAGTACCGGTACCTGTATATGCAAATAATAATGCTATAGGTAGTTAGGGTAATCTTTAAAGATTATTATGTATGACTCCTATGGAACTAGGTTGAATATGTGTGGGTGAACAAAGTTGGATGGACAAAAAGGATTTTTTTTTTTTTTAACCCTACAAAACTGTTTGCCCAGGACAAACAATTGTACAGTAGTTGTATGAACTTGGGTACAGTAGTATGATAATATAAAGAAAAGTGTTGTCAGTAATACCCAATAAACTATTTTACAAAACACTCGTGCATAATCTTGTTATGACTGACTACATGAACATTTCTATGTTTTACACTAATTATTCCAAACTTCGGACAGAAAAATTAATTAATCCAAACTTCAGACATTCATAATTATTAATAAATAAATAAAAAACTGATGCTAAATTTATAAAGGACAAAAGATGCCTAAAACAGCAAAGACTCAAAAGAGAAACTATACTACTCGTATGTGCAACTTATAATAATAATACTAATAATACTAATAATATTTATTCAGTTAGCAATTTACAGAGTTGGTACCACATAGTATGTTACAAATATGACATGTACCAGCCTTGCATAATTCCAACTAAGGATAGCTCAATAAGGCCGTTAGGTGTATTTCCATTGGGGTCCTTGTGGGATTAGGTTAGCTGGGGAAAATGGGGAGGATAAAGAAATAGATACTTTAGAGAAAGTATTTCTAGGGGGTTATTTTAAGATACCTTACATCCTATGGTAAATATCAGTAATCAGTAATCATTTCAGTTTGGTTTGTCTATCTCTTATGTCGTATTTAGTAGTAGACATAAGCTTGGTGCTCCCTTCTCGCAGCTGTCCGGTTCAGGTGTTCCTTCAGGCTACGTCTGAAGGAATACAGTGTTCTCTTTTCACGGACTGACTGGGGTAGGTCGTTCCAGTCTTTGATGGCAGTGAAGAAGAATGTTTGCTTACCCTGTCCTTGGATTCTCAGGACCTTAAAATTAAACATCATGTTTCTTGTATTATGTCCACTCCTCTTATTTGCTTTAACAAAATCATTCTTTAGATACTCTGGAGCTCTGTCATAGAACATTTTGAAGGCATTAGTGAGCCTGATTTGTGTGGCCCTGTCAGAGACATTGAGCATACCTAGTGACTGAAGTTGTTCCTGGCCAACATGTGACCTGGGGGTCCTAGGTTCAGCATGAACATAACCATTTTATTTTGAGTGACCTGAAATTTGTGCTGTGCTGATTTACATGATGCAGAGTACCAGGATGACACAGAATAGTCAAAATGACATTGAACAAGCACTTGGCAGAGGGTCTTTTTGGTCGCCGCGGGCAAGCATCCCACCTGTCTATACAGGTATTTTATACGTGCTCTACACTTACTCAGGATAGATTCCAAAATTGTTTCACCTGACAAACTCGCATCCAGTTTTAGTTAACTTAACACTTGAAAAGGCAAAACATGACATTGAAAATATGAGTGCTTACGGGGAGACTGGCCGTTTGTTTGGTCTATTATTCATATATCTTCTTAGTTTCTTTTTTTTTTTTTTTTTTTTTTTTTTTTTTTTTTTTTTTTTCCAACTTACTCCCTCTCGGGTATAGGCCGAGAGCCTGAACATTCACCGCTGCACAATGAGCAGTGAAGCCTGTGAGGTCTTGTTCCAGTCTAGGGAGTGAGACATGTGAAGCACGTAGAGTACAACGAGCACCTGCCATCTTGCCTTCACATGAGGCACGGTGCTCACTCATGGCCCGAAGCGACCCCATCTCTGAAGCCATCTCGTTCCCGTGCTTCATTGTCTCACCCCCTACACTCGGACTCTCACTCTTACAGTCTTACACACACACACACACAACGCCACCTGTTGAGCAGATAACTCACCTAGACCTCCATCAAGCTTAGAAAAACACCCCCTAGACCCCCCCTTCAAGATAAATTGCAGGCTCGCTCTCGCTCGCCAGGAAATAATTGACACCTAAATGGCACGAAAGGTCTTATAATTAACAAGAAAATGGTGCGAAAGGTGTTAAAATCGCCAAACTAATGGGCCGAACGTCTTATAATCTCAAAACTAGTGGGATATCTTTTCTGGACCCCTTTGTTTAGCTCCATTGCTTTTGAGATTGTATGACGTTCACCCCATTAGTTTGGCGATTTTAAGAACCTTCGCCCCATTGCTGTCCAAGACCTTTCGTGCCATTTAGGTGTCTATTTTTTCCTGGCGAGCGATAGCGACCTTGTAATTTAAGAGAAAAAAATACCGAAAAATTTACAAATTTATCTTGGAATGGGGTTGATGGGGTGTAAGTGACCACTTGCGAGTTTCAGGCTATAAGGAAGTTGGAGCTGTAGACATCGATAGTAAACAGAAATGCAATAATACTGTAGGTTTCTGATGGCTACTGAATCTTTTGAATTTGATATCTTGTATGTATAAATGAACTACAACCGTATTTTAGTTGGCAATTCTGCTAAATATCGATGTCTACAACTCCAACTTCCTTATAGAACGAAACTCGCAAGTGGTCAATTTTAAGCTAAATGGAGGTCTAGGGAATAAACTAAAACAAAAAACCTTAATCCATCCATGACGTAATACTATAATGATTACATGCCCGAAATTGAAGACTGTCAAGCAAGATACTATTCAAAGCAAGTTTCATTCCTTTTGGTCATTATCACTGTTATGTCCACGATATGAATTGTGGCCGTACAGACAGACCACCACCAACACCATGCCACAAGGATATACAAAGCCGAGGAGAGAGGACCTGCGCACCCATCATACGAGAAACAAAAGCCGAGGAGAGAGGACCTGCGCACCCATCATACGAGAAACAAAAGCCGAGGAGAGAGGACCTGCGCACCCATCATACGAGAAACAAAAGCCGAGGAGAGAGGACCTGCGCACCCATCATACGAGAAACAAAAGCCGAGGAGAGAGGACCTGCGCACCCATCATACGAGAAACAAAAGCCGAGGAGAGAGGACCTGCGCACCCATCATACGAGAAACAAAAGCCGAGGAGAGAGGACCTGCGCACCCATCATACGAGAAACCAAAGCCGAGGAGAGAGGACCTGCGCACCCATCATACGAGAAACAAAAGCCGAGGAGAGAGGACCTGCGCACCCATCATACGAGAAACAAAAGCCGAGGAGAGAGGACCTGCGCACCCATCATACGAGAAACAAAAGCCGAGGAGAGAGGACCTACGCACCCATCATACGAGAAACAAAAATGCCAAAGGTAGCCACGTTGTACAGTCGCGCTAATAAGTCATGTCCCAGCTGTCATTACGTTTGGCTTGCTCTGTGGTGTATTAATGTCTGTCAGATGTTGAATAGGGTGGGAAAGTGAAGGAACATGGTTTGTATATCTCAATCAAAACAAATAAATCATGTGTAAATATTGCTGATACCAATTATTGATCAAAACATAATTGGTGCCGAGACATCACTTATTAGCGCGACTGTACACCGGATAGGAACCAGCATATACGCAGAAATACGACAGACTATATTAAGAGAAAGGTTTTTAGTTTGGTCTCTAGACCTCCATCAAGCTTAAGATTACACCCCCTTGAGCCCTTTTCAAGATAAATTTTTAAATTTTTCTTTAGAAAAATGTCCCGGCTGCAAGCCGGTTCCTCTTAAATAACAGGCTCGCTATCGCTCGCCAGGATAAAATCGACACCTAAATGGCACGAAAGGTCTTAAAATTGACAGAATAATAATAATACTGGGTCGAAAGTTCTTTAAATCGTCATAATAATGGGGTGAACGTCTTAAAATTAGAAAAGCAATGGGGCTAAACATGAGGGAGAAAGGAGTCAAGAAAAAAATCCCTCAAGTGGATATCTCCCCGGCTAGGCTCCACCTTGGTCCATGAAAAATATGGAAATTTCCGATTTTTCTTTTTTCTTTTATAAGCTTCCTATAACACTGTACTATAGTGGCAAGCATCAAATTTCCATATCTGACACCTATACTCCCCAGGATACCTTAGAAACTTCCATTATATCGAGTAAATAATAATATTTTCGATAACAAAATATTTTAGTTTACCATTTATTCCGTTTTCCTTTCACTAGCCGAAGAAAACTGATATTATGGCGGTAACTAAACTATTTCAACCGGATATTTCAAGGTAGGTGCTCAAAATTTCAATGTCGATTTCTGAGAGATAATCCGAGGTATGGTATATCTACATCTAAAATACTAATCTCAGCTGATTATTACTCTATATTGTTCATCTTTGCAGACATGTTCCATAGACCTCTACGCAAGTTTCTATTGAGGGAATTTGTGTTTACATATATTTTTTTTTTCCAGCAAATATTTGTTGTTCATTATACAGGGCCCTTTTCCCATACACATACTTAGACAAGTATTTTCACAGCCTGTATGCAGAATTTGGAAGAACGGCTCAATGATAGGTGATATAGTTAGGCTACTGTACCAGAAAAACTGGGGATTTCTATGTGAAAATTTAGGAGTTCTATAATTTAGAGTCGTGAACACTGAATTTCGCGGCTACGCGCGCGCGCACATAGGGTTATGAAAATTGCACCATATATTCCTTACACCATTGGGATCAAATACATATATGTGTTTAAACAATCCTGGGTATACAGCTGGGATTAGCCTACAAACATGGAGCCTGGCCTTTTATTAAAATGGCAAAAATAATTCAACTATACGCTATTTTTTTCCAGCTGATCTTAAATTGAATCTCTTATTAGCGGATTGATTTCTCGATACTTAATGGAAATATATGAAACTACAATGGCTGTGTGCCATATTAATGCAAAGTTTTCATAGCATCATATTTCGCTACAAAATCCACCTTATAGTTCAGTTACAAAGGTAGAAACATGACAATTCACTCTCAGCTGGAAAAAACTAGACTATAGGTAGATAGACCCCAAAATATAACCACTGTCCCCTTAAATTATAGGATCGTACTCATCATCAAACACCCCTCAGTTCTCTCTCTTCTTACCTTTTATGACGTGAAGAACCATGGGCCGACGACAGAGAACCACCTCCTTGGGTAGGAATCCCGTGGGTAGCAGTTGCCAGTGTTGATGGTGGTGTTGGTGGTGTTGGTGGTGGTGGTGGCGAGAGTGGTGGTGGTGATGAGGTGGGTCTTCTGGCTGTTCTTCATCCATTTCACCTGCAAAGATAACAGAAATAAAGTTATTAATGTTGTTTTTCATGCCCCTTGAGCTGCCAGATAAACTCAAATTCACCCCAAAATCCATGAAAACTCCGAAGATGTGACGGAATTCAGCATTAAAATCGGTTATACCACCCATTCGCATCGTCTGGAACACAACTCGAGCTAGAAAAGTCCGAAATTATTCCAAAATATCGGGAGTCTATCAGGTTTGTCAAATTTATGTGCAAGGAGGCTGGGCTTGCTCAGGAGTTGCCGCTTGCCCTCCATTTGGCCTATCTAGCTAAATGGTTACACATGACTGTTTGTGTGGATAGTTAATGGTTCGTGCAAGCTTAACCCTTTCAGACTCATATGACGCAGAGGTTGCCAGATTTACAATAAGAAATAGAGTTCTCTCACTCTTATAATTACCTCTCCACAATTTGTTTTCTACCCACAGCTAACTCAAAGACAACTGCAGAGGTTGAAGTAACTAAACTAAAGGTTTATAAATATCCCTGATGGTAACAAAGGCTTTAAAGTATCCCTAATAGGCTCAAAATCGCGTCATATGTCGGAGTGTTAACCCTTTCACGCACATATGACGCAGAGGTTGCCAGATTAGCAATAAAAAATAAGTTCTCCCACTCTAATAATTACCTCTCCAAAATTAGTTTTCTGCCCACAGCTAACTCAAAGACAACTGCAGAGGTTGAAGTAACTAAACTACAGGTTTCTAAATACCCCTAGATCCTCTTTCAAGATGAATTTGTAAATTTTTCGGTTGACAAATTTACCGGCCGAAGGCCGATAGTGCAAGAGTTAGTAGTATCTCTTCTGCTGGGTCCCCGGGGGGGGGGGGGGGGGGGGGGTTCACTTACTTTATTTATTTGTTTGTGGGACTTGAGGGGAGATGAGCCGTTTTTCTAGTCCCCTTTCTTCCTCATGTTTGGTGTTTCAGATTTTATGACGTTTGGCCCATGAGTTTGGCAATTTTAAGACCTTTCACCCCATTTTGTTGTCAATATTAAGACTTTTGTGTCATTTAGGTGTCGATATTTTTCTGGCAAGCCTGTAATTTAAGGGGAATAGGCCTTCGGCCGGGACATTTTTCTATCGAATAATGTAAATATTGATCTTGAAGGAGGGTCTTGGGGGTGTATTTATATACAGTAGCTTGATGTAGGCCTAGGGAGGAAACTAAAGCAATGATAACAAATACATAAATGAAGAAATACATACGCCCATCCCCCCTTAAACCCTCGCCGACATATGACGCGATTTTGAGCCTATTGGGGATACTTTAACCCCTTCTGTACTGGCAACATCTTTTTACTTTTGTTCTGGCTACTATTAGACGATTTTATTCAGCTTAAGAGGGATATCTACCAACTACAAGGCAACACGCTGTATCAATTAATCCTTTTAGCTACCACAGATCCTTTCTAAGCTGAATAAAATTGTGTAATTACAGCTGAATTAAATACAACAAACATCCCCGGTAGTGAAAGGGTTAAAGCCTTTGTTACCAACAGGGGTATTTAGAAACCCTTAGTTTAGTTACTTCAACCTCCGCAGTTGTCTTTGAGTTAGCTGTGGGCAGAAAACTAATTTTGGAGAGGTAATTATAAGAGTGAGAGAACCCTATTTCTTATTGCTAATCTGGCAACCTCTGCGTCATAAATGAGTGAAAGGGTTAATATATGTTATGTGTACTATACTCCATTTTTGTCCAACTGATTATAAATTGAATCTCTTATTAGCTGATTTCTCGATACTTAATGGCAATATATGAAACCACTATGGCTGTGTCGTATTAATGCCAAGCTTTCATAATTAACAGCATATTTCACTACAAAATATACCTTATAGCTGAGTAACCAAGATAGTAACATGGCAATTTACCCTCAGCTGGAAAAAAATAGACTATAGGGAGTTTATTCTTAAACATTAGGAAGGGAAGGGGTACAGATGGGGTTAATAATTGTGACGGTTAAGGGGAGGTATTTAGTTAGTTCCCTAGACCTCCAGCAAGCTTAAAATTACACCCCCTTGAGTCCCTTTCAAGATTAATTTGTACATTTTTCGGTAGAAAAATGTCCCGGCCGAAGGCCGTTTCCTCTTAAGTTACAGGCTCGCTATCGCTCGCCAGGATAAAATCGACACCTGAATGGCACGAAAAGTCTTAAAATGGGGTGAAAGTTCTTAAAATCGCCAAACTAACGGGGCGAACGTTTTATAATATCAAAAGCAATGGGGCTAAACATGAGGGAGAAAGGGGTCAAGAAAAAAATCCCTGAAGTGGAGATCTCTCCTTAAGTGCCAATTTTAATCTTGTGTAGGTTGTATTTAAATAGTTATATAAATTGTGTCATTACGGGAGACCAATAATAAATCAATACTTGTTACCACTAGACGATTTTAATTAGCTCGGAAAGAACGTATTAAGGTCAAATGCTCAAGTGCCCTGATTTAACAGCCTCAGTTCTACTTTAGTGAGAATTATATTGCCAGTTGCTTATCAAACTAAGGAGAGAGAGAGAGAGAGAGAGAGAGAGAGAGAGAGAGAGAGAGAGAGAGAGAGAGAGAGAGAGAGAGAGAGAGTACAAAGGAAGTACAAAGGAAATCAAGCAACAACAGATCTAGTGACCCTTCTAGGTTGCTTGTCCTCCAAAACACTGAGGATCAAGTGTCCAAACAGTGGTTTAGAGTGGGTAAGGGAACATTGGAAAGGGAACTACTGCCCTGCCACTAACGTGGCAGGACTAGGAAGTTAGTAGGGGACAGATGGGTTAGTAACTGAGGGGAGGATAAAGTTATTCATTTACAAACGCAGTCAGTCGCGGGTTTGATGCGAGATATTTGTCTAGGCGGAATTTAAATGAATCAACGGTGCTGCAGTCTATAACGTCTCGGGGAAGCCCATTCCACAAGTTGACAACTCGATTGAAGAAGAAATTCTTAGATTCGTGCGAGTTAAAAGATTTACCAATAATTTTGCAACCGTTTCCCCGCGTGTAATTAGATTGGTCGATAGTGAAGTACTTACTACAGTTCATATTGTCGATGCCTTTGATGATTTTGAACACTTGAATTAAGTCGCCTCTTAATCTGCGCTGGGTTAAAGGAAATAAATTTAATTCTCTAAGACGCTCTTCGTATGGTTTGTTCTTTAGGCTAGGTATCATTTTGGTAACTCTACGTTGAACTCGTTCTAGCTTGTTTATATCTTTTTGGTAATAAGGGCACCAGGATTGAACGCAGTATTCCAGAAGAGGGCGGACTAAGGAATTGTAAAGGGTTAGGAAAACTTCTTTGGATTTATGCTCAAATGACCTGCCTATAAAGCCAATTATTTTGTTTGCCTTCTTAACAACTTCTGAACATTGTTGACTCGGTTTTAGGTTACTCGATATTGTTACTCCCAGATCAGTTTCTCTGTTTACATTCTTAAGCGGAGTGCCATTCATCGAATAGTTTGCTTTCTCATTTAGGTATCCGACATGTAGTACTTTACATTTATCCGCATTGAAACTCATTTGCCAAATTTGGGCCCAACATGACAATTTATCTAGATTGTGTTGCATATCGTCAACTTGTTCTTTTGAGAGTACGCTATTTGCAATTTTTGTATCGTCAGCAAATTTTGAGATTGTGCAGGTGAGACCCTCATCTATGTCGTTGATGTAAATTAGAAAGAGAATTGGTCCTAGTACCGATCCCTGGGGTACCCCGCTACTTACATTGGTCCATTTAGATGCCTTACCGTTTATGACTACCCTTTGCTTTCTGTTGCTGAGCCAATTTTCTATCCATTTCAACACACCGTCTTGTATTCCATGCGCTTTTAGTTTTAGCAGTAAACGTTTGTGGGGAACTTTGTCAAAGGCCTTTTGAAAATCAAGGTATATAATATCTACAGCTTTACTCTCATCGTAGAGGTTGAGGATATCGTGGAAGAAGTCTAAGAGGTTTGTTAAACAGGAACGTTTTTTACGAAAGACGTGTTGAGTATCTTTAAGTATGTTATTTTCCTCCAAGTGATTTACGAGTCTGTCTCGTATGACCGTTTCTAGCATTTTACATACAACTGAGGTTAAGCTAATTGGACGATAGTTACTGGGTAGGGATTTGCTGCCTTTTTTGAATATCGGTGTTACGTTGGCTAGCTTCCACTGATCAGGCATAGTTCCAGACTGCAAGGATTTATTGAATAGTAATGTCAGTGGTTTGGAGAGCTCATTCTTAGCTTCCTTTAGAACTCTAGGCGAGATTGTATCAGGTCCTGGCGTTTTATTTACCTTGAGTTTATCTAAACAATTCAATACTTCTCTCTCTGTAACGGTGATATTGCTTAGAACATCTGAATTATCAATCTGAATCGGCGATGGTGTAGGGATATCACTGAGGTCTTCTGTTGTAAAAACTGATGCAAAGAAGGTATTGAGGGCATTACTCATTTGTACTTCGTCTTTGGTGTATTCTCCTTTTTCATCGACTAACGGTCCAACAGTTGAAGTAACTACTTTTTTCTTTCTGATATAACTATAGAATTCTTTCGGGTTTGTTTTACTTTGATTCGCAATATGTAACTCTAAGGTCTTTTTACTTTGCTTAATTAACTTTTTGGCTTTGCGTCGTAGCTCTACAAATTTCACCCGTTCTTCGTCATTTTGTGAGGATTTTAATCTATCATTAGCACATTTTTTAGCAAGAGAGAGAGAGAGAGAGAGAGAGAGAGAGAGAGAGAGAGAGAGAGAGAGAGAGAGAGAGAGAGAGAGAGAGAGAGAGAGAGAGAGAGAGAGAGAGAGAGAGAGAGAGAGAGAGAGAGAGAGAGAGAGAGAGAGAGAGAGAGAGAGAGAGAGAGAGAGAGAGAGAGAGAGAGAGAGAGAGAGAGAGAGAGAGAGAGAGAGAGAGAGAGAGAGAGAGAGAGAGAGAGAGAGAGAATATAATCATCCATTCCCTCCCCAATTATACCTTCTTTGGTGGAGTGCGTTATTTTCTCCCTTACCAGTCGCATTGTGAGCCTTTCCTCGTTATGTTATACTCTCTCTCTCTCTCTCTCTCTTATATATATACAGCTATTAATGTATCTATCTCTTAGACACACACAAAACAATACACACACACACACAAGGTTATTCACCTATATACACACACACACGGACATTCACGTACACACACACTTACACAAGGTTATCCACCTATATACAGTACATACACACACGGTCATTCACGTACACACACACTTACACAAGGTTATTCACCTATACACACACACACACGGTTATTCACCTATATACATACACACACAAGGTTTATTCACCTATATATACACACACACACACACACAGACCCCCCCCCCCCCCACACACACACACACACATACAGCTATTCACCTGTACACGTTCAAAAAGGGCCCAACAATGCATTCCTTCTCTTATCATTCGCTCCGTGTATTATTTATCTAACCATACAATATACTACTGTATAGTCCGTTCATTCTAGGTTGGGCAGAAATCCTAACCTCCAACCTCTGTAACTCAAAAAGGGCTAGAGCAAATGAGCTGTCAATTTCTACACCTATTCCCTGGCCAAGTCTTCCTATTTGGTAGACATATTAGCTGGATTACTCTAGTCCTTTTTGAGTTAAAGAGGTTGGAGGTGACGATTTCTGCCCAACCTTGAATGAACGGACTATACTGTATATATAGGCAGTTACCGGTATCTACTAATATCTGAGTAACTATCTGTTTCTCTGTATCTATCTAGTTTATATTTATTCAAGTATATATATTTGTTATTTACCTACTGTATATATAGCTGTCTTTGTATCTACTTATCCATCTATATCCTTCTATAAATATCTATTTATATTTTTTTTATTTATCTTTATATGTTTAGTCATTTATTTATCTCTACATATTTATCTTACTAGCTTTCTATCTATATATCTATCTAATCTATCTATATATCTTAACCTATCAATCTATCTATCGGTCTATCTATATATTTATCTAATCTATCTATCTATCTTAACCTATCAATCTATCTATCGGTCCATCTATATATTTATCTAATCTATCTATCGGTCTATCTATCGAGACTCCCCATAGTATTGGAATTGCCCCCAGAAAACAACGGCGGACTAATCCAACCTGCATAAAAAACTAAGTCCCGTAGTTAATTTGTTTAAACTTTTTCGCTAAATAAATGTGTGTTCCGAACTTTTTCTATTTTAATTTTGCACCCCCCCCCCCCCCCCCCCGTCCACTTTCTCTCATTCTCTCTCTCTCTCTCTCTCTCGCTATATATATATATATATATATATATATATATATATATATATATATATATAAAATCTACCTACAGTATTTATCACACTGGGCTTCCTCCCTTCTATCTATCTATCTATTTATCTATCTATATATGCATCTATCTATAACATTCCGGACCCATTTTCTACCTCTTTCTCCGCCTCCCTCATCCCCCCCTTCCCTCCCTTTCCTACACGCACACGCACACACACGCACACACACACACACACACAATTTTTATTTGTTTACCGATTTACGGCAGTGGGATTATTCCGTAAACTATTATGTTTTGCCCTTTAGATGTTACCTGTGGTGTTAGCGGACATTTGTAACGTTTTTTTTTCCTGTGGTGCAGTGTTCCGAGTGCTATATATATATATATATATATATATATATATATATATATATATATATATATATATATATATATATATATATATATATATATATATATATATAGTATATATATATATATATATATATATATATATATATTTTACTGTATACATGCGTCTGTGTGTCTGTGCGTCTGTGTAAATCATTATTCATCAGGTCCAGTGCTTTATACTGCATTATATTAGGTGTGTGTGTGTGTGTGTGTGTGTGTGTGTGTGTGTGTGTGTGTGTGTGTGTGTGTGTGTGTGTGTGAGACAGAAGGCGAAATATGGAAGAGCTGGGCGTTCTATTGTTAAGGGTGGAAATACATGGATGAAGATACGCGAACACTTAATAATAGATAATGCTTATGCATAGATTTATAATCAGAAGTTGCGCTAGTGAGCAATATGTTCTCGCTCATATGTACGTATATTTACATACATATGTGCATATGACCATATAAATACACGTACAGTACATATATATTATATGTACCTTATATTCTCAACCGGGCTCGAACCATTGACAGCACATACACACAGACATACATATACATAAATATATGCACATTACATGCATATATGCTCTTCTCTTATCCTACCTGATACTCTCAGCCGGGCTCGAACCACAAACAGTATACACTATAGACACATATATATATACATAAATAACGCATACATACATACACATATACGCACACATACATACACATATACTGCACATACATAGATACATATATACACATATACATAAACAAACTCAAGCAAATACATACATAATTATATTCTAATACACACACGCACACCTATGTGTGTGTGTGTGTGTGTGTGTGTGTGTAAAGCGAAACTGAGAAGCTTGTAATTTAGTGGGATAGTAAGACCCATTGTAGTTTTTGGGGCGCGAGAGGCAACTTGCTTTGATCAGGGGGCCAAGCATATGCAGATGAATTTAGGCCCCGAAAATCGAGGTATAGTGGGATGTAGAAGATATTTACACAAGACAATGGCGGGAAATAATGTACCGTAGTGAAATGTTAGAAAGTAAGTCAGTATATACGGTACGGTACCCCTATATCGTGCCCTTTACACCCCATTCCTATCCCATTACACACTCTCTCTCTCTCTCTCTCTCTCTCCAACTTAACCCAGAGCAAACATTATCAAACTTGGCCACACATGACAACACTATCAGCGTGTAGGAAAACAGCCAGGAACTTACACGAGTGCACACACGTACAGTACACACACACTGGCACGCACACACACACACACACAAACCTACCAACAAAATAACACAACATTGACTGTACAAAACACACAACACTTTTCAATATCCCCTCCCCTTGTAAGCTTGTGTGCGTGTGTGCGTGTGTGTGTGTGAGAGAGAGAGAGAGAGAGAAGGAGAGAGATTATAACAAATACACTGGCCACACAGACCTTACGATCCCAGCGAGGTGGTCAGGACTTGCTTCTAGTAGCGACAGCAAACCCGATAATAAGAGAAAGTGGAAGGAAATGAAAGGAGAGAGAGAGAGAGAGAGAGAGAGAGAGAGAGAGAGAGAGAGAGAGAGAGAGAGAGAGAGAGAGAGAGAGAGAGAGAGAGAGAGAGAGAGAGAGAGAGAGAGAGAGAGAGAGAGAGAGAGAGAGAGAGAGAGTGTGTGTAATGGGATAGGAATGGGGTGTAAAGGGCACGATATAGGGGTACCGTACCGTATATAGGGATGGAGAAATAAATAAAAGTGGATGAAATAGGGGAATGAGGCAAGAGGATAACAAATATACCGTATAAACTATAAAATATTAACCTATTCACTTCCGGTGACGTCCTTTGAACTATATTCTGGCTACTATTAGACGATTTTATTCATGATGCCCAACCCTTAGAAATGTCCAATTTGCAGCCCAAAACTATGGACAAACATCGCTATATAAGAGGCATGACTTTCAAATGCTCCCCAACTCTCAGAAATGCCCCCCACAAGACTCTATGGTTACGGTACACTCAGATGCCATAGTTTCTAGCACACTCAAACAAATTCGTAGACTTCACTTATATCTAACTATGGAAGCATATCTCTGGAAACCAATCTATGAATATAATTGTCTACAAAATCAACTACAAAACTAAATACACTAATTTTTTAAAAGCAAGTTTCATACAAAAATAAATCCAAATAGGTATAATTGCATAAAGATCATAGGGGGTCCACAAATTCTTATGAGTGGGCTAGAGACTATGGTATCCGAGTGTACAGTCGCGCTAATAAGTGATGTCTGGGCACCAAGTATGTTTTGATCCATAATTGGTATCAGCAATATCTAAGCTTCAATTGTTCATATCAAGTTAAATATACAAACATGTTCCTACACTTACCCACCCTATTCAACATCTGACAGACATTAATAGAGCACAGAGCAAGCCAAACGTAATGGCAGCTGAGACATGACTTATTAGCGCGACTGTACATACGTTTTTGTTTGTTTGCTCTTCAGAATATATATATCACAATACAATTTACTCCACCATTCTATCAGGGGAGGAGAGACTGAATACACACAGCAGAAGAATACCGAAATATAATAGTCCACCCAATGATTACTTTCACAGAGGGCCTCGGAGTCGGACGGATCCTAAATTGAGTGGTCAATCCTGTACCGTATGTCCTTCACTAAACTGGCTCGGGTTGTCCCTCTCACAGGGAATAGGTCCGCTTGGGGGCATATATACATAGGTATAGTTAGAAGGCTTTCTTTTCTACATTGTCTATAAGTGCTGTGCGAAAGGATCCTCCCCACACGTGTGAACAATACTCGATACATGGACGCACTGTGCTCCTGTACAGAGCAAGAAGCTGTGCAGGGGTAAAGAACCCCCAGAAGCGGTAGAGCACACCCAGCTTCTGGGAAGCTGTTTTAGCAAGAGTGGTAATATGATCTTTCCAAGAGAGATCAGAAGAAAAAGGGACACCGAGAATATTAAGAAAAGATGAAGGGTATATTTGTATGTTGTTGAAGAGTACGGTAAGTCGTAGTTTTCTGGAAGGGGGCGACGAGTAGATAGATGGAGAAATTGAGTTTTGGAAGCCTTGAAAGTAACAAGGTTTTCTTTGCCCCAATTAGAGATAGTAGAGAGATCAGAAGATAGGTGCTTTATGGCCTCCTTCCATGAGTTTTGGAGTTCCTGCTGTGAGTGATGTTGTGGGAGGCTAGTTGAGTAGTGTAATGTAGAATTTTGGACACCATGCCCATTAAAGCAGGTATCACACTAGCATTTTTTCGGGTCCATTCGAGAATCACTAGCTGTTATAGCAGTAAAATTGATTCGCGAATGGCTCAACGACAAAAAATAAGTTTGAAAAATTAACCATTGTTGTCCCGACAGGCCTTTTTCATCCTGGGCATTACTTCGGCTCTCATGTTTCCCGCAACACTGACGTACATGATGGACATAATTATCGCAAGATGATGGCCGAGGGAGACACTTTGGGATAATGCATCTGGCCACTCATTCCGGAGTCATCTTGCCCGTCCTGGTGGGAAGTTCCGGCATCGACTTGCAGATATTGTCCCTGTCCTGCTTTGGTATAACCATCCTCTGCCTGGGCAGCATCCTCCTACTCCCACAGTCACCGAAATGGTTGGTTGGTAAAAGTCGGATTCCCGAAGCGCACAGTTCTCTTATATTCTTCAGGGGAGGCCATCTTTACCCGCAGATCGAATTACTTTCTATGATTCATGAAGCTGATAACAACCCTGTTACCGGCCCATATCAACAACTCAAATACTGTTCAAGCCTCAGTATGGACGAATGTTTGGTCTGCTGGTGTTATCGATGGTACTTTTGGGTTTCAGCGGTGGGTATACAACCACAGCCTATTTAGTACCCATTCTTCAGGACACACACACAAGCTTGTCTCCTTATTTGTGTGCGATAATGGTGGCAGTGATGGGCCTTCTGGGCATTGTTCTTTTCTTATCTCTGATGGACCGCACAGGCAGGAAGCCCTTGTTATTTGTCTCCCTGACATCGGCCGCCATTACCACGGGAGCATATGGACTCTCTAATACGCTTCTCGAGGATCGCAAACTTGGCGGATATCTCATGGATGCCCTTTTTAACTATTCTAATATTTTCCACCATGATCCACATGGGAGAATCTGTGTTCTTCACCACATACAAAGAACTTCTACCCACAGCTGGCAGGCCCATAGGCACACAAGTCCTCAACACACTCCTGTATCTAGCGGCCGGCGTGGCTTGTTGGGAGCCACCCCCTCATATCACAGGTTCTGGTCCAACATAACGTGTTCTATGTCTTCTTCGCTCTGGGTTGTGCTCTAGTGGCTATAGTGACTTGCCTCTTGTTACCAGAGTCTAAGAATTTCCATTTGAACCCCCCTGTTCCACTTGAAGAGGAGGAATCCCACAGAATGGCCACTCAAACCCAGCTTTTGAATCAACACATTTGTGAATACAGTATAGTACAATTTTATGCATTACAGTTTAAAGGGATAGTGGCTGTTTATTTTGGTCTATATATTCATTTATGTTTTAGTTTTCTCACTAGACCTCCCTCAAACTTAGAAAAACACTCCCTAGACACCCCTTCAAGATACATTTGTACATTTTTCGGTAGAATTGTTATGCATTACAGTTTAACCCCTTCACTACTATGACGTAATTTTCATCATATTCTGGTTACCATTAAGACGATTTTCTTTAGTTTATTATCTACCTCCACGACTCAAATGGGTACCGGTATATACGATCTCAATAAACCCTCTTAGTAACATACTGTGGGTCCTTCTTAAACTGCATAAAACCCTCTAACTTTAGCCAGAATCAAAGTAAAAAGGCGTCATGGAGCTGAAGGGGTTAAGGGGATAGTGGCTGTTTTTATGGTCTACTGTATATATTCATTTATTTTTTAGTTTCCTTACTAGACCTCCCTCAAACTTAGAAAAACACTCCCTCTAGATAAATTTGTACATTTTTCGGTAAAATAATGTCCCACCTCCGGTTCCTCTTATAATTACAGGCTCGATATCGCTCACCAGGAATAAATCAACATCAAAATGGCACAATAGGTCTTTAAATTGACAACGAAATGGAGCTAAATGTGTTAAAATCGCCAAACTAATGGGTCGAAAGTCTTAAAATCTCAAAACTAGTGGGGCTAAACATGAGGGAAAAGAAGGTCCAGAAAAACGGCCTCTATCTCATATGATAATATCTAAACTTTGTGCATACTAATATCATACCTAGCATCAGTGCATTACCACAAAGCCCACCCAAAAAACAAAAAACAAACAAAAATCATTGTTCCCAGATTAAATAACATTGTATGAATACAGTATTCCCATATTCAAAATACAGTATGCCACAGGGGGATAATGCCTAGTGAGTTAATTGATCAATAGGTGTCGTTCTGAGAGTGAGCGGCCGAGTCTAGGGGATGAGACAGTGAAGTATGAAGGCAAAGGCTGATTGCAGCTTTAAGTGCTTTACATCTCACTTCCTAGACTGGAACGAGACCTCACGGGCTTCATCGTTGAATATACGGCGGTTGAATGTACAGGCTCTCAGCCTATGCCTGAAGAGGGAGTAAGTTGGAATATAGAAAAAAAATAAAAAATAAACAAATAAAAATAAATAAATAAAAATAAAAAATAATAATAAAAAATACTCCCTTAACCCTCTGTTCCCGGAAGGGCTCTTGAACGCCCATAAAAAAAGCATACACGAGCTGCCCGGAAGGGCTCTTTAACGCCCAGTGTTGAAAGCCTGTGAGCTTGGTGTGCGAGGCGTCGGTCCGACGCATGTAAACAACAGCCGGCTGGACCGACGCCCCGCATCTCCGGCCACAAGAAGGAGAGCGTCGCTTGTTCGTGTGTGCCTGTATGTTGTTGTTAAGTATCGAAAAGTAGTGTAAAGTGGCTGTTGTTGCCATAAAGTTATCTCCAATGAAATCATCATCACAACTGAACCAGTTGACTTAGAGAGCTCTACTTAACGCCATTCTACAGGTAAATAACACAGCTACGCTTGGGGATGCATGGGAATGCGGAAGCAGTCAGAATAACAAAGATACGGTAGCCTAGCCTAGACGTTTTTCGGCCAAAACACCCGGATTTCGGGGAATATTTATGTAATGCGTAGCCGGGGCTGGAGGGTTAAAGTGATCGTCTTTTTAAGGGAGCCCACCTCGCTTTTTTCTTTTTCTCTCCCTTTCTCTTTGGCTTGTATCCATTCGGCCCCATTCAGACTACTGTTTTAAGACGTTTACACCCATCCAGGTGTCAATATTTTCCTGGCGAGTGGTAGCGAGCCAGCATATACTGTATATATATTTTTGTTTTGACAGCAAGCTAAGTTTGTAAATTTTTCTGTAATGCCCTCGCAAAAATCCCGCCCCCAAAATACTCTGTTACCCGAGTTGACGTTTGGGATAGTGTAAAATAGTCATGATGGTGAGTCCAGAAACCCATCACGTGAGAAACCTTCCACGAGACTATCAACCTGGTTCTTTCAACCTGAAGGACTAAGGTTACTATCCTATTAACGTCCGAGGTAGCGGAGTCGGTTAGAGCGCGGTCCTGGGGTGACCGGACCTACTGAGGTCACTAACCAGGGTTCGAATCCCCGCGCAGGCGGGAGATTTTCGGGAGGGTTAAATTCCCTTCGTTCACCCGACATTTCATTTTCGATAAAAAATGTCTCCGGCGAAGACAGATTTCTCCATACAATGCTGGCTCACGAAGAAATCGACACCTGGATGGGGATAAACGTCTTAAAACAGTTGGCTGAATGGGGCTGAATAGATACAAGCCTGGGAAAGAGAGAAAAGGAGAGAATGATAAAAAAAAAAGCCGGTGACCCCCCTTAACCTTCATAACTCACAAACGGAGGTGGGGGAGGAAACTAGAAAAATAATAAATAAATGAATAAATCGACAAAAAATGAACCATCCCCCCTTAATTTACGAAGAGTCCAATATCGGCTTACTATTATCATTTGGCAATAGGCCAGTTCACAGATGGTATGTCGTGGTCGAGTCACATGGTAAGTGGCTTGATATGAGGGACAGGTGCTTGTTGACCTCATTAACCCTTATTTAGCGGGCTAGGCGGTCTATTTGACCGTAGCGCCCAGCGTTTTTTTTTTACCCTAAATAGGGTTGTTTACGTGATCATTTTCATGCCTAAATAAGACCCAGAGCGTAAAACAAGTATCTATCCCTGAAAGGGCATAAACAGAGCTTTCCAATGACACCCGAACCATCCTTGTATGACCACTGGTTCTTGCAACAATCGTGCAACACGAGTGCAAAAACCCTGTAATTAGGTAATTTCCCTACATAATTCCCTGTGTAGCGAGTGAGAAAGGAGGGGGGAAAGTAGAATACAGTTCAGTATGTCCACGGTGGTCGTGCGGAGCGGTCATAGTGTTGCTACGCTCCTCACACCGCTCAGCTCTCTCTCTCAGCAACATTACGTGGTGAAAATGGCGAACGACATAAGTTGTGAACCGCCACATAGTCCAAATTTATTTCACACAACATAAGTTGCGCACCGACAGTTAAGGGTTAAAAAGCTTACATTTGTTCAACGACGCCATCCAAGATCAACAGGATTATAAATTACATCAATGGGCAAAAATGCATCAAAGAATCTTCTGCTAGGTACCGGTACTTATGAATAAAGTTAAATGTAAAAATAATGTTACTTTTATTACCTTAGGCTACTGAAATATATAACGTACAGTCACAATCGTTAGTTTTTTGGTAACGAAATGCGGGTTTTTGTTTTGCCTATGTGTATGAAGGACACAAAAGGCAGGTTGCCTGTAACGAGTGTCTCCCCAAAAAACAAAAGATTGACAGAGGGCCAGATTCAAGGGACGTTGGGGTCAAAATGCCTGGACACACGAAGTTTAAAGCAGTCTAAGTCATAGGATGAAGGAAAGACTGATTGGGGGGAGTCTTGGGGGATTTATTTAAGCTTGATGGAGGTCTAGGGAGGAAACTTAAAAGACAAAAATGATACTAATTAATAAATAAATAAATTGTAGGCCTATATAAAACAAAAATATATATATATATATATCTCCCTTTACCCTCCAGCCTCGGCTATGTATTCTATAAATATTCCCCAAAACCCGGGGGATTTGGCCGAAAAAACGTCTCGCCTAGACTACCGTATCTTTATTATTTTGACTGCTTCCGCATTTCCGCACATCCCCAAGCGTAGATGTGTTGCGTACCTGTAGAATGGCGTTGAGTAGAACTCTTTAAGTCAACTGGTTCAGTTGTGATGACAATTTCCGTGGAGAGAACTTTGTGGCGATGTCAGCCATATTAGCCACTTTTCACTAATAAAACGTCAACATACAGCCACACAAGAAGAAACTACGCCTATCCTTCTTGTGCTCGGAGGTGCGCGGCGTCGGTCCAACCGGCTGCGTTTATATGCGTCGGACGGACACCTTTCAAAACAAGCTTACAGGCTTTCAAGCTGCTGGAGCTCAGAGCCCTTCCGGGGTCCGCGGTCCGCGGACCTAAAAGTAAATACCTCTAGTAAATACCTCTAGATCTAGCGGGAAAAGAAGCTAAATTGGCAACACTACATCTATCTCTACCCCTTGCCAGCCTGCTATCTAGTGGCGGAGAGTGCGGGCTCTAGTCTCCATGGTGGTGGGCGCCGGGGTAGGAGTGGTGCTGTTACTAGCGCTGTTAGTGTTGTTGATCAGACGCCGCCGCCACTCCGACCCCCCGCCCCCTGCTAAGCCTCCCTATCCCACCGCTGCCAACAATACGACAACTACGTCCCCACCATCGATTCTCAAGGGCAGTCATACTTGTGCTCATAGAGAAATGCAGGTGAGTGGAAGATTGTATTATATGTAATATAGATGTAGTTATGTACTTAACATTTAACGGTCTTGATGGTGTAATAGTTTAGAGAGTTTAAGATCTGTATGTGGTAACTCAGGTTCGAATCCCGGGAGGATCACATGCTTTCAGTAATTTAATTGGGAGGTGTTTGGTGTTGGGAGTGAAATGAATAAATTAGGTTATATATATTGCTCTTTGTCCTCAGAATAATATCTAACACAACTCAAATAGTTATCAAGTGCCCTAGCCAAAGCCCCTGATCCCACCTCAGCCACGAATACCACGACCAATACATCCCCAACCTCGATTCCCCATATTCCCAGAGTAGTAAGAATGTCACATGGCTAAAAAATATCTATATCCTTTTCATTGGAGCATAATATATAAGTATCTCAAACACTTTTTAGTAACATAGACCCTAAGTTAAGCCTAATTACTACAAGACTAGACATTGGACATTGTCTCGCAAGAGCTAATGAGCTGGAATTTTTACATATACTGTAGGTGGGTCGTTATTAGTCGTTGAAACCGAGTATACTGTTTTGTTTTCCCATTTCAGATTGAGAGTGAAGGCGAGGTGGATCCTGATCTCATCTCACAAACCTTAGCTCAGGCGGCTCTCACCCCTTTCGGCCCCCTGCCAGTTACGGGGGTGCCGACCCCTCATTCTGTGAGGTAGTTTTGGCCAGGGGGGGCACAGGAGGCAGCGGCGGAGGGGCGGGAGCAGTTCAACACCACCTCCTCCCAGTGTCCCACCCAATACACCCCACATCATCACCCCTCCAATACCCCCTCACCACCAACTGCACCAGCATCATCATCAATAGTCACCCCTCATCACCACCATCATATGAGCCCACAACAACAGCAGCAGCTACAACAACATCTTCTCCCCTATCAACATCCCCCTCCCCCACCCCCACCCCATCCTCGTGCAGCAGCACCCAACATACACCGCACACACAACATTAATACCCTTCAACTAAACATAGATGGCATCAACACAAAGAAACACAAACTCACACACTTCATCAAACAACACAACATACACATTGCCATCTTACAAGAAACAAAACTCCGTACAACACAAAAAACACCTACATTTCACAATTTCACCACCATACGACAAGACCGGGCCGTCGGCATTGGCGGTGGACTCATCACCCTGGTACACAAAGATATAACATATATAGACACCAGTGCACATACCAAATCCCTCCTCCCCCCCAAACGATAACACAACAGAAATACAATCAATTAAAATACGCACTGGCAACAGCTCCAATACCATCATAAATACATACATCCCTCCCCAAACATCCCCTACAGTACCAAACGATTACAGACCACAAATACAACACATCACAAACACCCCACACATCATCCTGGGTGGTGATTTCAATGCAAAGACGTCGGCCTGGTTTGTTGACAACCCCGACACAGACAGAGGGCTGGTCTTACAACACCAAACAGACAACCTATATATCCTCAATAACATAGATAAGATAAGATAGATTACTTCTTGGTTAACAGGAAAGACTGGAAACTAGTTCGAGATGTAAAGGTCATCCCGAGCGAAGAATGTATCCCCCAGCATAAGCTACTTGTGTGCGACATGAGCTTATACAGAGACCCTAAGCGCAAGAAGTTTACATACCCAAAAGGAAAGTGTGGCTGCTGAAGGACAAGGAAGTTAGGGACAGGTTTCATAATGAACTGGAGGAAATTAATAGAAATAAGGAAGCTAGGCCTAACGATGTAAATAGCCAATGGAACTTTCTTAAGCATAGCCTTATCGCTGCCACTGACAAAGTCTGTGGGAAAACAAAGGGTCACCCCAGGAATAAGACCTCTTGGTGGTGGAACGATGAGGTAGAACATGCTGTGAAAGAGAAAAGGAGATGCTTCAAAGCATGGAAGAAAGGATGCAGCAGGGAGGAATACCAGGCAGCTAAACGAACTGCCAAAAGAGTTATTTACAATGCTAAAAATCGCATTAAGGACCTGGTCCTCGAACAAGTGTGTAACACTGACAATCCCAATGGGATCTTCAACCTAGCTAGGCGAGTTAAAAATGACAGTAGGGATATTATAGGTGAACAGTGTGTTAGAGATGATAATGGGAAGATTGTGTATGCAGAAAATGAAATCAGAGAAGCATGGAAGGTACACTATGAACGATTGCTAAATGTAGAGTTTGAATGGGATAAGGAACAGCTTAGTATCGAAAAACCAATATCTGGGCCCCCTCCTTTGATAGCACCCTGTAGTGAGCGACGCAATCAATAAAATGAAGGACGGTAAAGCTCCAGGTTGCTCCGACATTGGTCGCTGAGATGATAAAAGCCTCAGAGGAGATTGGTGTAAACTTAGTCACTGAGTTGATAAACACCATTATTAAAGATGAGAAAATCCCAGAGGATTGGCTCAAAAGTGTAATAGTAAATATATACAAAGGAAAAGGGGATGCGCTAGATAGAGGAAATTATAGGGGCCCTGAAAATGCTTGACCAAATCATGAAGGTCTGTGAGAGAGTCCTTGAGGGTTTGATCAGGCAAAGCATCTCTATTGATGATATGCAGTTTGGTTTTATGCCAGGAACGTGGTACACTGCTGCTATCTTCATAGTCAGGCAGATACAGGAAAGATACTTACTAAAACTTGGCAGGGATCTTTACTTTGTGTTTGTGGACCTGGAGAAGGCCTTTGATAGGGTACCTAGAGATGTTGTACAGTGGGCTATGAGGAAACTTGGTGTGGAAGAGTGGCTGGTGCGTGTGATAATGAAGATGTATGAGGATTCGCGAAGTTCGGTGAGGGTGAAGGGTGTACTGAGTGATGAGTTCGCAGTCCGTGTGGAGTCCATCAGGGTTCAGTGTTAAGCCCCCTCCTCTTTATTATGGTCTTGGAGGCGCTGTCTAGAATTTTTAGAGGCGGACTCCCGTTGGAACTGTTATAGGCGGACGATTTAGTCCTACTAGCTGACAGTATGCAGGATGCTGAGGCCAAATTCAGAGAGTGGAGAGAGGGCATGGCGAGCAAGGGTTTAAGAGTCAATATTAACAAAACCAAGGTTATGCATTGTAGTTTGAGACGAGGCAATGTGGAAAAGAGCGGTGCATACCCATGTGCAGTGTGTGGAAAGGGAGTGGCGTTAACTCAATTCAATGTAGCATCTGTCGATGTTGGGTACACCATGGGAGTAAGCGCTGTAGTAGAATAAAGGGGCCCCTGCCGAAGGATAAGTCAGAAATAGAGAAATTTGAGTGCGTAGTGTGCAAAGGCGAGCTTGTTTTAAGTGATGATCCTGTGGCTGTGAATTTTGGAAATGAGTCTTTGGAGCTGGTGAAACAAGTTTTGTTACCTAGGAGATACCATCTCTGCCGGTGGTGGGGCTGAGGCTGCCACTGTTGCTAGAATTAGGTGTGGCTGGGGGAAGTTCAGAGAATTGATGCCAATCCCTGACCATGAAAAGAATGCCTCTCCCCCTGAAGGGAAAGGTGTATGCCTCATGTGTTTAGAAGTGCAATGACGTATGCCTCAGAAACATGGGCCGTTAAAGTAGAGGATGTCACAGAATGGAGCGTAATGAGATGAGAATGGTGAGATGGATGTGTGGGGCCAGGCTACAGGATAGAATAACAAATGTTGAGCTGAGGAGACGTTTAGGTATAAAGAGTATTAGCGAGGTGATTGCGTACAAGTTAGACTGGGATGGTATGGACATGTGGAGAGAATGGATGAACAAAATTGGGTGAAAAAATGCAGGTCTGTGATTGTGGAGGGAGCTGCACCAAGGGGTGGACCGAGGAAGACCTGGGATCGGACTATACGCGCCGATCTCAAATCCAAGAACTTGACAAGTGACGCAGCCCTTAACAGGGTTGCATGGAATGGCCGCCATTAGGACAAGAGACTGAAACTGCACTTATGTGGTGGAACACTCAGTCTTACAATTTTATGTATGTATGTATGTATTCATCAGCATACCCATACTCCCCACCAAGTCCTCTACACCCCATCATCTCCTGATATCACCTTTTGTTCCCCTGAACTCGCCCCCACAACATCCTGGAAGGTGGTCAGAACCTTGGGCTCAGACCACCTCCCGATCATTATCACCACCAAAACAAGACTCACCCCAGCTAGCCACAGACACACTTACACTAACCTTACACTAACTATAAAAGAGCTAACTGGGAAGCTTTCACAAATGAGACAGAACAACACTTTGAAACCTTAAACAGTACACCCATCACTAACATCAACAATGCTGTACACACATTCAACACGACTATTCAAAACGCCGACAAGAAATACATTCCAAGAGGTAACATAAAAAAACACAACCCCAACTTCTCACCAGAAATTCAAAACCTCATCATACAACGCGACACACTGAAACACTCCCCAGCACCCCACACACAAGACATCAATCAACAAATTCAAGCACTCAACATCCAGATTAACAAAATACAAGAACAACAAACACTAAATTGGAATAACTTCCTACAAACACTCGATCACAAAACAAACCCCAAAAAACTCTACAAAACACTAAACAGCATCACACTTTCCAACAGCAACACAACACAATCACATGCTGCAATCA
The DNA here is from genome assembly GCA_032716605.1 of Paralithodes platypus. Taxonomy (NCBI): domain Eukaryota; kingdom Metazoa; phylum Arthropoda; class Malacostraca; order Decapoda; family Lithodidae; genus Paralithodes; species Paralithodes platypus. The sequence goes on along the minus strand of CM064498.1, from coordinate 9,281,714 downwards.
CAACAACAGACTCTACTCCTTCACGTAAACAACAAACACTCTCATCAATCACTTCTCTCATGTCAGTCACCTAAAACCCCACAAAGACGACCGACGTGTCATCCGACGAAAAAGACAATTCCCCACAGACCCTGACTATACACCCTTCACCAACAACCAGCCAAAGCATATCATCAACAATCTCAAGCTCTCACCCGCCTGTGGCCTAGACAACATAAGCAACATTCACCTCAGACACCTGGGACCACAAGGCATACAAGCACTCACTAACATATCAAACTACAGCTACTCACACAACACAATACCAGACATCTGGAAGCATGGTATCATCATCACATTCCCCAAACCTAACAAAGACCCCACGCTAACCCTCCTCACACCGCCCTATCACACTCCTTTGCACCCCCTCCAAAGTCATAGAGCGCCTTGTACTACAACTGATGACACCTGACTTACCCCTTTCTCCAACACAACACGGCTTCAGGCCATTGAACTCCACAAACACTCTTCTTACAGACCTTACACAAAGAGCTTTTGACGGCATCAACTCAGCTACACCACCACACAGATCAGTACTTGCCACACTCGACATTAGTAAAGCCTTCGATGCCATCCCCCGCCACAACCTAACAACAAAATCTACAACACAAACATGCACAACAACACAAAAAGATGGCTGGCCAACTTCTTAGCAGGCAGTTGTGCACACGTATCTTTTGCCGGTCAGTCATCTAGCATTAGAAAACTTTCCAAACGGAGTCCCGCAAGGATCCGTCCTGTCGCCCGCACTCTTCAATCTGTATATGCATGATATAAATACACCAAATTCACCCCAAATAACCATAGCCTCCTACGCAGACGACATAACACTCACAAGGCACGCACCAAAACCCAGACACAGCAACAAGACACCTTCAAGACTATCTCGACACATTACATGAATGGTTTGCACTACAAACAGACTCAATTTAGCCCCAGCTAAATCCACTGCAACCCTCCTCACAAGCTGGACAGGAGAGCACGATTACGTCCCGGGACTCAACATAAACAACACACCCCTAACACACACACACACCCAAAATCCTAGGAGTAACATACGACACCCAAATGACATTCAAACAGCACACCACAAACACGAAAAAGAAACTGACACCCAGGCTAAACGACCTCAGATCACTTGCCCACACGAAATTTGGACACAAAAAAAGAAACCACCACCACAGTCTACAAACAATACATAAGATCAGTTATGGAATACGCAAGCCCGGCCTGGGCTACTAACCTAGCTGAAACACATCATAAGACCTTACAGACTATTCAAAATAAAGCCCTGAAAATCATCACAGGATGCACAGCTACGACACCCACAGATCACCTACATCAAGAAACCAAAGTCCTCAAAGTCAAAGACCATCTAGACATGAGAGGCACACAATTCCTGGCAGCAGCCTCCACGAATCAACACCACCCACTACACTTCATGGCAACACACCCACAGACACCAAGAAATATCAAAACAACACCCAGCACACGCTATCACACACAATACTGTCTTCTCTCCCTCCCTGCCCACCCCAAACCAACTTCCGGAAGCACACTCATACTCATATTACTCGCCGTTCCATCCACTCACTCATAGACAACACGCAGCTGCAAGCACGACCTCCCGAAACCCATCCTTCTGAATCCTCCCTTCCTCGCAAGGACAGAGTCCACCTGGCCAGGCTGAGATGCGGACACCATCCAGTTCTTCTGAGCTATCAGAAGAGACTGGATGACTCCGTCGTCGACACCTGCCCGGGTTGTAACACAGCACCCCATACCATTAAACACATCATAGAAGACTGCATTTCACACAACCACTTACGCCAACAACATAATTTACACTCTTTGAGAGGGCGGGTGCCCGACCCCGAAAGGGGTTGAACTAGGGGAGCTATCCCCCCGCCAAAGGCGGCTTTCTAGGGCCTTTCCTAGCTGATGCTGAGAGGATTGGGTTCTAGTCATGTGGTGATGGGCTGGTGTCTATCAGAGTGAGAACTGAGCGATCTCTGCCATACCCATAGCTTACTCTGACTGTTCCTTTAACTTATATATTTTCTAGATCTCAAGTGACGGCGTCTTTTCCGTGGATTGACCTCCCAATCTACCAAGATTGGAAGCCAAAGCGTCACATTTTTCCTTTGCCCCTTAACTTTCTCTTCATAATTGCTGAGGGGCACAGGGCCCTGGGTGGGGCTTTGGTTTCCCGGGCGTTTCCGCACCCTCCTCAGCTCCCCGCCATGGAGTGGCCTTCGGTCACCCAGGCTTTATTGTGGTCGGCAGGGAGGGTTCTGTGGGGGCGCTCGGCTATGGCCTTGGCCTTGCTCGGGGCCTTGGGGCTGTTCGGCCAGGCAGCTTGGGGAACAACAACAACAACATAATCTACACTCCTTGAGAGTCCTGTGGGAAAGCTAGATTGTGGCCGTGGCCTTCCTTGGGGACTCGGGGCTGTTCGGCCAGGCAGCCTAGGGAACGACAAAAACAACAACAACCCGTTCATGTAGGGTAGAGATACCAAAGGAGACGAATTGTCCAGTAGAGACGCACTTCATGCAAAAAAACTGCCATGCAAAAAACTAAAGTACCTGAAAAGAAAACAAATACATCAAAAAAAATACTTTATGCTATTAGTGATGTTCTCAAAGACTACCAGCCACACATTTATCTTGTGAAAAAATAAACAAAAATAAAAATTAGATTTTCGGGGTATCTCTTAGCCCAAACCTAAGAATGCGATTTTTTCATAGCTCATTTTTTTCCTACTTCTCTAACTCGAATCGTTTTTCTTTTGTTTCAAATGGAAAGAGCATGTCTTGAACTATACTCCTGCATGGTTTCATGACTCTTGCATGAACGAGTGCTCGTGAAAGTGGGTGCGTCCCAATTGGTTCATGATATGGTCCAAAACCAATGGAGACACATTTTTTCAAACTGGGTTTAGAAGGGCATAAACCGCATGCATGGTAAACCCCAATCTCGCCCCACCTCCTCCTGTATTCATGGTTGAGTTTCCTTTAATGGTGGTGGAGCTACCTTCATTTGACTTCGAGGCCCAATGGAGACGCACACGTGCGGGCCATATAGAGACGCGTCTGGATGGGGAGGTGGTGTGCGTCTCCATTGGTTTAGTGTTATTTATCAAAGTTATCTGCCCTATTTATAATATTATCTCTTATTTCAGTTGCAAGAATATTGAATTAATAGTGCATGAACTACAACTACAAACTAACAGAAATGGAAAATAGAAATAAATAGTGTATGAACTATCGAATAAAGACTAAATAATGACAGAAATAATCGTACAATTTGTTTTTGTCACGTAGGTCTAAGTGTGAGCTTTCGATACCCAGCTTCACAACACACACCCACACACTCACACACTCAGGGGTCTAAATGTGGCCAAATTGCACTTTTTCATTGACCGTGACTGAACATCAACGAGACATAGGTCTACTTGTTTGGACGTCCCTCTGACTCCCTCACTGGAGTGACTCGTGCTACCGTGCGGTGGGGCCAGTGGCACAACCCTTTAGTAGAGGGTTGTGCCAGTGGGGGGCGAAGGAGAGAGGGAAATCGACACTCCTTTATTTCTCTCTCCTCCCCCACTTCGCGAATCGGTAATTTGTGGGTTATTTCGCATATTTCTTTATTACTATGCATCTTATATGCATTCATGTGCTTTGTGGTGATATAATATTGATATATATGAGATATTGCGTATTTTCCCCCTCCTTTCCTCCCCCCTCCCTCGCAAACTAGCTAGGCAGGGGAAGGGTGGCGGGGTTGCTTTTTACCAACAAATGTGCAATTCTCGGCGGCGCGATATTTTAAAGAAAATATATATAGAGTCGGATGTTGGTTGGTATTCACTACATGTTGATGTAGTTTTCGTACTATTTGGTAATGTTGCCAAAAATGGCTTAGGATTCGGGCAAAGTCTTTCACAATTTATTTTCTCTATAGATGTACAATGTAGGCCCACTATCAGCATGCAACTACTTTAGTTTAAGCTAGAAGTATAAGTGGTATAAATATTATCTACTAAATAATCAAATTACTCAAATATTAATACAAAAAAACAGACGTTTCGTCTGCACTGGACTGGGGTGCGTCTACTTAGGGTTTGGTGGTCATAAGGAGACGCACTTGATATTGGACCTCTTATCTCGGAAAATACTTGAAATATATCAAACATTGACACATCCATTAAAAGAATAACCATTTGGTAATATATCAAGTGAGTTTCAAGTTAAAAGAATGAATGAGCTTGACACACTGAATTTTTTCTTGAAAACTTTCACACTTTTTGCGTCTCCTTTGGTGCCTCTACCCTGCCAGGGGTCGCCATTTAGTATTAAAAAATTGAATTCTCATAATCTCATAATTTCTGTACCTCTCGAAAATTAGTTTTCTGCTCGCAGCTGTAGAGATTGAAGTAGCTAAATTAAAGGTTTCTAAACACCCCTGATGTTCACAAAAGACTTTTAAAGCATCCCAGAAAGTGCGCAAATCCTGTCCTTGGGCACGAAAGGGTTAAGTGGCTTTGGCTGTGAGTTTTATCTGCATCCCGATGTGATAAGCTCCATGTTTAGTGTAAAAAAAAGAGGGGATGGAGCTCATGAGGATGAGTGCAATCCTCCGCAGGCTCAAAGAAATCTTCTGTGGCATTTCAAAGAAAAATATATATACTAAATGCAGGGAAATTCCAACCCCCATGCTCCAGAAAAATATGAAAAAAAATATAAATTAGATTAAGCTACATACGGTGTATAGCGCATGCAGCTGTATATAAGAGCAAAAAAGTGTGTGTACCTTAACCCTCTCACTTTCTTGACGCAACTTTGAGCCTATAAGGGATACTTTCAAAGCCTTTGTTACCATCAGGGGTATTTAGAAACCTTTAGTTTAGTTACTTTAACCTCTGTAGTTTGTCTTTGAGTTAGCTGTGGGCAGAAAACTAATTTTGGAGAGGTAGTTATAAGAGTGAGAGAACTCTATTTATTATTGCTAATCTGGCAACCTCTGCGTCATATGAGTCCGTGGAGAGGGTTAAGAGCAAGATAGAATTACTCCTTGTGCATCCGAGGCACAGATTACCACAAATAATTAACCGAGTCAAACTTTCCTACCTTGTTGAGTGTTGGTACAGGTGCCATGATAGAGACATGGCTGCCCACAGACACTCATCCAGATCCTCACACCTTGCCTCCCTGCAACACCTGGCCCTCCACACACCTGTAGCACAAGGTAGTAAAACAACATATAGTTTACATCCACACAAACACTCGTTTAACCCATTCAGTACCAGGGACGTCCTTTTCATTATATTCTGGCAACTCTTAGACAATTTTATTCAGCTTAGGAAGGATCTCCAGCAATAATAAGGCCCCTCAAATGATCTCAACCAACCCCTTTTAACTATCACAGACCCTTCTTAACCCTCCTGGCCCGGGCAGGCTCTCAAAATGACAGTGTGGGCTTACCCGGGCGATCTGGCCGAAAAACGTCTAGGCCTAGGCTACCGTATTTTTGTTTAGTTTAACTGCTAGAAATTTCCCACGCATCTATAAATGTAGGGCGGTTTCCAATCTGTAGACTGGCGTTGAGTAGAGCTCTCTATGGTCAACTGGTTTCAGTTGTGATGGCGATTTCAGTGGAGAGCACTTGCAGGCGATGTTAGCAATATGACGATCTTTTCACTTCTGAAACACCGCCATACAGACGTACAATAACAAACGAGTCTTCTCCTTCTTGTTTTCGGAGGTGCGGTGACGTAACGATCGGCTTTGTTTACATGCGTCGGACGCACGGCGTTCAGACCAAGCTGAATAGGCTTTCAAGCTTACAGATTTTAAAATGACACCCGGGCTCCTGCGCTTAGTTGTGTGGTGTCATTTTAAAATGACAACCGGGCCAGGAGGGTTAAACTGCACAAAATCATCTAAATATATCTAGAATAAAATGTAACACACATTGCTGGTACTCAAAGGGTTAATGTAATTTTTCATTACATTGTAATGGCTCAAACAAGCTTTTCACCATTTACACTGTAGTAAAGTGTCCTCACATTTGGCTAATATACCCTGGTTCTCTTGGCTGTAAGTAGAGAGGCGTAAAGCTAGACGAGCAATTAGCATGCGGTGGTCTTAACTCCTTGAGGTTATCATGTGGTCAAACAGTTTATCCTGGCTAACATTAGACAGCTTAGGAAATAGCACGAGCAATTAGAGGGGTAAAAATTATCGCAATTAACCCTCTAACTTCCACAGATCCTTCCTAATCTAAACAAAATTGTTGAATAATAGCCAGAATAAAACAAATAACTGCATCCTCGTTATTGAAAGGTTGTTAAGGACTCAAATTTTATTTAGAATCTAATGACTAAAAATTATGAGAAATGTGAAATAGCCAGTGAACTCACCCGCAGCGATGATCCCTCCAGGTGTCAATACAGGTGAGGTGTGTGGGCAAGTGGTCAGGTTATGACAGGTGTGGGGGGCCGTCGCACTCCTCCTGCACCCCATGGAACATGCTTACTTGGCCCCCCACAGTGTTATTCGTGGCTGGGGGTAACAGTAGTTCTCGACCTTCCACCATCACCGACCCTACACAACCTAATTGAACAAGTTGGCATGTTTAAAAGTTTGGATGAAACAATTTATACAAGTGTATTGTCCCTGAATTTCCTCCATCACCAACCCTAAGGGCACTTTCAGAGGCATCAACCTTTCACCGTCTGCCATGTACAGCACAGTGCCTTGCATTGCAGGGTGCGCTGTTGTGCAGACGACTTTTGCTGTTAATTGACACGGCCCGAAAACCGCGACCCATCCGTGCCCGTCATTGCATTAATGCAATTAAGTGCAGCACTGTGTCAAATTGAAATGGGCGCCGTGGTGACTGCGGTGGCCGTATACAGCATTTTGCTTTGGACGATGCAAGTGAAAGTATCCATAAGCACCTACATTTACGGTACATGGCAGACGGTTAAAAGTCAATACGTCTGAAAGGGGCCTAAGTAATCTAATGGGTCACATTGGGAATACTGTACAGTATATTACAAGTTATGTTAATGGTATGTTGTAGTGTGCTTAAATTTGTTTTGTTAGGTCATGATATGTAATGTGATATGTTATATAAATGGTACAGTATTATAAAAATCTTTAAATTCAGTAGTTCATTCTCTATGACCCCTTTAAGGATGTCAGACAATATAAGCTAATTAATTAATTTAACCTGGCGATGGGCTGGTCTATCAGAGTGAGACCTGAGCGATCATACCCATACCTTACTCTGACTGTTCCTTTTACTTATATATTTTCTAGATCTCAAGTGACGGCGTCTTTTCCGTGGATTGACCTCCCAATCTACCAAGATTGGAAGCTAAAGCGTCACATTATTCCTTTGCCCCTCAACTTTCTCTTCATAATTGCTGAGGGGCACAGGGCCCTGGGTGGGGCTTTGGTTTCCCGGGCGTTTACGCACCCTCTCAGCTCCCCGCCATGGAGTGGCTTCGGTCACCCAGGCTTTATTGTGGTCGGCAGGGAGGGTTCTGTGGGGGCGCTCGTTATGGCCTTGGCCTTACTCGGGGCCTTGGGGCTGCTCGGCCAGGCAGCTTGGGGAACAACAACAACAACAACAACAACAACAACAACAACAACAACAACAACAACAACAACAACAACAACAACAACTCCTAACACCAAACTTTAAACTTGTATGTATGTAATATAGAATTATGAGAAGGAATACAAGAAAATTAACATGACATAGCATTGTTTTGGCCATTCTATAAATTCTAAAGACATCATTTGAACTATAAACCATAATTTTAGATATTCATATACAACAATAAAGACTAACAAGTAATGTATTCGGTTCTATTTTGACACCTTGATGAGGACGAGTGTGCATACTTGTATATTTATGTGAACAGGTTTGTGTATCTCTGAATGTACCCTATGTGTAGTGAATGTATATGTAGTGAATGTATATGTAGTGAATGTATATGTAGTGAATGTATATGTAATGTGGGTGTGTTTATGGGTATATATATGTAGGCTACAGTATGTGTATGTACACTCGGTCAAAAAAGTATCTGCACCCCTACCCCGATAATCTGGTGTGTACAGCTTGATAGTGTAGGTTGTAGGTCGTAGGTAGTAGGTCTTAGGTAGTATAGGTAGATAGTAGTATAGATGGATATAGCTACAGGTAGATATGCAAACCCTACCAAGCTGTACACACCAGATTATCAGGGTAGGGGTGCAGATACTTTTTGGACCGAGTGTACATTTGGATACCATAGTCGTAACAAATCGTGGACCCCCTATGTTTTTCTTTATGCAATTATACACATTTATTTTTTGGTTTATTTTTGGATATATCTCGCTTTTCAATAAATAGTATATACTGTATAGTTTTGTAATTGATGAATAGAAAACTATATTCATAAATTCATTTCCAGAGGTATACTTCCATAATTAGAAATAGGTGAAGGCCACGAATATTTATGAGTGGGCTAGAGACTATGGTATCCGAGTGTACAGTAGGCCTACCGTATTAGCCAAAATATGAGTGCAATTTTTATGTGAGGTTCAACTCGAGGCAAAACATGTAGGCTACCGGTATGTGCCTTTTTAAGATAATTCACTCTCATAAGGTTTAGACTTTAAGCTTAAACAATATGCATTATGTACTTTTTGTTTACAATGTACTTATTTATATTTTTTTGGCTAAATACAAATATTTCAATTTAAATTTCAAGCGCCACGGTGCCAAAGTGTCACGGTGCTCGAATTTCCCGGTGCCAAATTAAGTTTCTGGCGCCGAAAGTTCAGTACCGAAAGATTGCGGCAATAATAATATTATTCACCTTAATAGTATCATCTGCTGTGTGCTGTTATCGTGCTGTTTCACCATGCTGCTCCCAGGGCCCAGTATACAGCACAAACCACGGCTGTTCCATTCTCAACTGTTGTTTCCGTGTTGTATCCCCCGCCCCTGTTCCACCATGCAGTTGTTCCGGTGTCAACCACTGTAACAAAACAAACAAAATACTTAACAAATGTTCTGTATAAGCTAGTTAGCATTCAGTACCGGTAGGCTACTGAATATGGGAGCCAGTACAAATAGTAACATCTACAGAAATACCCTATCAGAAGAGACTGGATGAGTCCGTCGTCGACACCTGCCCGGGATGTAACACAGCACCCCATACCATTAAACACATCATAGAAGACTGCATTCCACACAACCACTTACGCCAACAACACAATCTACACTCAATGAGAGCTCTGTGGGAAAGCCCGATCGTGGCCATGGCCTTCCTCAGGGACTCGGGGCTGTTCGGCCAGGCAGCTTAGGGAAGAAGAACAAGAACAACAACAACAAGAACTACTTTTATTTTCCAAATAATATAGTGAGAGAGAGAGAGAGAGAGAGAGAGAGAGAGAGAGAGAGAGAGAGAGAGAGAGAGAGAGAGAGAGAGAGAGAGAGAGAGAGAGAGAGAGTGAGAGTGAGTGAGAGTGAGTGAGTGTGTGCGTGTGTGTGTGTGTGTTAAGGTTTATTTCATATTTACTTATTGCAGAAAAAAGTTTTGATTCCCCTTCCAATTACCCCAACACATTTAAGACGATGATCCCCACCCCTTATAAACACACGCCTGACAGTGGTGAGGGCTAGTTAGATCAAGGTAAACTAGAGGGTCACGCGGTAGAGCACATACCTCCGCCGACAGAGGTATGTGCTCAGGGTTACCATATCAAGTCCGCTATAGTAAATAAATGCCGAAAATCGCTAGAATAATGCCACAATCTCAAGACAATCACTCTAATATGGCTCAATCTCCAGAATATCGCTGGAATTCATGCTGCTAGATGTTCAAAATGGCCTCTAGATCGAAGTAAATACCTCTATATCTAGCGGGAAAGTTGCTAAAGTGGCAACACTATCTATAATAGCCTCCTAGATGGAATATATTCTTCCTCTCTGCCCACCAAATTTCCTAAATATTTCAATATTTTGTGAGCCGCCTACGCTGGCAGAGGTATGCGTTCTATCGACCACCTCCTACACTGAATCACTACGGTACTTTCTCGCATATCCTATCTGCCCACCAAACTTCGGGAGAATAGGTTCATAGATTTTGGAGATATCTTGTTTAAGCCGGTATCACACGAGAGCTTTTATAGTCAACATTCGATTATCAAAAACATTCTGGCAACATTTCTGGAGTATTTTGCACTGATATAGGAAAGTAGACTGATGGTAGACAAATTTGGGTAACCAAAGTATTATAATTATAAACCTCATAAGCTGCCAGACCAATGTTGAGGGAAAAAGCTTTACAGACAAACATGCACAGGAGGGCAAACACTTAACCTCCTCCAAAATGATTTTACTTAATGTGCGGCTACTGAATATAGGCTAATCAAGTATCGTAATACAATAATAAGATTTATGAAATTACAAAAGTCATACGGTACAAACGGATACCATAGTCCCTAGTCGACTCATGGAAGTATATCTCTGGAAACAATTGATGAATGTAATTGTCTAAACATAAACTTAAAAACTATATATACCCGGTACACTCATTGAAAAGAAAGTTCTATCCAACACGAGCGCTTTTTCCCTCAACATTTATACTCAACACTGGTCTGGCAGCTTATGAGGTCAACATTTACAATATTTCGCTTACCTACATTCATCTACCAACAGTCTAGTTTCCGATACCAGTGCAAAATATTCCAGAAATGTTGCCACAAAAATGTTGATCATCGAATGTTGACTATAAAAGGTCTCGTGTGATACCGGCTTAAAGATAAACATAAGGGGTCCAGAAATTATTAGGAGTGGGCTAGAGACTATGGTATCCGAGTGTACAACCAGATTACACGAGCCATTCATTTTGGTACCGGTAGATTTTGACCCTAAACTTAAGGGGGGTGATCTGCTTCTATCCATTTGGCCCCATTCAGTCTACTGTTATTAAGACTTTAATCTCCAATCAGGTGTCGATTTCTTCCTGGCGAGCGATAGCGAGGCAGCATCGTATGAAGAATGTGTGCTAAACTAGAAACTAAATAAGTCGGTCAAAAAACATACGAAAGATTAAAGAAATATTGTGGTTCTGGCAATGAGCGGTAATAATTACGATGTGTGCGGCACCTCTGGCGTGGGTTGAGAGAGAGTGTGTGTGTGTGCGAGAGTGAGGTGGGGGGGGGGGGGGGAAGAGAGATAGATAGAGTGAGTGTGTGTACCAGTATGTATGTCCGCTTTGAATTAAACGGTCATAATGACTACAAAATCCTTCAACTTACTTAAGGGGGTTGACCCGCTTTTTGTTCTTGTCTCTTTCTGTGGCTTGTATGCATTCGGTCCAATTCAGCCAACTGTTTTAAGACGTTTATCCCCATCCAATTGTCGATTTCTACATGGCGAGCGATAGCGAGCCAGCATTGTATCCTATGGAGAAATCCGGCTTCGCCGGAGACATTTTTCTATCGAAAAATTTACACATTTAAAAGCCTGCTGTCAAAACTTTCTAAAAAAAATATGCTTGCTCGCTACTGCTCGTCAGGAAAAAATAAACACCTGCATAGTGATAAACGTCTTAAAACAGTAGGCTGAATGGGGCCGAATGGATACAAGCCAGCGAAAGAGAGAAAAGGAGAGAAAAAAGCAGGTCACCCCCTTAACCCATAGAAATTTAACCACTTGCTATACTGTTCCAAATAACATTAACCTCTATACTGTATATCACAAACGACTGGAGTAAACGAGCTGATATTTTTACCATTTGGGAAGGGTCAGCCAGTAATAGGTGTGGACATTTACCGCTCATTTGCGATAGCCCTTTTTGAGTTACAGAGGATAGAAGTCATGATTTCTCGCCTACGTACAGCGAATAGACTAGCGTATTCCAGCTTACATATCTACCATTTGGGAAGGGTCAGCCAGGGAATAGGTGTGGAAATTTACATCCCATTTGCGCTAGCCCTTTTTTAGTTACAGAGGTTAAGGTTCATGATTTCTGGACTACCTATTTGAAACACGGTATAGTATAGGCTAAGTGATATCGATAAAAGTTACCCGCGTCCACGATACAAATTATACTTCGTTTCTTTTCAACTGACGATACATTGAATCCCTTAGTAGCTATATAATTACTCGATACTTAATGGAAAAATATAAAACTACTATGTCTCTGCATCATATTAAGACCATATATATATATATATATATATATATATATATATATAATTAGCACCATATCTCACTCCAAAATCTTCAAAATAACCGAGAAACCTTGATGGGAACTTTGCAATTTACCGTCAGTTGAAAATAAACAGACCATAGCCTAGGCTATTGGTATACAAAGTTGAAGTTAAGGTAGCGTCACACGAATGATTTTTCCGTCATTTTTTACGAACAATTTTAGGTTAGTTTGGCCGCTTACACATTATAGTTTCATAAAAAATAAACGAACTAACATAATCAACTAGATTCGGATACTAGACAGTTCATTTTTCGTCTTGGGAGGTGATAAAAATGACCCAAACTACCTAAAACATTGTTAATTCCTGAACATTATCGGTATATCCCTTTATCATAGGTCCACAGTTTATTATCCAGCCATGCAGCGATTCAGTTAACACATAAATACGGACAAATATACTGGTACCAGGATATAGCCTACTGGTATAGTGCGGTGGGAATATCAACATGATTAGATTAATATCCAGTATAAACCTTTAACCGTCTTGGTGGTGTAATGGTTAAGGTGTCTACAAATCTGTGTGTGATAACCCAGGCTCGAATCCCGGTAGATGACATATATGCTTTCATTAATTTCATTGGTGGTGTGGTGAAATTAATAAAATATAGACAATTTATATAAAAGACTGTATCCACAAAAACTGCGTCAAGTTATCATTATCCTGCATTAATCCAGTTCAGTTACCACGTAGGCTATAGTGTGTGAGAGAGAGAGAGAGAGAGAGAGAGAGAGAGAGAGAGAGAGAGAGAGAGAGAGAGAGAGAGAGAGAGAGAGAGAGAGAGAGAGAGAGAGAGAGAGAGAGAGAGAGAGAGAGAGAGAGAGAGAGAGAGAGAGAGAGAGAGAGAGAGAAGAGAGAGGAGAGAGAGAGAGAGAGAGAGAGAGAGAGAGAGAGAGAGAGAATCATCCAAAACCATGAGTCAAGTTTGATGTACCGGTACCGTACCTAAAATGTGCTTTTACCTTCTATTTTAATACTAAATGTATTAAGGGAGACCGCCTCGCTTGTTTCTCTTTCTCTCCCTCTCTCTTAGGCTTGTATACATTCGGCCCCATTCAGCCTACTGTTTTAGGACGTTTACCCCCATCCAGGTGTCAATACCTGGATGGGGATAAACGTCTTAAAACATTTGGCTGAATGGATACAAGCCAGGGAAAGAGAAAAAAAGGAGAGAATGAGAACAAAGCCGGTGACCCCCCTTAACCCAACAACAAATATTATTGGCACGGTAGTTTTCAGATAATTCCGCGTACGGTACTAATAGGAACAGTGCGTACGAATTGGGTTCCGGTTATAATTAAGGAGGTAGTACTCGCTTTTTCTGGACCCCTTTCTCATGTTTAGCCTATTAGTTTCGAGGTTTTAAGACGTTCGTTCCGTTAGTTTGGCGATTTTGAGACCTTTCGCCTCATATTTGTTGTCAATAATGAGACTTTTCGTGCAGCTTTAGGTGTCGATTTTTTCCTGTTGAGCGATAGCGATCCGTCCCTAGGGCCCACTATACTCTGTTTCTTTCCTGCTGACGGTAAAATGAATCCCTTAGTTACTAATTGCTCGATACTTAATGGCAAACTATGAAACTGCTATGTCTCTGCATCATATGAAAGCCAAATAGGCTATATATATATTAGCACCATAGTTCACTACAAAATAAGGGGGGATGGGCTGGTTTGTCTGGATCCCTTCTTCCTCGCGTTTAGCCCCATTGGTTTTTAGAGTTTAAGACGTTCGGCGATTTTAAGACTTTACGCCCCATTTCATTGTCAATATTAACACATTTCGTGCCATTCAGGCCTAGGTGTCGATTTTTCCTGGCGAGCAATAGCTAACCTGTAATGTTAAGAGTAACCGACCTTTGGCCGGGAAAATTTTCTAACGAATTTGTTTACAAATAGGCCTATATCTTGAACAGGGGTCAAGGGGGTATTTTTTACAGGTTAATGGAGGTCTAGGGAGGAAACTAGAAATAAAAAATATAAATAAGATAAACCAATAAACAAACCAATACACCCATTTCCCCTTAATGGGAACTTTGCAATTTCTCGTCAGTTGGAAAGAAACTGAGTGTAGGCTAAACTTACCGTTGCCTTGCTTTTTTAACTAATCCTGGCTACAGTTAGCCGATTTGGTCAATATACAGGAGGCGCTACAATATAGGTAGCAAAATTCTAATGGTAGTTTTGGGTTCCTAGGCTATCATCATATGCTTCATTTCTATATACTTTTTATCCCCGGGGAAAAAAAAAAAAAAAAAAGCTTTGTATTTTTCATTTATTTTCTTGGGATTTTTTGTTTTGGTCATTAACCTAACCAAAAAACCTAACCTAACCTAACCTAACCTAACCTAATAGCCCCCAAATACATTTAGGTTAGGTTAGGTTAGGTTAGGTTAGGTTAGGTTTTTTGGTTAGGTTAATAAAACAAATACAAAAAAATCCAAGAAAAAAATAAAGAAAAAACATGTTTTTTTTTTTTTTTCCCCCGGGGATAAAAAATATGCTATGAAATGAAGCATATGATGATAAGAACCCAAAACTACCATTAGAATTTTGCTACCTATATTGTAGCGCCTCCTGTATATTGACCGCCGATTTCGTTAATTTAAGAAGGATTTCTAACCACTAAAATGCTAGCCTATAGACTAGACTATCTCATTTAATCCTTAGTGCTACCACAGGTCCTAAACTGCACAGAATCGTCTAAATATAGCTAGACTACAATTAAAAAGACGTCACCGGTACAGAAGGGGTACAGAATTGATGGCTAATGGGTAAAAACTAAAACGAGACGGTCCTTAGTATATAAAACCATTTACCGTACGCTATGAAAGAAAAATGAAAAGATAGTTATTTGGAAGAGTCAGAATATCTGAGTCAGAAAAAACAGATGGGAAGGAGAGGGAAACTGATGACAAAAAGAGCTGTGATGTGCTGTTTAAGGAATATTTAGAAGTGAAGGAATATAAAATGATGAAAGTAATTAGGTTAGGAAAGAAATTTGACGGTAGGGTTAGGCCAGTGTTGGTAACATTTGAGAAAGAGGGGATGAAGTGGGCTATGCTCAGTAATGCCAAGACTTAGAAATAGGGAAGAACTTGGAGCAAAGAAGATAGGAATATCACCAGATCTAACAAAGGAAGAAAGGTTGAAAAACAAGGAATTAGTGGTAGAACTTAAAGCCAAACGGCAGATGGGAGGAAGGTGGATAATTCGAAGGAACGAGGTGATAAGAGTTACAGAAGATGGCAGACCCAGATTTGAATACAATATCGGTAACCCTAGTCCTAGGCCAAGGCAGGAGGTCACTAAGAGGAAGGAGGAGGAGGAACCTATGCCAGAACTTGAATCGGAGGATGAGGAAGAGCAAGATAACAAAGACTGAAAAAAGATGAAGGGAAGTGAGTATTTAGTATTTAAATTAATAAATGTACAAGGATTGACTAAAGCAAAATATGAAGAATTAAAGGGTTTAGTTACCTATAATAATAATAATAATAAAAATATTTTTCTTTGTCTAACTGAGACACAATTTAAAATACGAAACATTTTGGTGGATGGATTTGAAGTAATTGAAAGTATGAGGAATATTAATGATAGGAAGGGTGGTGGTTTAATGTTACTCTTTGAAACAACAGATAAAGTAAGTTTAAGCAAGGTAGAGTGTAAAAATAAAGATTTACTTTATGTAAAAGGATCTATAAATGGGAAATTTGTACACTTGTTCTTGTTATACTTTTCTGTAAATGATAAGGTAAGGAATGATGAAATGAAAAAGGAGATAGAGACATTTAGACCAAATGGAAGATCAAAGAGTTATAATATTAGGTGACATGAATGCCCATGTAGGGTTCAAAGGTAAACAAAAACTAAATTATAATGGACACATTATACTAGATTTGATGGATAAATTTAAATTAAATATGTTAAATGATGACCAGGAGTGTAATGGGGAGATAACATGGCGAAGAAACGAGCAATCTAGCGTAATAGATTATGTTTTAATTTCAGATAAAATGTATGAAGATTTTAAAAGTATGAAAATAGATGAAAAGCAAGCCGTTTATGATCTGTCAGACCACAACCTTATTGAGGTATATTTTGAGTGGAATAATTCAAATAGTAAATCCTTTAAAGGGAAGAAATGGGAAACAAAAGAATACTATAAAACAAACGAGACCAGTCAAATTTATTAGGGAACTAGAAAATAGAATAACGAGAGAAGAGAGTAACGATATAAGAGTCTTCAATAGAGTAATGAAGGAGACAGCTGATGATATACTTAAAACTACCTATAGGAGTATGTGTGGAGTTACTCGTAGAGACAGATTGAGGAATGAAGAGATACGTAGGAGTGGGGCAGCAGGAACATTTGTCAGCCAGAGTGGACAGAAGGGTGCTGAGCTGGTATGGTCATGTTGAACGAATGGGAGATGAAAGGCTTACAAAGAGAATATGTGAGTCAGGTACAAGGGGAGATAGAAGGGCAGGAAGACCCCCATTGAGATGGAGAGACTGTGTAAGAAAGGCTTTGGATGATAGAGGAATGACTATAGATCAGGCAGGGGAAGTGGTGGTGGACAGGAGTGAATGGAGAATGCTTGTGAATAGTTGAGTGAACACGTGGTCATTTGGAGTAAGGGGTCGGGCGCAAGTTCGACTAGATAATAGTCCATCAGGTGCCTGGCCCGGGGGGACGATTAATATGAAGGGTGTGCCTGGAAGTGTGGTGGGAGGGCTTGTGGCTTTGGCTCCGCTGCATGTCTGCCTGCCGAGATCGGAACCTCTCCGGGTGGTCAGGGGCCGGGGGAGTGCTGGAGCGACCTTGGTAACCCTGGTCTCTGGGTCTTCTCCTGGGTGACCTGGATGTGTGTGAGTTTGTGTTTTTTATCTGTGTTTATTTTTTGTTTTATGTTGTTTTTGCCTGTTCTTGCTCTGTCTTGAGTCGGCTACCCCCAAAATGGGGATTGGGCCTGAGCATATAGATAGATAGATAGACCTATAGGAGATTAGGAAGAGACAAAATAAAACAAGAGGCACCATGGATGAATGACAGTATTAGAAAAGGTATACAAAAGAGGAGATATTATAATAGATTAAGAAGAAATGCTAAAAATAGAGAGGAAGAGGAGAGAAGTAACATACTTTTCTTGGAACAAAAAAGTAAAGTACAGAAAGAGATCAGGGAAGCCATTTATATACATGAGAGGAAAAAGACTAGAGAGATAATAGAGGGAGGAGATGCGAGTAAAAAGATGTGGAAATATATAAACAAACTAAGAAACAAAAGTCAAAACGAAATAAAAGAATTAAAACTTTATAACGATGAAGAAGTATTGTCAGATAAAAGGGCTGTAGAGGAATTAAATATGTTTTGGAGTGGTATATATAAAATGCATGACAATAACATCGAGGAAGTTTGGAATGAGGATATAAATAGGGAATATAGAGAATTAAAAGAGAAAGAAATGGAGGACAGGCAAGAAGGTAAATTATTTAAAATAGGGATGAATGTAAATGATGAACACAATTATAACATACAATCAGTCACAGTTACAGAGGAGTTACGGGAACACATGGAAATGGCTTTAAGAGTTAATAAAAACATAAACTACATGGAGAAACCAAACATTACAGTGGGAGAATTAAAGGAAAATATAAAGAAATTAAAGAATAGAAAAGCAGCAGGCCCTGATGCAATGAAACCTGAGTTATATAAAGCATTGTCACAAAGTGATAAGTGCTTAGAAAAACTTGCAATGTGCTTTAATAATATTATGGACACAAATGTAATTCCAGAAGAGTGGAAGAAGTCAAAAACTGTTATGTTACCAAAAGTAAATAAACCAAAGGTAAATGAATTGAGGCCAATCGCTCTGACAGACATATCATATAAACTTTTCATGACGACAGCAATTAAAAATAAAATAGAAGAACACATTAGGGAGAATGGAGAGGTAAGGGAGACACAGAGTGGGTTTACAAATAAGGGTAGAATCGAAAATAATCTTTTTATATTGAAATACTGTATAGATAAAATATTTAAACAAAAGAGGTCACTCATAGTAATCTCAATAGACTTTAAAAAGGCCTATGACTCAATCAGAAGGGAGAAACTGATAAAAGTATTAAAAGATTACAATATAAATTCAAATGTTATAGACATAGTAAGTAACATATATAAAGAAGATAGTACAATTATAAATAAGGGGCAAGTAAATGAGACGGAGATTAAGGTAACAAGCGGCATCAGACAAGGCTGTACGGGGTCTACAACATTATTTAAATTAATAACTTATGAGATAATTAAGCAGTTAGAAAATAAAGGAGGGTTTGTAGATGAGGGTTTCAAAATAAATTCATTGTTTTATGCCGATGACGGGCTACTCTTGGCTCATACAATCCAGGAAGCAGAAAGAGTAATAGATACATTAATAGAGATAGGGGGAGAGTGTGGCTTAAGTATAAATAAAGACAAAAGTAAAATCCTAATATTGAATATGAAAAACAAACCAAACAACATACGAGAAATAGAAGTGGTAAAACAAATTAAATATCTAGGAATACAAATTAATGATAGGCTAATAAAAAATGTTTTAAAACCCATAAAATCGAAGCTTTGGATAAAGCAAATAGAATGGCTAACCTTACATACCCGGTAATATCACAAAGTTGTAATAAAATACTTATTGGAAAAACATATTGGAAAAGTATTGTGATACCAGCAGTCCTGTATGGCTCGAATGTTATAGGTTTTTCAAAAACAGAAATAAATAAATTACAAAATATAGAGAATAGGGTTTTTAGACACACAGGCTATTAGGGGCACCCAGATATGCCCAAAAGGTAACCTTAAGGGGTGAAATAGGAGCCTCATCAATGGAGGCAAGAATTATGGAAGGTAACATAAAATATCTTAAATATTTAGTAGGAGAGGAAAGTAATGACTTGCTAAGAAGAATCACAGAGGAAAAACTTAGAAATAGTAAAGATCCCTGGACTGCAGAAATTAGAAAGTATGTAGGGAATTTGAAGTTAGGAGAAACAAATTTAGCAAATATTAAGAAGGACGACATTAGAAAAGAGTTCTGGACTGGGATTCGGGAAGATGGCGAGAGGAGTTGGCAGAGAAGAGTAGCCTAGAAGTGTATAGAAGTTATAAGGAGATTAAGAGCGAGGAAGATATTTATGACAACACACAGGCATCTATAATATTTTACAGATGTAGGCCAAATAACTTAAATCTAAAAGATAGAAATAGGCATGTGGGAGGAGAGACGCAATGCGATCTGTGTAAGGAAGGAATAGAAGACCTAAAACATTTTCTACTAGGCTACACTGTTCATTTTATAAAGCATGCAGAATAAAAGATCCAGGGTTCCAACAGACTTATATTGAAAATGAAAACCAAGTCATCGGACATCTTTTATTTAACAAAGAAATAAGCGATAGAGTGAAACAGACAATCTATCAAATGTGGAGAGTTGTTCTGCAGAATAGCCGAACTGAAATAAGAAGACTGAAGAAAGAAGAAACAAGAATGAAGGAAGAAGAGAGAAGAAACAAAACTGAAGAAAGAAGATTTCAGAAAAAGGGATGAAAAATTAGATATATTTATTTTTAGACAAATGAGCACGTCACAAAAAGAAAAATAACAAAACCTCTTAGGGAAGTGCCGACGTTAAGGCTAAACTTCCCGAATTCCAACTGAACTGAACTGAGAGGCTCGCCGCCTTAGGCCTAGGCCTATTATAAAGTATTTCTTAAAAATAAAGATTATTAGTAGGTTCAGGGATATTTCGTCGCGAGTCTGGGACTCTGGGGGGCGGCGACCCCCAGGTTTAGGCAGCCGCTACAATACAATGGTTTACCGCGTCCATCTCATTAAAACCTACCAAACATAGGCTATTCGGAATGTCTTACACCACATTTATTGAGGATTTAGTTATAGCCTAATTACCCCTATTTCAATGCTATCAACCCTGTCTGTACCGACGACGTCTTTTAAATTATAATTTAGCTAGCCTATAGAATAGACGATTTATTCAGTTTAAAAACGGCTTCAGGCAAGTAACAGGCTCCGAACTATCTCACTTAACCCTTGTAACCCTACTACAGATCCTTCTTAAACTGCACAAAATCGTCTAAATATAGCTAGAATAAAATTGAAAATACTAATGAGTAATGATACGTAGCCTAGCTAATTCAGACCCGGTACCTAGCTTAAAATGTATCCTAATATTCTTATAAATGGCTAAAATTCCATATACTGTAGGAAATTATACACCTCAGTTCCTTAACTAACCTCTGTTGGATATGGTAGAGGCATAACATCATCCTAATGTGAAGAAATACGATGTTTACAGCCATCCCCTTCACGGACAACACCGGTCCACGCCCTCACTCCACGACAGTCACGTAAACACTGAAATCGTAATCAGGGTTACAAACTTAAGTACTACCCTATCAAATGACCCTAGATCGCTAAATTAATAAATAAATGCTGAAACTCGTTAGAATAATGCCTCAATCTCTAGAATATGGCTCTTAATTGTCTGAAATATCTAGAATATAGACTTACCATCCCCGCCTGGGGATGTATTGCCCCCCCATATGCCTGAATAATATTCCAATGTTTTCCTTAAAACCATTCGTTGTTGTAGCCCAAACTGCCTCCTCCGGCAAGTTGTTCCACTCATCCGCCACTCTTTGAGAGAAGAAGTACTTCCTGATATTGAGTCTGGATCTCGGCTTAAATATCTTGAAGTGATGCCCCTTGGTACGTCCTCTGTTCAGTATGAAGAAGTCCTCCAAACTCAGTCCCTCCAATCCATGCATTATCTTATGGACTTCGATTAGGTCGCTTCTCAGTCTTCTCATCTCCAAGGACAGCAACCCAGTCTTCATGAGACTGGGAATGATGTTAGATGTAATTATTTGCTGCTAGATTGAAATTAATACTGCTAACATTAACGGAAACTTAGCTAAATTGGCAAGACTGCATTGAATCTGGTGAGTTGCCATGTCCTCTGAGTCACATTAATACAAAATTGTCACAAATAGCAACATATTTCGCTACAAAGTCTTTGTAATAGTGCAGTAAGCAAAATGGGGACATGATAATTTACTTTTAGCTGGAGGAAACACATACACACACACACACGCATATTACACACACACACACACACACCACGAATCTCATAAAACTCCAAGCTGAATTATTACATTTCACTTACCGGTACCGCGGTTTGGCTATAGGCCTACCCCAAAACTTTTGAACATTAACTCACAAACGACTAGAGTAATCGAGACAATATTTCTACCATTCGGGAAGAGTCAGCCAGGGAATCGGTGTGGAAATTTACAGCCCATTTGCTCAAGCCCTTTTTGAGTTACAGAGGTTAGGGTTCACGATTTCTGGCCTACCTATTTAGAACATGGTATAGCAACCCTCCCCTGAAGACAAGCTAGGGAAACTATAGGTAGTGCCAACGAACTTGAAAGTAACCTTGACTCCTTAACTTCTTATAACTCAAAAGGAATGAAAGCAATAGGGCTGAAATTCCTCTCATTTGGGAAGAGTCCACCAGGTAATAGGCGTGGATATTTACAGCCAGTATGATCTAGTCCCTTTTAAGTTATGAAGAGGTCAGGGATCGAGATTATTGTCAAGTTCGTTGACGCTACCTATAACATATTACCTCGGGATATGGAGGTGATTCATTCGTGTCCACCGCTGGGGGCACACCTATATATATTATGCGAAACTTTTCCTAAGTTGACTACATTCGACTAATAGTAACCATAATGCAATATTTACTGACAGAATACCAAAGAAAATTGTCTAGTGATTCCTTAGCTGAATAACATTGTCTAATATTAAGCATTACTTAGAAGTTAAGGAGCAGGGGCTGGGAATCCTCCTCCCCTTGTAAAATTCATCTACTCAACAAGACAGAGAAAGGGGTGAGGGAACGCGGATGTGGTCCCGGACCCTAAGAATAGGAACTTTAAAGTTGTTTCTGTTCGGGATCTGTCTCGAGTCGGTCACCCTCAGCTATGGGGCATGTGTCTGAGTATATAGGCTATAGGCTACATACATAAGGTACACACATACATACATACCCGGTACATACATACATAATTATAAATTAGGACATTTCTACGCACTGACTGGGAGATCACTCTTAACCCCTTAAGGATTATGACACTATTTAACAGTTTATTTTGACTATCACTATACGATCTTATTCAGATTGAGAAGGATCTGTGTGTCAGAGGCATACGGTAAGTGAGTTAGTTTCAACTCCATGCATAACTGTCTTGATAGCTTAATGGTTAGTGCGCGGCATTTCGGTATGAGTATCCTAGGTTCGAATCCTTGGAGTGCCACATGTATTCATTAGTTTGATTGATTTCATTAATTAGTTTTATTTATAAGTTAATTGGTAGGTTGGTGATAATATGAATTCCTAGAGATTGATTGTTTCTAAATTGCATACAGTCGCTTAAGGGGACATGGGCTGGTTTTCTGGACAACTTTCTCCCTCATGTTTAGCCCCATTAGTTTTCAAATGTTAAGATGTTTGCCCCATTAGTTAGTCAATTTTAAGACCTTTCGCCCCATTTCTTCGTCAATATCTAATGCCCATCTAATGCTCCAATGCCCCTCCCCCCCGCCCTAGTCTTGAATAAGTAACACCCCGTTCTTAACATTAATCATCAATTATAAACCCCAATGTACTTGAATAAGCTAATGAAAGCATATGGTTCTCCCGGGATTCCAACTCGGGACACCTCACCCAGAACATAAGCACCTAAACCAATACACCACCAACACAGCCTGGTCTAACTGCGTCGTAACACTTTTTTTTTTTTCGGTCTCCCATTGCTGCTATATCTTACCAGTGTTCTTCTCTTTTCCATATTTCTTTTCCATTCCCATCTTCCTACTTCCCTCACTCTCGCTCTTATCTCCTCCAACTTCCTTCCCTGACCTAGTCCAACGCAACAAAAATGGTGATCGGGTGAGAGATGCGAGATTTGGTTATTTTTTTAAGCGATTTAGGGATTATATATTTAAATTGCCGACGGTGTGGACTTATATGCCAATGAAGTACATGATAGCCTATAACTAATATTGGCTATATGCCTAAATAATATATCGATGACTTCGACCAGGTGTAAAACTAGATAAACTCTGAATCTGGCACCAATGTTAGCTCGTCGATCTTGTTATGCCTAATTTATCGGGTAGAGCATATGCAGTATTTTATACCCTGCACAATCACGCTAATAAGTGATGTCTCGGCACCAAGTATGTTTTGATCAATAATTGGTATCAGCAATATCTAATGCTGGGTTCACACATTCACGTAACTATATGCTCCCGACAGCTCCCGTACGAAAGTTTATTGGTAGTTGGCACCCGAATATTGGTAGTTTGGTCAAACGTACGGGCATATTACGCAAAACGTAAATTAAATTGTGTACAGTCGGGGGAGGGGGGGTACGCATGGCGGGAGTAGCCACGCGGGTCGGGGAGGCGGTTGGTGCGGGCGATGCCGCCCCGGTATGTTTTGAAATTCGAATCAGATACGGGGCTCGAGCTCCCGTATGTCAAAAGTCGGGAAATTTTACAACCGACTGGCCATCACGGCCGTCTCCGTAAAACACTCTGCCGTCAGTCAGACGTAAGCGGCTCCCGTCAAACGGGAAAGTTTACGTTCGTCCGGGCGCATTTGGCAACAGCGCCGCACTGCGGGTTGGCGGGAAGACGCGGGAACGTTGTATGGGGGGGGGGGGGGGGGGGGGTATATAAGGACCGGCGGGACAGTGACAGGTTTTTGTCTTTTTCTGAATTATTTTTGAAATGCTGGGTGTGAAGGGAATTCATGGTCTCCTGAAATATCCCCAGGCTACCTTTAGGATCAACTTTTCCTGGTACCTGGCGCGGGGTACGAACCTCTGAAGGGAATTTAACCCCCCTAAAAACCCACAGGTTTTGAGATGCCTTGGGTGGGGTTCGAACCCTGGTTAGTGACCCAACCATCACCACCAGGCCCGCGCGCTAACCCACTGTACTACCACGGACGTACTAAAAGTATAGCATCCTTAGTCCGATTTTTAAGAACCAGGTGATAGTCTCGTGGTGTTATCACGTGATGAGTTTATTGGACTTACCATCTCCGACTATTTTACGCTATACCTGACGACAACTCGGGTTAGTATTATTGTGGGTGCGGGACATTTTCGAGGGCATTACATTACATCCTTCTTTAACTGGGCTAGTCCCTAGCCTATTTTAAGGTCGTAAGGTATCGTAGCTGTATTACCTCAGCAATCTCAATATTGTTGGTATAGGGTTCGCGTGACGGGTGCTCCACGTAGCTACCTGGTCAC
This sequence comes from Paralithodes platypus, assembly GCA_032716605.1. NCBI lineage: Eukaryota > Metazoa > Arthropoda > Malacostraca > Decapoda > Lithodidae > Paralithodes > Paralithodes platypus. The sequence continues at coordinate 9,256,993 of CM064498.1, read as the reverse complement.
GTTCCCTAGCTGCCACCAATGAAATGCTGGGTGTGAAGGGAATTTATGGTCTCCTGAAATATCCCCAGGCTACCTTTAGGATCAACTTTTCCTGGTACCTGGCGCTGGGTACGAACCTCTGAAGGGAATTTAACCCCCCTAAAAACCCACAGGTTTTGAGATGCCTTGGGTGGGGTTCGAACCCTGGTTAGTGACCCAACCATCACCACCAGGCCCGCGCGCTAACCCACTGTACTACCACGGACGTACTAAAAGTATAGCAACCTTAGTCCGATTTTTAAGAACCAGGTGATAGTCTCGTGGTGTTATCACGTGATGAGTTTATTGGACTTACCATCTCCGACTATTTTACGCTATACCTGACGTCAACTCGGGTTAGTATTATTGTGGGTGCGGGACATTTTCGAGGGCATTACATTACATCCTTCTTTAAAAAAATGTCCCGCACCCACAATAATACTAACCCGAGTTGACGTCAGGTATAGCGTAAAATAGTCGGAGATGGTAAGTCCAATAAACTCATCACGTGATAACACCACGAGACTATCACCTGGTTCTTAAAAATCGGACTAAGGTTGCTATACTTTTAGTACGTCCGTGGTAGTACAGTGGGTTAGCGCGCGGGCCTGGTGGTGATGGTTGGGTCACTAACCAGGGTTCGAACCCCACCCAAGGCATCTCAAAACCTGTGGGTTTTTAGGGGGGTTAAATTCCCTTCAGAGGTTCGTACCCCGCGCCAGGTACCAGGAAAAGTTGATCCTAAAGGTAGCCTGGGGATATTTCAGGAGACCATGAATTCCCTTCACACCCAGCATTTCATTACATCCTTCTTTAACTGGGCTAGTCCCTAGCCTATTTTAAGGTCGTAAGGTATCGTAGCTGTATTACCTCAGCAATCTCAATATTGTTGGTATAGGGTTCGCGTGACAGGTGCTCCACGTAGCTACCTGGTCACGATCCCACCGCTGCCACCAATGAAATGCTGGGTGTGAAGGGAATTCATGGTCTCCTGAAATATCCCCAGGCTACCTTTAGGATCAACCTTTCCTGGTACCTGGCGCGGGGTACGAACCTCTAAAGGGAATTTAACCCCCCTAAAAACCCACAGGTTTTGAGATGCCTTGGGTGGGGTTCGAACCCTGGTTAGTGACCCAACCATCACCACCAGGCCCGCGCGCTAACCCACTGTACTACCACGGACGTACTAAAAGTATAGCAACCTTAGTCCGATTTTTAAGAACCAGGTGATAGTCTCGTGGTGTTATCACGTGATGAGTTTATTGGACTTACCATCTACGACTATTTTACGCTATACCTGACGTCAACTCGGGTTAGTATTATTGTGGGTGCGGGACATTTTCGAGGGCATTACAGTGCCGATGAAGGACTGGGAATGGGAATGGTGTGGTCATTCCTGCCCTTTTGTAGTTCCCAGATTCCAACCCAGACCTACGTGGTTGACAAAGACTGTCTTTGTCTGTGTTTGAACAGACGGGGTGTGCCAACGATTGTCCGGAAACGGTGGAGGTAAGTCCTAAAAAGTCCCAGGACATACGGCCTCAGCTACGCAGGTCTTGTGGGGGCGTGGCATGGGCGTGGCCTGTGTTTCCGCAAATCGGGCAGCCCATGTGGACTAACGGGGACATGCTTACGCAAGTCGCAAACACGTACGTAGTTCATTACGACTACGACTGACGACGTAACAATGGCCCCGTCACGGTATATCTGTCGGGAAAATGCAATAATCGTGGTGATACGGGCGTACACGGCGGGACTACGCCCGACAGAACAAAAAATTGGCGATTACGCCTGACGGGAGCTGTCGGGAGCAATATACGTGAATGTGTGAACCCAGCATAAGCGTCATTTCTTCATATCGAGTGAAATATATAAACATGTTCCTACACTTACCCACCCTATCCAACATCTGACAGACATTAATACAGTACAGAGCAAGCCAAACGTAATGACAGCTGCTGGGACACGACTTATTAGCGCGACCGTACATTATAGGTAGGGAAAATTGGTACGGTAGCCTAAATCGCATAGCCTACTCATTAGTAACTTCAACCTTTTTTGTAGGCCTACCTGTGACGTCCTTTAAATATTTGGGGCCTTGGGCTACTATTGGACGACTTTATTCAGCTTAGGAAGGACGTCTACCCATTATTAAAAGACTACAGACTATCTCAATTAATTATTTTCGCTACGATGTATCTTCCTAAGCTTCATATAGGCCTAATCGTTTAAATGTAGCTCAAATACAATCAACCATGACGTCACCGGTACTAAAGGGGTTAATTAATTATTATGTTCCCTCCAACAACCAACCATACTCCTAAAATCGATTAATGAAATTTACAAACACATGTGGCAGTCCGTGGATTCGAATCCAGGATGCTCACACCGAAAATCAACACCTTATGCATCGCACCACGTAGACAGTTTAGTAGAGTAAATAAGGCGATAATATTACAATTAACCACTTGCGAGTTTCAGGCTATAAGGAAGTTGGAGCCGTGAACATCGATATTTAATAGAAATGCAATAATACTGTACGTTTCTGATGGATAAATGGTAGCCTATGTTGAATTGGGTTTTATGTATTGATAAATGTACTACGACCGTATTTTAGCTTTAAATTGTTAAATGTCGTTGTCTACAGCTCCAACTCCTTATAGAACGAAACTCGCAAGTCTTCAATTTATCGTCAGCTGGGTTAGCATCTACAATCTACTGCGCATCCCAGTGGGGGTTGGGAGGGAGGTGGGGGGGGGGTCCCTATAGGCTACTTTGTTGAATTGGTGGGGGAGGGAATGTAAATAGTAGTAGTTACACTGCTTTTACGCGTCCTTATGCTTATATAGGTAAAATTGTCCTAAGGGGCAAGCATTTGACAGGTACCACCACGTATACTTAGCCTACAGTGTATATAGACCTTGCTTAGCCTATTAGGCTAAGAGATTTAATTTAGGTTGAACAACCTACACCCTATTCTGGTCTGATACTAGTAATAGAAACGATGTAATGACGTTTTTAATGTGGTTTTCGAGAATAAAGAAGCGCGTTTGGGCCGAAAATCGGGAGTTTACAACCTCTTCAGATCGTCGGTTTGTTGACACGACGCTCGACGTTAGTTACGTTTGCGGTTGTTTTTGCCCCCTACTGGCAATATATATGATGATGACAATAATGCCGGTATCACACGAGTGCTTTTTCACTCAACATTTATCCTTAACACTGGTCTGGCAGCTTATGAGGTAAACATTTAGATGATTTCGGTTACCTAAATTCATCTACCATCAGTCTAGTTTCCGATACCAGTGTCAAATACTCCAGAAATGTTGCCAGCAAAATGTTGATCATCGAATGTTGACTATAAAAGCTCTCGTGTGATACCGGCTTCAGTCTAGGGAGTGTGAAGGGGGGCAAAGCCCCCCTTCACACATACAGTGTATCCCGCGGCCTATATTTTAATTGAGCCGCCAATATTGGGAAATTAGTTAGATGCGGGAATTTCGGGAAAGTAGCCTAGCCTATTATAACCTCGAGCCCTAGCCTATGTCAACAAACGATTGACGTTACTCCCGCGAACACAACTTTTCCACAGTTATCTTTGTATTTCGTCTAATATTATATTATTAATATTAAAGTGTCACCGTTGTTTGTGTGGGATGCGTGGAAACCGAAAACAATTCTGTATTAAATCCTTGGTGGTACCTGTCAAATGCGTGCCCCTAAAGTAAAATCGTACCCTTATATATTACCAAATTCGGATGCCGCGTATAGGCTAGGCTACATGTATTTAGGATTTTGTGGATAAATACCCCCACTTCAACGCTGTCCTAAAATACTCGATACCTTGCATAGCATTATTATTATTAGCCTTATAATGGCTAAAATACCAAACATTGCAGGCAAGTATATACCATAGATGCTTCATTAAACTTATTACGATATGGTAGAGAAATAACAGCATCCCAATGTAAAGGAATGCACCATGTTTATCCCCTTCGCTTCGCGGACCAACGCCGACGCGCGCCCTCCTACGAACCGGAACTTCTCACCCCTCCCCCCTCCCCTCCCGCTCCCTTAGTCGCAATATTGGTAGTTTTTTTTCTGCATTATTGATTAAGCCTTATTCTGTCGGTTAATTGATATATGTAGGCTTATTAGGCATGTTCTACAATATTCGTCCATGCTTTTAAATTTTGCAGAAAGCGCCCGTTTCTATTTAATGCTAAAATAAATTCCCAGCAAAAAACACCAGCTGTAGCCAGTCAAAAAGCCGATGACATTCTTTCTCGTACCAACTTACTCAAAATATCATCTTTTAAAACAACGTTTTAGAAAATGTATGAAGCAAAGAGTTGCCCAGTACTTACCTGTATGTATCTAAGTGAGGTATTAAATTGTTAGCAGACATTACTTAAGTCCCGAGATAGTGATAAATATTACCACCAGTTTTTGAACATCCCCGTGGCACATTAGTCCCGCCCCCTCAGTGACGTTATGCCCAAGAACTCGCACACACATACGCACATACAAACCAACACACACACACACACACACATACGTATACGCACTCGGGAACTCGCTGAGCTTATGGGCCGGTTGCTGTTTCCAGAGAGGGCTGCTCTCGGGCGGAATAACATGCGAGGTTGTATTTTGTATTTTATTTCAGCTACATTTAGACAATGTTATTCAGCTTAGGAAGGACGTCTACCAATTAAGTCTAAAAACTATCTGAAATAATAATTTTAGCTACCTCATAATCCTTCCTACGCTTCATAATATTGTCTAAATGTGGCTGAAATCAAATTAAAAATATATCGCCGGTATAGAAGGGGTTGCTGGAAATGATCAAGTTATAGGACTATAATAATGTATGAACCCAATTAAATAACAATGAACAAATAAATCAGAATTTCAACCACGTAAAATGGGAGATATGGATGGTGCTTGGGGACCCACAGAGGGCTGCCCTTGGGTGGCAGGATGTGCTAGCTAATGAATTATAGAGACAATGTTAGAGGACATCAATATTAAATATATGAAGAGTTAGCATATTTAATATAAACCAACCGCCCAATGGTATCTACTACTTAGCTATTTCATATTAATTGGCTTACCAAGAAATGTTGTTATGAGGTTTATATATATATATATATATATATATATATATATATATATATATATATATATATAGGCTACAATATTGTATTTAATCTTGTCTGAATTATTCTTATAAATTATTCATACTTTTTATTTCTGAATCAAGTAGTTTCCAGTTTAGAAAACTATATCCTAACCTAAGCATTTTGTTTAGGAATATGTTAGTGTAATGCATTCGTGAGTAGCCTAGATTAAGCACTTGGATATATCTATGGGTAATAGCCTACAATTTAGTATTTGGCAACTTTCCGTGACGTAATATGAATGCGGATATTGGTAAGTTCTTTAGAGGGCGAATGCAAATGAACATGAATAATTTATAGGCCTTTATCTTGTCTAAACTTGAATTATTTAGTTGCATAAAGATCTCCCGTTATTGCAGACATAGTAATTTGCTTCAGAAATTGAGTATTATTCTGATTCAGCTCTAAATTTAATACCAGCGAAATCACGAAAACCCTAGCATTAGTTTAACCCTTTCAGTACCGGTGACGTCCTTTTCATTATATTCTGGCACCTATTAGACGATATTATTAAGCTTGGGAAGGATGTCTACCCATGAAAAGGCTACAGACTATCTCAATTAATCCTTTTAGCTACCATATATCCTTCCTAAGCTGTTCATATAATCGTATACATCATACATGTAGCTGAAACCAAATACAAAATACGTCACCGGTACAGAAGGGGTTAAACAAAGAAAAGTGAACTCTCGCGCCATCTATTAACAAAAAAAATTGGATATGGGGGTAGGTAGGTAGCAAGGGAGGGGTGAGTTACCATATTATGCAACCCATTATACAACATTTCTCCTAATAAGGGCTTTATTATCGATAACTAGCTATATTAAATTAAATAAGGTATAGTTTAAAGTAAGTTAGACTAGGCTAGGATACACAAACATATGTATTATGTTATATATTTTTGGATTCCTATTTATTACACGAATTAGACCTTGGCAACTGTCCCCTGTAAGACGTAAAAGTCGCAATATTGGTAGTTATTTTTCTGCATATGTACTTAAATTGTATTTTGTGGGTTTATTGATGTAGACAAGTTTGTTAAGGATGCTTTACAATATTCGTGTATGCTGTCAGATATAGAAGAAAGCGAGTATTTATATTTAATGTTAAATTTAATTCCTGGTAAAAATCGCCAGCTGTAGCCAGTCAAAAAGCCGAAGACATACTTCCTCGTACCAACTAACTCAAAATATCGTCTTTTAAACACCATTTTACATGTATATATAGTAAATTTGTTGTCCAATACTTCCCTGTATGTATCTAAATGAGTTATTATATATCTGGCAGGCGTTAATAAAGTCACGAGATAGTGATTAATAATACCACGAGTTTTTTAACATCTCCGCAGCACTTTAGCCCCGCCCCCTCAGTGACGTCATGCCCAAGAACACACACACATACGCACATACAAACCAACACACACACATACGTACGTACACTCGGGAACTCGCTGAGCTTATGGGGTTACTGTTTCCAGAGAGGGTTGCTCTCGGGCGGAATAACATGCAAGGTTGTACAGGGGAGTTGAGGGTTGGTTGATAGGATCAAGTTATAGCCTAGTTATATAATATGTTATGGACCCAATAAATATATAGGAATTTCAACCACGTAAGATGAGAGATATGGATGGTGCTTGGGGACCCACAGAGGGCTGCCCTTGGCTGGCAGGATGTACACCAGCTAATTAATTATAGAGACAAAGTTAGAGGACATCAATATTAAATATATAAAGAGTTAGCATATTTAATAGTACACACCTACCGCCCAATGGTATCAACTACTTAGCTATAACCTATTGGCTTACCCCGAAATCGGTTTTGACTTTGTTTTTCATTTTATTCTGGCTATATAGACGATTTTTTATCAAAGTAAGCAGAGCTTTGTGGGATAGTGTCAATGCAGACAGCTTGGCGCCACTGTGTACGTATATGTCTCTCTCTCTATCTGTATGTATGCCTATGTATGTAGCTGAATGTGTGTGTGTATGCCTGTGTCTGTTTCTTTTTTCTATGTGAGTGAGGGAGACAAAAGGCAGAACTGCCTGTACCGAGTGCCTCCCCCAGAGTTGAAAGAGTGACAGAGACAAAATCAAGGGACGTTCGAGCCAAAATACCTGGACACACGGAGTTTGAAGCAATTTAAGTCATAGGAAGAGGGAAAACTGATTCTGGGAGAGAGTTCCAGAGCTCAGCAGTTGAATAGAAGAAAATCTGATAATACTGTTTCACCGTTACTGTTTGCCTATGTATGTACTTACATTAGTTGTATTTGCGGGAGTGAGCATGCTCGTTAATTCCCGCCTCCTAAGATATGTTTGTCATACCGTACTTTGAAACTATGCACTGATGGTGCAGACACTACTTCGGCTGGCAATTTGTTCCACCCACTAATCGAGTTGGTAGGAAATCTTTTACTTTTCAGATCAGATTTACTATTTAGCACTTTTAGTTTGTAGCTGTGACCTCTTGTCCTCTCACCTCCATCCCTCTCTATGAAGTTTTCTTGGTCGATTTTGTCAATACCTCTAACACATTTATATATCTGAATTTGCTGTCCTCGTTTCCTTCTCTGTTCCAGTGTAGGTAGATTCAATCTCTCGAGCCTATCTTGGTACTCCAAATTTTCCAAACCTGGGATCATCCTCGTAGCTGCTCTCTGTACCCTCTCAATTTTGTGGATATGTTTCTTCAAGTGAGGGGACCACACTACAGATGCATATTCCATGTGTGTGTGTATGTATGCCTGTGTATCTGTATGTCTATGTATGTTTGTGTGTGTGTAGGGTATGTGGATCGCTCCTCTAGGTAAATTAACTGACACTATATTTTGAGATACACTAACATTACTACTGCAACACATGATTAAAATAGACAAGTAACCGATTCCTATATGTATAAAGCCTCAAGAAATTATTACCCTTGCACTTTATTCATACAGTAACACAGTACACTATATTAATACAATTATCATTATGAACAGAATAGAACAAAAAAGTGCTGGTAGCTAAAATTAAAGCACGTTAATATTCAGTCTAGTTGAGTCACCAAGTACCAAACCCGATTAGGCTATATGTATTTTGTTATCAATAAGTATACCCTCCGCGATCTCCTACCCTAGTCTAAATTACTGTAGCCTATTGTATTTATAATGATAGCAAGTTAGTTATTAAAAGCAACCTAATGGAATGGCAGGATGTTGTACGATTAATAAATATACGAAATGGACCCCTTTTAACTCTCTCTCTCTTTCTCCCTCTCAACCCGCGCCATAGTTGCCACGTCGTAATTAACACTCGATGTCCCCCATCACAAAATATTTTAAACCATACGTCTTTTACTTTGCCAAATTCATTAGTTGGAAGTTTAGCTCACTAGATAACATACTGGGTATCTTGTTATCGAAAAGGGTAATAAACTCTTAAATCAATTAGATATATCTATAGGTTCTAACATTTAGTATTTGGTAACTTTCCGTGACGTAGAATGAAAGACTATATTGGCTAGTTCTTTTGTGGGCGATTGCAATTGAACACGAATTAATTATTGCATATTTCTACTTCCTTAGCTTATACAGAATAATGAAGATAGTTGAATAAAAAAAAACAGGAATCTAGATATAGTAATTACCTTCAAAACTTAAGGAATGGTGATATAGTTCCAAAATAAATGCTTACGAAATCACGAGTAGTCTAGTTTATGAGGAAACGGCAAATTCCAGTAAATACATCAGAAGTGAATGCCTACCCCATCTGTTAGCAAAAATTTCTGAGTTTTGGTAGAGGGAGGATGAGTAGCCAGATCTTATATTAATATTATCGAACATATCTCCTTATATGGTTCTTGATAGCATTGCCTGGCTATGTTAGATTAAACCCAGTATAGTTTAGAGTAAGTAAGACTAGGCTAGGATACACAGACTATGTTTCTGTTATATTTGCTTGGTTATCGCTTTGGTTACGAGAATTAGACCTTGGCAACTTTATCGGCATGACGAAAAAATCGAAATATTGGTAGTTCTTTTTCTGCATATGTGATTAAATTGTATTTTGTGGGTTTATTGATATAGACAGGTTTGTTAAGGATGATCTACAATATTCGTCTATGCTTTCAGATATGGAAGACATCGAGTATTTCTAGTTAACGTTACATTAATTACCAGGTAAAAATCGTCAGCTGTAGCCAGTCAAAAAGCTGATTACGTATTTCGTTGTACCAACTGACTCAAAATATCGTCCTTTAAACCAAATTTTAGTTGTATATATAGCAAATAGATGTCCAATACTTCCCTGTTTGTGTCTAAATGAATTATTAGATAGCTGGTAGGCATAAATAAAGGCCCGAGAGAGTGATTAATATTGCCAAGAGTTTTTGAACATCCCCGTGGCACATCTGCCCCGCCCTCCTCAGTGACGTCATGCCCAAGAACACACATACATACGTACACACACACACACACTTACACTTACACACACACACACACCCAGGAACTCGTTGAGCTTATGGGGTAGCTGTTTCCAGAGAGGGCTGCTCTTGGGTGGCATAACATGCAAGGTTGTGTGGGGGAGTTAAGGGGTTGGTGGATAGGATCTAGTTATATGAATAAAATGTTTTATGAACCTAGGCCTAAATATATAAAAATTAATAATAATTCGGAATTTCAACAACGTAAGATGAGATATGGTCATATGGATGGTGCTTGGGGTCCCACAGAGGGCTGCCATTGGGTGGCAGGATGTGCTAGCTAATGAATTATAGAGACAATGTTAGAGGACATCAATATTAAATATATGAAGTTAGCATATATTTAATATAAACCAACCGCCCAATGGTATCTAGTACTTAGCTACGTATTTCATATTAATTGGCTTACCAAGAAATGTTATGAGTTTTTTTTTTTATATATATACATAGGCTACAATATTGTATTTAATCTTGTCTGAATTATTCTTATAAATTATTCATACTTTTTATTTCTGAATCAAGTAGTTTCCAGTTTAGAAAACTATATCCTAACCTAAGCATTTTGTTTAGGAATATGTTAGTGTAATGCATTCGTGAGTAGCCTAGATTAAGCACTTGGATATATCTATGGGTAATAGCCTACAATTTAGTATTTGGCAACTTTTCGTGACGTAATAATTATGAATGCGGATATTGGTAAGTTCTTTAGAGGGCGAATGCAAATGAACACGAATAATGTATAGGCCTTTATCTTGTCTAAACTTGAATTATTTAGTTGCATAAAGATCTCCCGTTATTGCAGACATAGTAATTTGCTTCAGAAATTGAGTATTATTCTGATTCAGCTCTAAATTTAATGCCAGCGAAATCACGAAAACCCTAGCATTAGTTTAACCCTTTCAGTACCGGTGACGTCCTTTTCATTATATTCTGGCACCTATTAGACGATATTATTAAGCTTGGGAAGGATGTCTACCCATGAAAAGGCTACAGACTATCTCAATTAATCCTTTTAGCTACCATATATCCTTCCCAAGCTGTTCATATAATCGTATACATGTAGCTGAAACCAAATACAAAATACGTCAGAAGGGGTTAAATAAAGAAAAGTGAACTCTCGCGCCATCTATTAACAAAAATGTTTGGATATGGGGGTAGGTAGGTAGCAAGGGAGGGGTGAGTTGCCATATTATGCAACCCATTATCTAACATTTCTCCTAATAAGGGCTTTATTATCGATAACTAGCTATATTAAATTAAACAAGGTATAGTTTAAAGTAAGTTAGACTAGGCTAGGATACACAAACATATGTATTATGTTATATATGTTTGGATTCCTATTTATTACACGAATTAGACCTTGGCAACTGCCCCCTGTAAGACGTAAAAGTCGCAATATTGGTAGTTCTTTTTCTGCATATGTACTTAAATTTTATTGTGTGGGTTTATTGATGTAGACAAGTTTGTTAAGGATGCTTTACAATATTCGTTTATGCTGTCAGATATAGAAGAAAGCGAGTATTTATATTTAATGTTAAATTTAATTCCTGGTAAAAATCGCCAGCTGTAGCCAGTCAAAAAGCCGAAGACATACTTCCTCGTACCAACTAACTCAAAATATCGTCTTTTAAACACCATTTTACATGTATATATAGTAAATTTGTTGTCCAATACTTCCCTGTATGTATCTAAATGAGTTATTATATATCTGGCAGGCGTTAATAAAGTCACGAGATAGTGATTAATAATACCACGAGTTTTTTAACATCTCCGCAGCACTTTAGCCCCGCCCCCTCAGTGACGTCATACCCAAGAACACACACACATACGCACATACAAACCAACACACACATACGTACGTACACTCGGGAACTCGCTGAGCCTATGGGGTTACTGTTTCCAGAGAGGGTTGCTCTCGGGCGGAATAACATGCAAGGTTGTACAGGGGAGTTGAGGGTTGGTTGATAGGATCAAGTTATAGCCTAGTTATATAATAATATGTTATGGACCCAATAAATATATAGGAATTTCAACCACGTAAGATGAGAGATATGGATGGTGCTTGGGGACCCACAGAGGGCTGCCCTTGGCTGGCAGGATGTACACCAGCTAATTAATTATAGAGACAAAGTTAGAGGACATCAATATTAAATATATAAAGAGTTAGCATATTTAATAGTACACACCTACCGCCCAATGGTATCAACTACTTAGCTATAACCTATTGGCTTACCCCGAAATCGATTTTGACTTTGTTTTTCATTTTATTCTGGCTATATAGACGATTTTTTATCAAAGTAAGCAGAGCTTTGTGGGAAAGTGTCAATGCAGACAGCTTGGCGCCACTGTGTACGTATATGTCTCTCTCTCTCTCTGTATGTATGCCTGTATGCCTATGTATGTAGCTGAATGTGTGTGTGTATGCCTGTGTGTTTCTTTTTTCTATGTGAGTGAGGGAGACAAAAGGCAGAACTGCCTGTACCGAGTGCCTCCCCCAGAGTTGAAAGAGTGACAGAGACAAAATCAAGGGACGTTCGAGCCAAAATACCTGGACACACGGAGTTTGAAACAATTTAAGTCATAGGAAGAGGGAAAAACTGATTCTGGGAGAGAGTTCCAGAGCTCAGCAGTTGAATAGAAGAAAGTCTGATAATACTGTTTCACCGTTACTGTTTGCCTATGTATGTGTGTGTGTATGTATGCCTGTGTATCTGTATGTCTATGTATGTTTGTGTGTGTGTAGGGGATGTGGATCGCTCCTCTAGGTAAATTAACTGCACTATATTTAGAGATACACTAACATTACTACTGCAACACATGATTAAAATAGACAAGTAACCGATTCCTATATGTATAAAGCCTCAAGAAATTATTACCCTTGCACTTTATTCATACAGTAACACAGTACACTATATTAATACAATTATTATTATGAACAGAATAGAACAAAAAAGTGCTGGTAGCTAAAATTAAAGCACGTTAATATTCAGCCTAGTTGAGTCACCAAGTACCAAACCCGATTAGGCTATATGTATTTTGTTATCAATAAGTATACCCTCCGCGATCTCCTACCTTAGTCTAAATTACTGTAGCCTATTGTATGTATAATGATAGCAAGTTAGTTATTAAAAGCAACCTAATGGAATGGCAGGCTGTTGTACGATGAATAAATATACGAAATGGGCCCCTTTTAACTCTCTCTGCCCCCCCCCCCCCCCTTTCCTCTCTCTCTCTCTCTCTCTCAACCCGCGCCATAGTTGCCACGTCGTAATTAACACTCGATGCCCCCATCACAAAATATCTTAAACCATACGTCTTTTACTTTGCCAAATTCATTAGTTGGAAGTTTAGCTCACTAGATAACATACTGGGTATCTTGTTATCGAAAAGGGTAATAAACTCTTAATTAGATATATCTATAGGTTCTAACATTTAGCATTTGGTAACTTTCCGTGACGTAGAATGAAAGACTATATTGGCTAGTTCTTTTGTGGGCGATTGCAATTGAACACGAATTAATTATTGCATATTTCTACTTCCTTAGCTTATACAGAATAATGAAGATAGTTGAATAAAAAAAACAACAGGAATCTAGATATAGTAATTACCTTCAAAACTTAAGGAATGGTGATATAGTTCCAAAATAAATGCTTACGAAATCACGAGTAGTCTAGTTTATGAGGAAACGGCAAATTCCAGTAAATACATCAGAAGTGAATGCCTACCCCATCTGTTAGCAAAAATGTCTGAGTTTTGGTAGAGGGAGGGTGAGTAGCCAGATCTTATATTAATATTATCGAACATATCTCCTTATATGGTTCTTGATAGCATTGCCTGGCTATGTTAGATTAAACCCAGTATAGTTTAGAGTAAGTTAGACTAGGCTAGGATACACAGACTATGTTTCTGTTATATTTGCTTGGTTATCGCTTTGGTTACGAAAATTAGACCTTGGCAACTTTATCGGCATGACGAAAAAATCGAAATATTGGTAGTTCTTTTTCTGCATATGTGATTAAATTGTATTTTGTGGGTTTATTGATATAGACAGGTTTGTTAAGGATGATCTACAATATTCGTCTATGCTTTCAGATATGGAAGAAATCGAGTATTTCTAGTTAACGTTAAATTAATTACCAGGTAAAAATCGTCAGCTGTTGCCAGTCAAAAAGCTGATTACGTACTTCGCTGTACCAACTGACTCAAAATATCTTCTTTTAAACCAAATTTTAGTTGTATATATAGCAAAGAGATGTCCAATACTTCCCTGTATGTGTCTAAATGAATTATTAGATAGCTGGTAGGCATAAATAAAGGCCCGAGAGAGTGATTAATATTGCCAAGAGTTTTTGAACATCCCCGTGGCACATCTGCCCCGCCCTCCTCAGTGACGTCATGCCCAAGAACACACATACATACGTACACACACACACACACACTCTTACACTTACACACACACACACCCAGGAACTCGTTGAGCTTATGGGGTAGCTGTTTCCAGAGAGGGCTGCTCTTGGGTGGCATAACATGCAAGGTTGTGTGGGGGAGTTAAGGGGTTGGTGGATAGGATCTAGTTATATGAATAAAATGTTTTATGAACCTAGGCCTAAATATATAAAAAATAATAATAATTCGGAATTTCAACAACGTAAGATGAGATATGGTCATATGGATGGTGCTTGGGGTCCCACAGAGGGCTGCCATTGGGTGGCAGGATGTGCTAGCTAATGAATTATAGAGACAATGTTAGAGGACATCAATATTAAATATATGAAGAGTTAGCATATTTAATATAAACCAACCGCCCAATGGTATCTACTACTTATCTACGTATTTCATATTAATTGGCTTACCAAGAAATGTTGTTATGAGTTTTTTATATATATATATATATATATATACATAGGCTACAATATTGTATTTAATCTTGTCTGAATTATTCTTATAAATTATTCATACTTTTTATTTCTGAATCAAGTAGTTTCCAGTTTAGAAAACTATATCCTAACCTAAGCATTTTGTTTAGGAATATGTTAGTGTAATGCATTCGTGAGTAGCCTAGATTAGGCACTTGGATATATCTATGGGTAATAGCCTACAATTTAGTATGTGGTAACTTTTCGTGACGTAATATGAATGCGGATATTGGTAAGTTCTTTAGAGGGCGAATGCAAATGAACACGAATAATTTATAGGCCTCTATCTTGTCTAAACTTATAAAACATAATACATTTAGTTGCATAAAGATCTCCCGTTATTGCAGACATAGTAATTTGCTTCAGAAATTGAGTATTATTCTGATTCAGCTCTAAATTTAATGCCAGCGAAATCACGAAAACCCTAGCATTAGTTTAACCCTTTCAGTACCGGTGACGTTCTTTTCATTATATTCTGGCACCTATTAGACGATATTATTAAGCTTGGGAAGGATGTCTACCCATGAAAAGGCTACAGACTATCTCAATTAATCCTTTTAGCTACCATATATCCTTCCTAAGCTGTTCATATAATCGTATACATGTAGCTGAAACCAAATACAAAATACGTCAGAAGGGGTTAAATAAAGAAAAGTGAACTCTCGCGCCATCTATTAACAAAAATGTTTGGATATGGGGGTAGGTAGGTAGCAAGGGAGGGCTGAGTTGTCATATTATGCAACCCATTATCTAACATTTCTCCTAATAAGGGCTTTATTATCGATAACTAGCTATATTAAATTAAACAAGGTATAGTTTAAAGTAAGTTAGACTAGGCTAGGATACACAAACATGTATTATGTTATATATGTTTGGATTCCTATTTATTACATGAATTAGACCTTGGCAACTGCCCCCTGTACGACGTAACCGTCGCAATATTGGTAGTTCTTTTTCTGCATATGTACTTAAATTGTATTTTGTGGGTTTATTGATGTAGACAAGTTTGTTAAGGATGCTTTACAATATTCGTTTATGCTGTCAGATATAGAAGAAAGCGAGTATTTATATTTAATGTTAAATTTAATTCCTGGTAAAAATCGCCAGCTGTAGCCAGTCAAAAAGCCGAAGACATACTTCCTCGTACCAACTAACTCAAAATATCGTCTTTTAAACACCATTTTACATGTATATATAGTAAATTTGTTGTCCAATACTTCCCTGTATGTATCTAAATGAGTTATTATATATCTGGCAGGCGTTAATAACGTCACGAGATAGTGATTAATAATACCACGAGTTTTTTAACATCTCCGCAGCACTTTAGCCCCGCCCCCTCAGTGACGTCATGCCCAAGAACACACACACATACGCACATACAAACCAACACACACACATACGTACGTACACTCGGGAACTCGCTGAGCTTATGGGGTTACTGTTTCCAGAGAGGGTTGCTCTCGGGCGGAATAACATGCAAGGTTGTACAGGGGAGTTGAGGGTTGGTTGATAGGATCAAGTTATAGCCTAGTTATATAATATGTTATGGACCCAATAAATATATAGGAATTTCAACCACGTAAGATGAGAGATATGGATGGTGCTTGGGGACCCACAGAGGGCTGCCCTTGGCTGGCAGGATGTACACCAGCTAATTAATTATAGAGACAAAGTTAGAGGACATCAATATTAAATATATAAAGAGTTAGCATATTTAATAGTACACACCTACCGCCCAATGGTATCAACTACTTAGCTATAACCTATTGGCTTACCCCGAAATCGGGTTTGACTTTTTTTTTTATTTTATTCTGGCTATATAGACGATTTTTTATCAAAGTAAGCAGAGCTTTGTGGGATAGTGTCAATGCAGACAGCTTGGCGCCACTGTGTACGTATATGTCTCTCTCTCTCTCTCTGTATGTATGCCTGTATGCCTATGTATGTAGCTGAATGTGTGTGTGTATGCCTGTGTCTGTTTCTTTTTTCTATGTGAGTGAGGGAGACAAAAGGCAGAACTGCCTGTACCGAGTGCCTCCCCCAGAGTTGAAAGAGTGACAGAGACAAAATCAAGGGACGTTCGAGCCAAAATACCTGGACACACGGAGTTTGAAACAATTTAAGTCATAGGAAGAGGGAAAACTGATTCTGGGAGAGAGTTCCAGAGCTCAGCAGTTGAATAGAAGAAAGTCTGATAATACTGTTTCACCGTTACTGTTTGCCTATGTATGTGTGTGTGTATGTATGCCTGTGTATCTGTATGTCTATGTATGTTTGTGTGTGTGTAGGGGATGTGGATCGCTCCTCTAGGTAAATTAACTGACACTATATTTTGAGATACACTAACATTACTACTGCAACACATGATTAAAATAGACAAGTAACCGATTCCTATATGTATAAAGCCTCAAGAAATTATTACCCTTGCACTTTATTCATACAGTAACACAGTACACTATATTAATACAATTATTATTATGAACAGAATAGAACAAAAAAGTGCTGGTAGCTAAAATTAAAGCACGTTAATATTCAGTCTAGTTGAGTCACCAAGTACCAAAGCCGATTAGGCTATATGTATTTTTGTTATCAATAAGTATACCCTCCGCGATCTCCTACCCTAGTCTAAATTACTGTAGCCTATTGTATGTATAATGATAGCAAGTTAGTTATTAAAAGCAACCTAATGGAATGGCAGGCTGTTGTACGATGAATAAATATACGAAATGGACCCCTTTTAACTTTCTCTCTCTCTTTCTCTCTCTCCCTCTCAACCCGCGCCATAGTTGCCACGTCGTAATTAACACTCGATGTCCCCATCACAAAATATTTTAAACCATACGTCTTTTACTTTGCCAAATTCATTAGTTGGAAGTTTAGCTCACTAGATAACATACTGAGTACGGTATCTTGTTATCGAAAAGGGTAATAAACTCTTAATTAGATATATCTATAGGTTCTAACATTTAGTATTTGGTAACTTTCCGTGACGTAGAATGAAAGACTATATTGGCTAGTTCTTTTGTGGGCGATTGCAATTGAACACGAATTAATTATTGCATATTTCTACTTCCTTAGCTTATACAGAATAATGAAGATAGTTGAATAAAAAAAAAACAGGAATCTAGATATAGTAATTACCTTCAAAACTTAAGGAATGGTGATATAGTTCCAAAATAAATGCTTACGAAATCACGAGTAGTCTAGTTTATGAGGAAACGGCAAATTCCAGTAAATACATCAGAAGTGAATGCCTACCCCATCTGTTAGCAAAAATGTCTGAGTTTTGGTAGAGGGAGGGTGAGTAGCCAGATCTTATATTAATATTATCGAACATATCTCCTTATATGGTTCTTGATAGCATTGCCTGGCTATGTTAGATTAAACCAAGTATAGTTTAGAGTAAGTTAGACTAGGCTAGGATACACAGACTATGTTTCTGTTATATTTGCTTTTGGTTATCGCTTTGGTTACGAGAATTAGACCTTGGCAACTTTATCGGCATGACGAAAAAATCGAAATATTGGTAGTTCTTTTTCTGCATATGTGATTAAATTGTATTTTGTGGGTTTATTGATATAGACAGGTTTGTTAAGGATGATCTACAATATTCGTCTATGCTTTCAGATATGGAAGACATCGAGTATTTCTAGTTAACGTTAAATTAATTACCAGGTAAAAATCGTCAGCTGTAGCCAGTCAAAAAGCTGATTACGTACTTCGTTGTACCAACTGACTCAAAATATCGTCTTTTAAACCAAATTTTAGTTGTATATATAGCAAAGAGATGTCCAATACTTCCCTGTATGTGTCTAAATGAATTATTAGATAGCTGGTAGTCATAAATAAAGGCCCGAGAGAGTGATTAATATTGCCAAGAGTTTTTTAACATCCCCGTGGCACATCTGCCCCGCCCTCCTCAGTGACGTCATGCCCAAGAACACACATACATACGTACACACACACACACACTTACACTTACACACACACACCCAGGAACTCGTTGAGCTTATGGGGTAGCTGTTTCCAGAGAGGGCTGCTCTTGGGTGGCATAACATGCAAGGTTGTGTGGGGGAGTTAAGGGGTTGGTGGATAGGATCTAGTTATATGAATAAAATGTTTTATGAACCTAGGCCTAAATATATAAAAATTAATAATAATTCGGAATTTCAACAACGTAAGATGAGATATGGTCATATGGATGGTGCTTGGGGTCCCACAGAGGGCTGCCATTGGGTGGCAGGATGTGCTAGCTAATGAATTATAGAGACAATGTTAGAGGACATCAATATTAAATATATGAAGAGTTAGCATATTTAATATAAACCAACCGCCCAATGGTATCTACTACTTAGCTACGTATTTCATATTAATTGGCTTACCAAGAAATGTTGTTATGAGTTTTTTTTGTTATATATATACATAGGCTACAATACTGTATTTAATCTTGTCTGAATTATTCTTATAAATTATTCATACTTTTTATTTCTGAATCAAGTAGTTTCCAGTTTAGAAAACTATATCCTAACCTAAGCATTTTGTTTAGGAATATGTTAGTGTAATGCATTCGTGAGTAGCCTAGATTAAGCCCTTGGATATATCTATGGGCCTACAATTTAGTATTTGGCAACTTTTCGTGACGTAATAATTATGAATGCGGATATTGGTAAGTTCTTTAGAGGGCGAATGCAAATGAACACGAATAATTTATAGGCCTTTATCTTGTCTAAACTTATAAAAAATAATACATTTAGTTGCATAAAGATCTCCCGTTATTACAGACAGTAATTTGCTTCAGAAATTGAGTATTATTCTGATTCAGCTCTAAATTTAATGCCAGCGAAATCACGAAAACCCTAGCATTAGTTTAACCCTTTCAGTACCGGTGACGTTCTTTTCATTATATTCTGGCACCTATTAGACGATATTATTAAGCTTGGGAAGGATGTCTACCCATGAAAAGGCTACAGACTATCTCAATTAATCCTTTTAGCTACCATATATCCTTCCTAAGCTGTTCATATAATCGTATACATGTAGCTGAAACCAAATACAAAATACGTCAGAAGGGGTTAAATAAAGAAAAGTGAACTCTCGCGCCATCTATTAACAAAAATGTTTGGATATGGGGGTAGGTAGGTAGCAAGGGAGGGGTGAGTTGCCATATTATGCAACCCATTATCTAACATTTCTCCTAATAAGGGCTTTATTATCGATAACTAGCTATATTAAATTAAACAAGGTATAGTTTAAAGTAAGTTAGACTAGGCTAGGATACACAAACATATGTATTATGTCAGCGTCATGAGCTCAGTTCGACAGGACTGGGTCATGCCACTGCGTGAGGCCCCGGCAGGAGTGGTGTATCCGTAGTCTTTCCACAGTAGGGTAAAACAAAACATAAACTTTATTTGTATGTAACATGTGTGATGCACATTAATAAAAGGGGATGTGTCGGATGGTTGAAAGCCACAGTTGCTCGCGCGTTTGGGGCTAGCAACACGTATTATGAAAAACATGCATCCTCCTTCATTCACTGTCCCCCCCTTCACTCACTCAACCCCACAATTTGCCGGAGGATAACAGGTTTTTCACAATACGTAGACGGAGGTCTTTTAAAAAAAAAAAAAATGTATTATGTTATTTATGTTATATATGTTTGGATTCCTATTTATTACATGAATTAGACCTTGGCAACTGCCCCCTGTACGACGTAAATGTCGCAATATTGGTAGTTCTTTTTCTGCATATGTACTTAAATTGTATTTTGTGGGTTTATTGATGTAGACAAGTTTGTTAAGGATGCTTTACAATATTCGTTTATGCTGTCAGATATAGAAGAAAGCGAATATTTATATTTAATGTTAAATTTAATTCCTGGTAAAAATCGCCAGCTGTAGCCAGTCAAAAAGCCGAAGACATACTTCCTCGTACCAACTAACTCAAAATATCGTCTTTTAAACACCATTTTACATGTATATATAGTAAATTTGTTGTCCAATACTTCCCTGTATGTATCTAAATGAGTTATTATATATCTGGCAGGCGTTAATAAAGTCACGAGATAGTGATTAATAATACCACGAGTTTTTTAACATCTCCGCAGCACTTTAGCCCCGCCCCCTCAGTGACGTCATGCCCAAGAACACACACACATACGCACAGAGTAAGTACATACAAACCAACACACACACATACGTACGTACACTCGGGAACTCGCTGAGCTTATGGGGTTACTGTTTCCAGAGAGGGTTGCTCTCGGGCGGAATAACATGCAAGGTTGTACAGGGGAGTTGAGGGTTGGTTGATAGGATCAAGTTATAGCCTAGTTATATAATAATATGTTATGGACCCAATAAATATATAGGAATTTCAACCACGTAAGATGAAAGATATGGATGGTGCTTGGGGACCCACAGAGGGCTGCCCTTGGCTGGCAGGATGTACACCAGCTAATTAATTATAGAGACAAAGTTAGAGGACATCAATATTAAATATATAAAGAGTTAGCATATTTAATAGTACACACCTACCGCCCAATGGTATCAACTACTTAGCTATAACCTATTGGCTTACCCCGAAATCGGTTCTGACTTTGTTTTTAATTTTATTCTGGCTATATAGACGATTTTTTATCAAAGTAAGCAGAGCTTTGTGGGAGTGTCAATGCAGACAGCTTGGCGCCACTGTGTACGTATATGTCTCTCTCTCTCTCTCTCTGTATGTATGCCTGTATGCCTATGTATGTAGCTGAATGTGTGTGTGTATGCCTGTGTCTGTTTCTTTTTTCTATGTGAGTGAGGGAGACAAAAGGCAGAACTGCCTGTACCGAGTGCCTCCCCCAGAGTTGAAAGAGTGACAGAGACAAAATCAAGGGACGTTCGAGCCAAAATACCTGGACACACGGAGTTTGAAACAATTTAAGTCATAGGAAGAGGGACAAACTGATTCTGGGAGAGAGTTCCAGAGCTCAGCAGTTGAATAGAAGAAAGTCTGATAATACTGTTTCACCGTTACTGTTTGCCTATGTATGTGTGTGTGTATGTATGCCTGTGTATCTGTATGTTTGTGTGTGTGTGTGTGTGTGTGTGTGTGTGTGTAGGGGATGTGGATCGCTCCTATAGGTAAATTAACTGACACTATATTTTGAGATACACTAACATTACTACTGCAACACATGATTAAAATAGACAAGTAACCGATTCCTATATGTATAAAGCCTCAAGAAATTATTACCCTTGCACTTTATTCATACAGTAACACAGTACACTATATTAATACAATTATCATTATGAACAGAATAGAACAAAAAAGTGCTGGTAGCTAAAATTAAAGCACGTTAATATTCAGCCTAGTTGAGTCACCAAGTACCAAAGCCGATTAGGCTATATGTATTTTTGTTATCAATAAGTATACCCTCCGCGATCTCCTACCTTAGTCTAAATTACTGTAGCCTATTGTATGTATAATGATAGCAAGTTAGTTATCAAAAGCAACCTAATGGAATGGCAGGCTGTTGTACGATGAATAAATATACGAAATAGGACCCTTTTAACTCTCTCTGCCCCCCCCCCCCTTCCTCTTCCTCTCTCTCTCTCTCTCTCTCTCTCTCTCTCTCTCTCTCTCTCTCTCTCTCTCTCTCTCTCTCTCTCTCTCAACTCGCGCCATAGTTGCCACGTCGTAATTAACACTCGATGCCCCCATCACAAAATATCTTAAACCATACGTCTTTTACTTTGCCAAATTAATTAGTTGGAAGTTTAGCTCACTAGATAACATACTGAGTATCTTGTTATCGAAAAGGGTAATAAACTCTTAAATTAATTAGATATATCTATAGGTTCTAACATTTAGCATTTGGTAACTTTCCGTGACGTAGAATGAAAGACTATATTGGCTAGTTCTTTTGTGGGCGATTGCAATTGAACACGAATTAATTATTGCATATTTCTACTTCCTTAGCTTAAACAGAATAATAAAGATAGTTGAATAAAAAAAAACAGGAATCTAGATATAGTAATTACCTTCAAAACTTAAGGAATGGTGATATAATTCCAAAATAAATGCTTACGAAATCACGAGTAGTCTAGTTTATGAGGAAACGGCAAATTCCAGTAAATACATCAGAAGTGAATGCCTACCCCATCTGTTAGCAAAAATGTCTGAGTTTTGGTAGAGGGAGGGTGAGTAGCCAGATCTTATATTAATATTATCGAACATATCTCCTTATATGGTTCTTGATAGCATTGCCTGGCTATGCTAGATTAAACCCAGTATAGTTTAGAGTAAGTTAGACTAGGCTAGGATACACAGACTATGTTTCTGTTATATTTGCTTGGTTATCGCTTTGGTTACGAGAATTAGACCTTGGCAACTTTATAGGCATGACCAAAAAATCGAAATATTGGTAGTTCTTTTTCTGCATATGTGATTATATTGTATTTTGTGGGTTTATTGATATAGACAGGTTTGTTAAGGATGATCTACAATATTCGTCTATGCTTTCAGATATGGAAGAAATCGAGTATTTCTAGTTAACGTTAAATTAATTACCAGGTAAAAATCGTCAGCTGTAGCCAGTCAAAAAGCTGATTACGTACTTCGTTGTACCAACTGACTCAAAATATCGTCTTTTAAACCAAATTTTAGTTGTATATATAGCAAAGAGATGTCCAATACTTCCCTGTATGTGTCTAAATGAATTATTAGATAGCTGGTAGGCATAAATAAAGGCCCGAGATAGTGATTAATATTATCAAGAGTTTTTTTAACATCCCCGTGGCACATCTGCCCCGCCCTCTTCAGTGACGTCATGCCCAAGAACACACATACATACGTACACTGTACACACACACACACACACACTTACACTTACACACACACACACACACACACACACCCAGCCACTCGTTGAGCTTATGGGGTAGCTGTTTCCAGAGAGCTGCTCTTGGGTGGCATAACATGCAAGGTTGTGTGGGGGAGTTAAGGGGTTGGTGGATAGGATCTAGTTTTATGAATAAAATGTTTTATGAACCTAGGCCTAAATATATAAAAAATAATAAATAAATCGGAATTTCAACAACGTATGATGAGATATGGTCATATGGATGGTGCTTGGGGTCCCACAGAGGGCTGCCATTGGGTGGCAGGATGTGCTGGGTTGTATGGTCAAGGAATACGAGTTTACATGTGAGGTGGTAGGTAGGGGGAGGTTAATAGCAGAGAAGGACGCTTTTTATTTGCGTAATTTTAAAAGTATTAACATTTTGAACTTAAATTTATACCCTTCTGTACCGGGGGCGTCTTTTTAAATTTTATTCTGGCTACTATTAGATGATTCTATTCAACTTAAAAAGGGGCTTCCAGTAATCAACAGGCTTCGAACTATGTCTCACTCAACCCTTTTTACCACCACAGATCCTTCTTAAACGGCACAAAATCGTCTAAATGTAGCTAGAATAAATGTAAAAGCCGTCGCCGATACAGAAGGGGTTAAGTTAACAAAAAGTTGTGCAACATATGAGAGAGTTACACAGAGTTAACCCGTTCAGTACCGGGATGTCCTTTTAGCTTTATTCTGGCTACTATAAGACGAGTTTATTCAATTTCAATTTCAAAAGGGCCTCCAGCAACTAACAGGCTACGAACTATCTCTTAACCCTTTTTAGTACCACAGATCCTTCTTAAGCTGCACTAACTCATCTACAGTAAATATAGCTAGAATAATATTAGAAAGACGTCGCGGTAAATAAGGAGTTAAACAGATGCTCAAACCACACATACCCTGCGGTCCCTATTAGGTGGTCCGGCCTTAATACTGCTAGACTCAGGGACAGTTTATAGTATAAACATTATTTGACCACTTGCGAGCTTCAGGCTATAAGGAAGTTGGAGCCTTAAACATCGATTATAAACAGAAGTGCTGTAATAAAGTAGGTTTCCGATGGATATAAAGTATGGTGAATTGGGGTTTATGTACTAATAAATGTACTACATCCGTATTTTAGCTGGTCATGCTGTTAAATATCGATGCCCAAACTCCAACTTCCTGAAACTCGCAAGTGGTCAATTGGACAGTAAAGTAGGAGAAAGAAAGAAAGAGAGAATGAAAGTGGAATGATAACATATAGAAAACTAATTGGGATAAAAGTAGGCCTGCAGGGTCTTTGGAATGGAATGATGTGTGTGTGTGTGTGTGTGTGTGAGATGGTCAATTTGCGCGTGTGTGTGTGTGTAGGTAAGTACACTCGTTCTAATAAGGAATGTCTCGGCACCAAGTAAGTGTTGAACAATGATTGGTATCACCTAAAAAGTCATAGCATATATTAAACAACTCCCTAGAGCCCTATTATAGGTGTTTAATGAACAAGGAAGCTACAACAATGCGAAGTAAACAAAGGCAAACTTAAATAAAATACTGCTTGGGTGAAAAGAGAGCAGCAGAACACGAGAAAGACTGAGTGAGTAAGACAGGGTAGGCTACATTATATTGTTGAACGAGAATATTGCTAACAAGGGAACATAGAATAATAATAAATAATAAATAATACAAAAGTGTATAAATAAAATAATAAAAACAAACAGTAGAGAAAAACGAACTAGATTGACACCAAACTTGACATAAAACAAGAAATAATAATATGGCGAGAACAAGCCGGACTGATTTGAAACGAGAAAGTTGTATATGATGAACACTTATGATTAAAGTAGAACAAACAATGAACAATTATGAGAGAAGTAAAAAATATATGATGAACAACTGTGAGAAGAGTAAAACCAAAATATGAATAATTATGGGAAACGTAAAAAAGCATTTCAAAAGGCAATAACATGAACAAGTAAACAAATACTTCAAACAGGAAAGCTATAGCATGAACCGTTATGAGAAAAGTAAACACAAAATATGAACAATTGTGAGAAAAGTAAAACAAAAATATGAACCATTAAAGAAAAGTAAAAAGCAAACCTCAAGGCAATAAGATGAACAAGTAAAGAAAAATACTTCAAACAGGACAGCTATAGGATGAACAAATATGAGACAAGTAAACAAATATATGAACAATTATGATAAAAGTAAAAAGCAAACCAAAAGGCAATAAGATGAAAAACCAAACAAAGACATCAAACGAAAAATCTGTAGGATGAACAATTATGAGAAATGTATAAGAAAAGATGAACAATTATGAACAAAGGAAAAGGTAACAAAGAGGTACTACGATGAACAAGTAAACACAAACTTCAAACAAGAAAGCAAAATTATGAAGAATGATGAGATAACATGTAAATAGCAAACAAAGAAGACATTAAGGGGGTAGTACTGTACTCGCTTTTTATGGACCCCCTTCTCCCTCATGTTTAGACCCATTATATATGCGATTTTACGACGTTCGTTCACTAGTTTGGCGATTTTGAGACCTTTCGCCCCATTACTTTGTCAATATTAAGACCTATCGTGCCGTTTAAGTGTCGATTTTTTTCCTGGCGAGCGATAGCGAGCCTGATTTTTTTTAAATAACCGGCCTTCGACCGGGAAATTTTTCTATCGAAAAATGTACAAATAAATCTTGAAAGGGGGTATTGGGGGTGGGTTTTTTTAAAGCTTGATGGAGGTCTAGCGAACACACCAAAGAGACAAAGAGAACACTGGGATTCATCGGTAGAACTAACAAAATAATAAAAACATTAATATATCTTCAAATAAATAGCCCATCCTCCCTTAACCCTTTGAGTACCAGCGACGTGTGTTATATTATATGCTGGCTATATTTAGACGATAGTATGCAGCTTAGGAAGGATCTGTGGTAGTTAAAGGGGTTTGCTTGCGATAGTTTGAAGTCTTATTAATGCTAGAGGTCCTTCCTTATCTGAATAAAATCGTCTAATAGTTGCCAGAATATGATAAAATGGACGTCCCTGGTACTGTATGGGCTAACCCCCTCTGTACCGGCGACGTCTTTTTAACTTTATTCTGATTGCTTTTAGACGATTTTAGTCAGCTTAAAAAAGGTCCTCCAGCTATTAACAGGCTTCGAACTATATCACTTAACCTTTTTTTATAACCTCAGATCCTCCTTAAACTGCACAAAATCTTCTACATATAGCTCGAATAAAACGAAAAAGACATCTGCGATACAAAAGGGGCTAACCCCTCCTGTACCGGGGAAGAGAGAGAGCGAGAGAGAGGTGGGAGGGATTATGTGTGGAATGTGTAGATAGTATGAAAGAGCGAAATGTGAAGACAATTACAGATACCCGAATGTGTAGATAGTGTATGTGTGGAAATGTGGAAGTTAAGAGACGTGTATGTGGAGATAATGTGGAGAAGTTTCTAAAGTGGGAACACAAAGCAGCGAGTCAAGTGTGTGGGAGAGGAAAAGTTGGAGATTAAGGAGTGGAAGGAAAGAGAGAGAGAGGGTGGAGAAAGAAGAGAGAGGGAGAAAAAAGGGAGGAAATGGAGAGAGAGAGAGAGAGAGAGAGAGAGAGAGAGAGAGAGAGAGAGAGAGAGAGAAGGGGGAGAAAGAAGAGAGATAAAATGAGAGGGAAGAGGGTGGAGAAAGAAGAGAGGGAGGGAAGAGGGTCTAGATTTTTTTTAAGCTTGATTGAGGTCTAGCAAGGAAACTCAAAAATATATAAGTAGATAAAAATAAAGGCCAAAAAACCAAACATTACCCCCTTAACCCCATTCGTTTTGACATGTTACACATTTATCAGGAAAAGGGGGCTCTTGGGGGCAAAATAGTTAAGGAGGTAGTACTCGCTTGTTCTGGATCCCCTTCTGCCTCATGTTTAGCATATTAGTTTTGAGGTTTTAAGACGTTCGTTCCGTTAGTTTGATGATTTTGAGACCTTTCGCCTCATTTCGTTGTAAATATTAAGAACTTTAGTGACATTTAGGTGTCGATTTTTTCCTAACGAGCGATAGCGAGTCTGCAATTGTAGAAGGAACCAGCCGAAAAATGTACAAATTTATCTTGAAAGGGGTTCTAGGGAGTTTTTTTTTTAAAGCTTGATGGGAGTCTAGCGAAGAAACTCAAAAAATAAATAAATACACAAATATATAGACCAAAAAAACAAGCACTACCCCTTAAGCTTGATAGAGGTCTAGGGAGCAAACACAAAAGTCTCCCCTTAAGAAAAAGTTGGGTGATAAATGGGGGAGAGGGGAGGGGGAGAAAACGAGGAGTATAGGGAACCAGAGGGGTGGAGAGAGAGATGGGGTGTGAAAGGATGAGAGAGAGAGAGAGAGAGAGCGAGGGTATGTGAGAGATTTATATAGATACACTGACTATACACAGACCTTACGATCCCAGCGAGGTGGTCAGGACTTAATTCTAGTAGAGAGAGAGAGAGAGTGAGTGAGACAGACAGAGAGAGAGAAAGTGGGTGATTTTTTGAGGCAACTGTACGACAATGAACAACAATAATAGCGTTGGTGGGCAATATTGGGTTGTTACGTGATGGGGGGAAAGGAGGACTAGTTTTACCGGAAAGGGAACGACCGTGACACCCGGGGAAATGGTGTCAAAAGAAGTGAGGGAAGGGAAGGAAGATGTGGGAAGCGAGAGAGAGAGAGAGAGATTGAGATAAAGTGTGTGTGTGTGTGTGAGCGAGCGTGTGTGTGATAAACGTATATATACTAACAAAGTTACTCGGCATAGTTTTAAACACTTTTACTACACCAGGCCTTACCTGAGCTAATTACAAAACTTCTGTGTTGGCCGTACCACCACCCGGAACACAAGAACCAAGGTATAATTGACCACGTGAGAAGTTGGAGCTGTAGCCATCGATATTTAACCCCTTTTGT